>CM033686.1:5030776-5421824 GCA_019514585.1 Dendrobium officinale | reverse complement strand
TTAAAATCAAGAATTCAAAAATTTTTTAGATTCTTATAATCTTAAATGATATTTCTATTGAGCTAATGACCATAATGATTGCTCCTAATAAGACCATTTTTTGAAAATGATGTTGTGTTAGTTCATCTTAATTGGCCTAAAACCCCCTCCACTTGCTTTCCAATGATCAGCTAATGACCATTTTGATTTCTTCCAAATACTAAAAAACTTAGAATTGCTCCTACTTTCTCTGAAAAGACGTAAACATTTTTCACTAACCAGTTTTTTAGCTTTTTTTCAGATTCTAATAGGCAGTGCAATCTAATTATTTTGTACTGATTAGAGTGAGCTCAATATCAAATACAAACGTAATTTGGAGGTGCTTTACTTTACTCTGTGGACATCAACATATATTGTCTGCCATCTTAAAACATTATTGCTTCATTGCTCTTCTCTGTGATCGTTATTTTATTTCAGCTTTTTGATTTACTGTTGAAACTCTCCTTTGGCTTTGGCTCGGTTCTTTCCAGTATTTTTCTAATTCAATCTATCTGCTACCCATAAAAAATAAAAATAAAAATATAGTCAAGAACATTTTATAAAAAAAAACCATAAAAATTAACACAATTGCAGAGCGAAAGTTTAGGAAATGTAAAATACCGAAATTCAATATGAAAGAGAAGCCAAAGTTCTTCAACTACTGACACAAATAGCCTCAGCGATCAGAATGCTAAAGTAGCAGATAACTTATGGTTATAAGAGGGATGGCATCAGAAGCTGAGCGTTAAGGTAATTATTTCCACTTTTTGCAAAATATATTAATAAAATAATGGCATGAAAGGACTAGGTGTCAGATGGAAAAAAAAAAATGCTGAAAAAACTGGTCCCCATCCACTTTTTGGCTAAACAAGAGTGAGTGGACGGAAAGTAGGGTTTTAGAGATAAATAAATGATTTTTTCTGACGTTTTTGGAAGATTTTAAATTCGTTGCTCTCATTAATGGTTAATGAAGTTGACTTTTGATGTGATCGGCCTTCGAAGCGAGCTCCCGCCGTGCGTCCTCAAGTCAAGTGTTTGGTGGACCGTCGCGGTCGCTTCCTTGTCGGGGCAATGGAGAAGATTGCCTATGATGCGTATTTTTTGGCTGAGAAATGTCTATGCGCGATGGAGAGATGAACCGCTCGAATTCCTCGCGATAGCGGTGTTCATGTCTGCCAGCTGTTCACACTTGATGCGATTTGCGGAACTCTTGCGGGTACAGTACATAAAAGGCCTATCAGTTTAAGTCTTGCCAGCTTACAGTATTTCGGTTTTCACACGTGTGCAGTCCACTGCATTAACGTACTCGTGCTGAATTTTATACTTTAAAAAAATTTTGTACAGAACATCGTATTATAAATGGAGATAAGAATTACAAGATAAAGAAGGAGAGAATTCTACTCTAAAAGAAGTTCTTAAATATTAAATGAGCATTGTCAAAAGTAAGCTCAAAGTAAAAAAGAATTATTAGGTTTGCGTTCGAGACTTAGCTTGCATTCATACTAATGAGAGATGATCATATCCATTTAATATATATATTGTGTACATTGATTTGACACCATTTTTTATTAGGAATCCACATGACACATATAATAATTTCCTTCTCCAAAATAAGAGAAAAAAATCCAAGCTATAAAAAAGGCCCAAAACGATTGAGATTCAAATAGGATATCCAGCACCAAGAGATAATAAATAATATATAAATGGAGGAAGCCCCTATAAAAAACCATTCAATGAAAATGTAAACAATTGTAACTAAATATTATGTAATAAAGTGATGAAGGAGGCCAAAGTTTCAAATAGTAGAATTGATCAGGTGGAAAAAAAAAAAGGCACAACTTTCATAAAAAAAACTCAATGAAAATGAAAAGTAATAAATGATACTAGAAGGCTCAAAACACCAGTGTTGTCGCAGGTGCATCCAACAAAAAACGGTTTTTTGGCATAGGCCCCATAAGCAGAGAAAAATAACTAGATCAGACCAGCAAGACTAACGAAACAATTTACCCTTGGTTTCCATCGGGGCCATTCCAAAAGGTTGATGATGGTAATTCAAATCATCACAGTCATTCGAGAGCAAACCAATATAAGCATGCAAGACAAAGTATAATATATATCTATATATATATATTATATCATATATATATATATATATATATATATAATATATATATATATATATATATATTTTATATATTTAAATATAAATTAGAAAAAAATGAGATCTCAATAACAGGAGCAAAAGGCAGATAGACTTGCCCATAAGCCCACAAAAAAGCAAGTGTCAATAAAAACTATAAACACCTAGCATATAAGGAATATATCAAAAATCAAACTAGAGGAATCCAAGCTCCCCCATGATGATCTCTATTATTCCATTTTGGAAACTTTCCATATGATTACTTTTTTTTAATTCTATACCACATGGTGATAGAACATATAGCTGAAAAACCAAATTTCCAATCATCTATTTCTCACCAAATATGATAAATGGAGCAAGCAACTAGAAGCTGGTAGATATGTTTTATGATCAGCCATATAAAAAATCAGTTACTCCCAATGAACTCTAAAACTGAGCTAAATTTGGCTGAATAAAAACTTCTATACTCAAGAAGAATGTAAACAATAATGCAGAAAAAATAATCACATTCCAAGAATGAGTGTGCAGTGCTTTCAATGTTATTTATGACACAAATGACAAATATGA
This sequence comes from Dendrobium officinale, assembly GCA_019514585.1. NCBI lineage: Eukaryota > Viridiplantae > Streptophyta > Magnoliopsida > Asparagales > Orchidaceae > Dendrobium > Dendrobium officinale. The sequence continues at coordinate 5,419,099 of CM033686.1, read as the reverse complement.
TCCACTTGAATGTTTTTTCTAAGCAAAACATCAACAGTTTTAATATCCATAAAAAAAATAGAGAATTTCACTATTAGCATGTCTTTTATGTCAAATTAACTTATGTTAATCTTAAGATATGTCTTCCTTAAAGTAATCCTAAAAGAAGGATTTAAACAAAGAGGTAGAAAAATTTTCCCAATAATTTCTCCAAAATAAGAGAAAAAAATCCAAGCTATAAAAAGGCCCAAACGATTGAGATTCAAAATAGGATATCCAGCACACAAGAGATAAAAAAATAATATAAAAAGGAGAAGCCCCCTATAAAAAACCATTCAATGAAATGTCAACATTGTAACTAAATATATGTATCAAGTGAATGAAGGAGCCAAAAGTTCAAATAGTAGACTGATCAGGTGGAAAGAGTCAACATTCATAAAAAAACTCAATGAAAATGATAAGTAATATGATATAGAAGGCACAAAAAACACCTAGTTGTCGCAGGTGCATCCAACATAAAACGGGTTGTTGCAGAGCCCCATCAGGAGAAAATAATACTAGATCAGCCAGCAAGAATAACGAAACAATTTACCCTGGTTGCCATCGGGGCCATCCAAAAGGTTGATGTTGGTGTATCACTCATCACAGTCATACGAGAGCAACCAAAATAAGTGCAAGACAATATATATATATATATAGTGTTGATATATAGTATATATATATATAATATATATATATATATATATATTTATATATATATATATATATATATATATATTATATTAGAAAAAATGAGATCTCAATAACAGGAGCAAAAGGCAATAGACTGCCCATAAGCCCACAAAAAAAGCAAGTGTCAAATAAAAACTATAACACCTAGCATAAGGAATATATCAAAAATCAAAACTAGAGGAATCCAAGCTCCCATGATGATCTCTATTATTCCATTTGGAAACTTTCCATATGATTTACTTTTTTTAATTCTATACCACATGGTGATAGAACATATAGCTGAAAAACCAAATTTTCCAATCATCTATTTCTCACTCAAATATGATAAATGGAGGAGCAAGCAACTAGAAGCTGGTAGATATTTTATGATCAAGCCATATAAAAAATCATACTCCCAATGAACTCTAAAACCTGAGCTAAATTTGGCCTGAATAAAAACTTCTATACTCAAGAAGAATGTAAACAATAATGCAGAAAAAATAATCACATTCCAAGAATGAGTGTGCAGTGCTTTCAATGTTATTATGACACAAATGACAAATATGATCCACTTGAATGTTTTTTCTAAGCAAAACATCAACAGTTTTAATATCCATAAAAAAATAGAGAATTTCATAGCATGTCTTTTATGTCAAATTAACTTATGTTAATCATAAGATATGTCTTTCCTTAAAGTAATCCTAAAAGAAGGATTTAAACAAAGAAGGTAGAAAAATTTTCCCAATAATTTCTCCAAAATAAGAGAAAAAAATCCAAGCTATAAAAAGGCCCAAACGATTGAGATTTCAAATAGGATATCCAGCACACAAGAGATAAAAAAATAATATAAAAGGAGAAGCCCCTATAAAAAACCATTCAATGAAATGTCAACATTGTAACTAAAAATATATGTATCAAGTGATGAAGGAGCCAAAAGTTCAAATAGTAGACTGATCAGGTGGAAAGAGCCAACATTCATAAAAAAACTCAATGAAAATGATAAGTAATATGATATAGAAGGCACAAAACACACTAGTTGTCGCAGGTGCATCCAACAAAAACGGTTGTTGCAGAGGCCCCATCAGGAGAAAAATAACTAGATCAGCCAGCAAGAATAACGAAACAATTTACCTTGGTTGCCATCAGGGCCATCCAAAAGGTTGATGTTGGTATCACTCATCACAGTCATACGAGAGCAACCAAAATAAGTGCAACACAATATATATATATATATATATATAATATATATATATATATATATATATATATATATATATTATATATATATATATATATATATATATATATATATATATATATATTATATATATATATATATATTAGAAAAAATGAGATCTCAATAACAGGAGCAAAAGGCAATAGACTGCCCATAAAGCCCCACAAAAAAGCAAGTGTCAATAAAAACTATAACACCTAGCATAAGGAATATATCAAAAATCAAACTAGAGGAATCCAAGCTCCCATGATGATCTCTATTATTCCATTTGGAAACTTTCCATATGATTACTTTTTTTTTAATTCTATACCACATGGTGATAGAACATATAGCTGAAAAAACCAAATTTCCAATCATCTATTTCTCACCAAATATGATAAATGGAGCAAGCAACTAGAAGCTGGTAGATATGTTTATGATCAGCCATATATAAAAAAATCATACTCCCAATGAACTCTAAAACCTGAGCTAAAATTTGGCCTGAATAAAAACTTCTATACTCAAGAAGAATGTAAACAATAATGCAGAAAAAATAATCACATTCCAAGAATGAGTGTGCAGTGCTTTCAATGTTATTATGACACAAATGACAAATATGATCCACTTGAATGTTTTTTTCTAAGCAAAAACATCAACAGTTTTAATATCCATAAAAAAAATAGAGAATTTCATAGCATGTCTTTTTATGTCAAATTAACTTATGTTAATCATAAGATATGTCTTCCTTAAAGTAATCCTAAAAGAAGGATTTAAACAAAGAGGTAGAAAAATTTTCCCCAATAGAGGCATTTGGTAGAGGTTTGGAGTATCATGATGGAGGTAATAAGCCTCTTTCACAAAGTAGTCCAAGAAGTTAGGGAGTGAGCCCAATAGTTTTCCTATCATCCAGAGAGATAGAGGGACCCTAGAAGGGAATAAATTGAGAATGGGTTGATCAAAGTAAAGCTCAAAAATGCACACCCCTTTATACCATATGGTTCCCAACACAAAGTTTATATAACGCTACCATTGCAAATACTGAATTAAAATTTAGCTTTGGCTTTTATAACAGTGTTGAAGACACTTTTCCAATAAGCCGATGAGGTTGGTTTAGGGGGCTTCCTAGGGGAAATACACCTAAAAGTAAGCCAATTGAAAAGAGGGGATGACTCATTGAAAATTCTACACAAATCTAGACATAATTAATTATATGCAAATATGAGAGCAAGGATATAAGGAACCTCCAAACCACCATTACATTTTAGATTTATAAGTGTTTACACAATATATTAGGTGTGTATTTTTTTAGCTTGAATGTCTCCAAGCATAGGATTTTTTCACACAATTTATCAATGGACTTACAAATAGATCTAGGTATAATGGCACCCTGAATCCAATATGCAATGGTGTTGAAAATAGTGAATTAATGAACTACAGCCTACCTATAAAAGAAAGTAATATAGCTTTTCAACCAGAGAGTTGATTAGTTATTTTCTCCAATAATGGAGAGAAATTCGGTACCTTAGTTCTCTTGGTGGATATGGGAAGGCCAAGATAGGTGAAGTGGGAGCAAGGGGGTTGATGTGCAGGGTGTTTGTCATCTCAGAAGAGAAGGGAGATTGGGAGTGATAAATAGAAAAAACTCTTGTCAAGGTTTATATGTAAACTCGAAGAGTTAACAAAAATACTTAAAAAATTATTAGAGTAGCACAATTTTTTCAAGCTAGCTTTACCAAAAATTACTAGGTCATCAGCATAGAGAATGTGAGAAACATTAAATCCATCCATACTAAACCCTTCAAAACCATGGGTGGAGCATCAATGAGACACGATAATACATGCATCCATAATAATGCAAAAAAAAGGACTTAGAGGACATCCTTGTCTAAGCCCAAAAGAGAAGGGGAAGAAGCCTTCCAGCTAGGGGTGCAAGTGAGCTGAGCCGGCTCGCGCGAGCCGGCTCGGGCTCGACTCATTTATGGGCTCGCGAGCCGAGCTTATCGAGCTCACGAGTAGAGCTCGAGCTCGAGTTCGAGCTCGTTTAGTAAACGAGCTCGAGTTCGAGCTCGTTTAGTAAACGAGCTCGAGTTCGAGCTTGAGCCGGCTCGGCTCGTGGGCTCACGAGCCGGCTCGAATAATTATTAAATATAAAAAAAAATAATTATTAAATGTTATTCAACTCTCTATTTCAAAATTATCACCTCACCCAAAAATTTTTCCTGCGTGCCTCTCTCTTTCTCTTCTCTCTCATGATATAAACAGCTGTTACAGCACTGAACATCTGACATTTTTTTTTTGGGAAAACAAACAGCTGAATTATAATAAATGATGATGTAAAACAAACAACATTTAGTAGTTCTGCTATCTCTCTCTCTCTCTTAAAAAAGCTGCGCCTCTCTCTCTCTCTCTCTCTCTCTCTCTCTCTCTCTCTTTCTCTTGTTTTAAAAAGCCGTGCCATCTCTCTCTCTCTCTCTCTCTCTCTCTCTCTCTCTCTCTCTCTCTCTCTCTCTCTCTCTCTCTCTCTCGTTTTAAAAAGCCACGCTACACTTGAATAGTTGAACTCAGTGAACCGGAGTTCGGACTGTGCAGAAGGTTAGATGAGCGGCTCGACGAGCGGCTCGAACTCGATTATAATGGAACAAGTCGAGCTCGAGCTCGAGCTCGGTATTTGACAGTTGAGCTTGACTCGAACACCCCCTAGCTCGAGCTCGACTCGACTCGTTTCCACCCCTACTTCCAGCGCACCATCAATACAAATGGAGAAGTAAATATCATAAATGCAAGCTCTAGTCCAGCCAATGAATTCAAGGATTTTTAACAAGATAGGGACATATATAAAATTCACACTCTTAGGTCTAAACTTAGGTGACCAATTTTGGAGAATGAAAGACTTATCAAGTAAAAACTAGACATCGTCTGGCCAAACCATGTCGAAGTCTTCTAGAGAGGACAATTTCAGCACGAAAAATCCATCACTTATGAATAAAAAGTTGAAGCATGCCCTTAAGCTTCTATGCTTTATGTAAATATGACTGTGAGGCTTCATAAAAAAGGTCATCTTACTTTTGAATACCCACCATAACCATATTTTATTCTTCAGAAGCTTAAAAACTTCTTCATCCAATAGGGTTTGGGTCAATTCAAAATGACGTTTTCTAGTTGAATGAGGGGTTGCAAGAAGAAGGGTTCATGGAGGGGTTAAAGAAGGGAAGAAAGTTGGTATTTGTAAAGGTTGGGGTCAATGGAGTGACTCCCCGACAACACTTGAGGAAGGAAGGTAATAGGGAAAACTCTACATGATCCTAAATGCTTATGATGTATATGCTGAGTAAAGTTTGGGTTTTTTTTTTTTTGAAAAAATTGGGAGAAAGAGTCCAAGATCTCACCCAACGCCTCACAGTTATGAGTAGAGGCCTTACCAAACACAAGCAAGTCATTATAAGTGGGGCAGTTAAAAAAATCAGCACATGATAGACCAATAAATTAATTAGGAGAAAAATTGTGTCATCAATCAAACAAGAAAAATACATCATTGACAATGAAAAATAGATAAGGGTTGAGATAGCAGCCTTATCTCAAATTAGAAGAGGAATTAAGGAAACCCTTAAACCGCCATTAATGTATATGGAAAAGTGAACATCATTGACATTGGCCCTGATCCAGGAAATAAAGAGAAGGGGGGAAACCTTTTTTGAGTCATTCTAGTAAGAAGGAAATCCATATAGATGGTATCAAAAGCTTTCTCTATATCAAACTTATCACAAGAAGTCTCTTTTTAGTTGATTTCTTAAACTCCAATAATAATTCAGATACAAATAGCACATTATTAGTAGAGATCCGTTTGTGAATGAAACCAACTTGGTTATCACAAATAATATAAGGCATAATCTCCCTAAGCCTAGAAGATAAAATTTTTGAAATAATCCTATAAAAGGTATTGTAGAGGGATATAAGCCTAAAATCTGATGTTATTTGTATGGGGGGACTTAGAGATGAGAAAAATATTTGTAGCATTGACCTTCATAAGAAGATAACATTTAGAAAGAAAGATTTCATAGCCTTACAGACAAAAGGCCCTACAACCAACCACCTCACTTTGTATAAGTCGAAGTTATAACCATCAAGATAAATGAAAGAGGAGTGTCACGCCCCAAGATCTAATTTGGAAAGAATTATTCAATCTATCCATTTTAAAATCTTACCAGAGTTATCTATAGTCTTCAAACAGTAACAAACAGTCCAACAAAATTCTATAATTTAAAACATCAATGTACAATTCTATTCATATTTCAAAAGATCATATACAATACTCAGGATCTGCACAAGGATCACATGAAATGAAATCTATCATATCCTGAGTACAAAAGAATCACTATAATAAAAAAAGCACAAAACCTGAGGATTCCTGAATCAATCTCCTGCTCCCTTGCCCTGACCTGAAAATATTAACCACATATAATGAGCTTCAAAAATCCCAACAGGTCACCTAATACCTATAACTGAAATCAAAGTACAGTACGACAGCGATATGCATGTCAATCAGTCAAATCATAGCAGTCAGTTCCACATGATCATTAATTCAATGCAGATACGAAAATCAACGCATGAACAGTAATCAGTACAGTAACAATAATAAACATTAAACTCCTAAATCCACAGTAGAAGAATCAATAAACAGTTCAAAGATCCGTAAAGCTCAATAAATCAATGCGTACGTCAATCTCTATAGAAATCAGTCAATCAGGCAATAAATTATAATAACATTTAAAACAGTTAGAATCAATCAATGCCGTAAAACCGTATCAAAATATACATTTGCAATTCAGTTTACCCAATATCACGTGCTCAGTGCATCACATGCAATCTAATAATCTATGTCACGTGTGCAGTGAATCACATGCCACTTACTCAGTATATCACGTGCATAACGTCAGTACAGTGAATCAATAGTATTAGTTCCAGTATCAGTAACAGTAGTGACATGAACAGTAATGTTATAACAGTGAAATCATGCATTAACGGTAAATCCGTACAGTAATAATAAATCCATCAATAAATCATAATGAGATCATAAGAACAGTACCGTACACATGCAAATTCAATACAATAATCTTACTGAACAAGTACAATCACTGGCTATTAAGGCGTTTTTTTCAGTCTTATATCTTATATTTTGTATCTTATATTCGTTGGCTCAGTAAAAAGAGTCGTCACTCTTTGCCCGTCGGCATAGTATTCATCTCTTTATGACTCCCTTCAGTAATCACGTGATCAGTAGAGGATAACACCAAACCCTTTATTTAAAGGAAAGCCCGTCGGCCCACCATCATGTACAGGTATCATGTCTCCAACCAACGGCTCAACCAGTCTTTACTTGTCATTCAGTAACAATAATAATAATTCAATCATATATTTACATTCGTATGCATATTCAATCATTTAAATAATCAATTCAGAAAATCAGAGGTCGTACGAGAAATCGGTGGCATAACGGCATTTATACAGAAATTTACACAGAAATCATAGATTCAGAACTTTATCAAATTACCACATAACATGTAAAACAACAATATAAGATTTTCATTGTACTGACAAAACACATTTTTCAACATCCTGATAAATTAAAGTTCAATTAAAACACCGCAGAATCCAAAATATCCGGTAAAAATCTTCTAGAAAATACTCAAAAACGTGCACAATTATCATCTCAGAAACATACCAAAAGTTACGCGGTAAAACCTTCGTCAATACAAAATTATACGTGTTTTTCGATAACGGAAACATAAATCTTCGAAAATAGAAATAGGATTCGGAGTCCTTACTGCAAGACGAACAAATCTTCCAACTGCGTTGTCGGACGAAAAGCGCTCCACGGGCTCCAAAACCAAGCTTTTCCTTCTTTCCTTCTCTTTCTCTCTCCTGATTTCTCTTTCTCTTTCTTCAAAATATCTCCAAAATATCTCTATCAGATATTTATTAACACTGATCGTCCTGGACGATCCAAACTTCATCCCGGGACAATTTGCCCCCTAGCAGAATTTCGTCCAGAAGAAATTAAATAGCGTCCAGACGACTTGCTCTCTGAACAAATTTCATCCAGACGGATCGTACCGACCTTTCCAGGTTCGTCCAGACGAAATTGACAGATTCTTCACAATTTCTTCAGTTCGTCCGGGACGAAGGCCAGATCATACAGACTAACAGCACTAAAAAAACAGTTTGGAGGGGTTTTACAAGGAGTTTCAAGTAAAGATAGAAGTCTTAATTTCAATATTAGTAATAACAAGTTCAGTAAGAAAGGCAACCACATGGGGAGGGATAACTGAGCCCCTGGGAATAGAAGAAATACAATTTTAGGGGGAGGGGGGGATTGTAATTATGGAGGTTATGAAAGTGTTAAATGATGAAGGCTAACCTCTCATGCTAATCGGAGAGATAATATATGTAGTAAGAATGGGGGAAGACTATTATTTCTTCTGCTTCTAATTCTTGCCTACAAAAACTTAAGATCATATTCTCCCTAAATTAACCACTTCATTTTATATATTTAAATGATCTTAGAGGCCTAGGACGATGAATAATCAGATATGCAGGCATTAATCTCTTTGAGCTTATGGTTGAGAATATAGGCCTCATGGGATCATAATTTAAAAAGTTGAGACAAGCATAGTGTTGGATGTGGAGATTAGCCAATGAGATAGAGAGGGAATTTCCATTAGCCCAAGGCTTCTCTTTAATGGTGCTTTTTTAACTTATAAAGTTTGAGTAAGAGGCGAGAAATAGGATTGTCATGGAAAGGCTGAGCAAAAATACTAACATTAGCTTCCCAATAGCTATCTTATTTAGTCTGAAAATTCTTAGAGAGAAACTTGTGATTACACTTATGGGAGTTTCCATGGCAGAGGATTAAGAGAGAGTGGTCATAGCATAAGGGATTTGGGACATCATTATAAGAATTAGGAAAACATCTCAGCCAGCTATCATTAACAAGCATTCTATCTAGCTTAAGGTGAATAGGATTATATGTTTGCTAATTAAACTAAGTAAATTAATTACTAATAGAAGCTAAATCCTTTAAAGCATCATAAAAAATGAGGGCATTGAAGTTGTAGAGGCTATTGTTAAGAAGAAGAATCCCACCAAATTTATCATATGGATGCTTACAATAGTTGATGACTCTAAGGATAATCTAAGGAGAGTTCAAAGAGGAGTTAATCTCCCTAATATGATCCCACAATAAAAGTCAATCAAAAAAAGAGGTTGAAGAATAGATAACAGACATGTGAAATAAATTTTGAGCTCCAACCAACACTTCACCTGATATTATTTGGCTAGAAGTAAATGTGAGAAAAAAAACTGACTTTAGAATGGTTCCATTTTACCCAAATCCTTCCTGATTTAGCAAAATCAAAGTTGTGATAGTTAACTTAATTATCAAACACAAAGTGTGTAGCATAGAACTAGGGATCCAAGAGGGCATAAGCTTGAATAAGGATTATCCAAAATATAGAGTAAATATATATTAAAATGACAAACTAGATCTTTATAACATAGGACCTTAAGGTTATTAAAGCATATCATATTACATGTAGCAATGAGGGGTAAGTTCTTTGGGACTTTTGAGGGGGTGATTAGGAGGCTTTTTAAGCTATTTGCTTCTAATAAGCTTGGGTTACAGTGAAGGTTTGGTAGGTTAATGTAGATCAGTGTTTATAGTGTTGGGTCTAGTGAATAGATTGTTAAACCTAAGTTAAATGTCCCAATGCTAACCAAGAGGGGGGTGAATTGATAATTTAAAAATTATACTTATACTCTTGGATTTTTAGAAAACCTTTTTAATTATTAATGCAAGTTAAATTTAAAGTTAAAAAAAAAAACTTTTCAATCAGAGTAAACAACTTGTAATGAAATTAAATGCGGAAGAAAAATAAGAAAGAACACACCAGATTTATAGTGGTTCGGTCAAACCTTGACCTACGTCCACTCCCCGGAGGCACCCTCCGAGTATTGAACTAATACCCACAAAGTGACTCTCCTTTTTCCCCCACAGCAAGGCGGAGAAGCCTGTACAAAATCACTTTCACCTTCCCCGGTGCGGCGGCGGAGTAGCCGGGTTCTTTCACACCAAAGAGATCTTCTTCTCGCCAAAACTTCCCTCAAGACGACCCTTGAATCCGATGGTACTAAAGTGCAAGTTTGCCGGAGTAACCGTGTGAATATCCCCTCCACACTCCCTTGAAATCCCCTCCAAAGGATCTTCTCCCTCTCAAACTCCACCCTTTCCTCTCTCCCTTTCAAGTTCTCTCTTCTAGTTTTCTCCCAAAGAACGAAGACACAATGGCTGTCAAAGATACACTTTGTCTTCCTTTTACACTCTCCAAGTGTCGACAGAGAACCGGACTGATGCTGTTGAACTTCACTTGAGAGCCTTCAGAGGAGATGGGCAGAAACAAAACAAAAGATCTTCTTCTTCAAGTAACCTTGTGAATCCCTCACAAAACCCCTCACTTGATCTCTCACTCTTCACCTTTACAATCTCTCCCAAACTCTCACTCTCAATGATCCCTCTCAAGGGAAAAACAACTCCAAAGGCACTTGTAATAGTTTCTAGGACTCCTTATATAGAAAGGACATGAAAAACCATCCAAAAAACTGCTAAAATCATATTTTTCTGCGCACTGGATCGTCCCGTACGAACCTGAGTTAGTACGTACGAACTGTGTAAAAAATTGTCCCGTACGAACCATTTGTGCATCAGTACGAACCAATTTCATCCTGGGACGAAATAGGTTCATCCCGGGACTAAATACTTCGTCCGGTACGAACAATTATATCAAAAGTTGGTTCCAAAAACTGCAAAACGTTGCTAGAAACTTCCATAATCGGTTTCCATCGTCCTGGATGAACATGACTTCGTCTAGATGAAATTTTTATAGGGAGAAACTCGTCCTGGGACGAAAATGATTTCGTCTGGACGATCATGACTTAGAAAAATTTTCCAGTTCAGTTCCTGTCTGTTCCATTGCTCTTACAAGAAGATAACTGATCTGATCGTCCCGTACGAACAATGTTCGTCCAGTACGATCAGTACAAAAACTTTTTCAAGATCTCCTTTAGTGTGTGTGAATTTATTCTCTCAATTACAAACACTCCCTCTCAAATTTAATTCAAATAAAAAGTACAAGCTTCAGATTCACAAAGTATCTAATGCTGAATTTGATTTGAAGTCTTCGTAGTCTGGAGTTCAATTTTTCTGAAATATTAGTACACACAAGAGCAAAAACAAATCTTCCAAAAAATGTTAGGAGATAACAACACATAAAACAATAATATTTGGAATCATCAAAAACTATACAAGTTGCAAGAATGTAAAATATGCAAATAGCAATTTTCCTAACATATAGATCCATAAGATGTGGAGGCTTAGTTTACACCATCTCTATAGAGAGAGAAGTCATTTTCCGGTGACCATTTTCGCTGGAAAAATGAATGAAATCCATAAAAAAATGTATATTTATGATGGATTTCCTAACTATAGTGCATGGATGACTGTGTAATGTCAAATTTATTAGATGACATGAAGGAGGCAGGAGTTTAGTTTAGGGATGTCAGTAGTAGTATTAACAGAGAGCAATTCCTCTGTATGAGAGTTGAGGTTGTGTAAAAGGGTTAGAATGTTGGTATTAGTGGAGAGAGGTTGGGGGGATGAGGATTGAGGGGGTGATGAGGAAGAGGGAGAAATAGTGGAAAAGGTGGTTGTGTTAAGATTAGTGGTATGACATTATTGCGTTTGACAACTGCACCAGTATTGATAATTCCTTCTAGAACTGAGAGATTTTAGTTATTCAGTGATGCTTCTTTAAAAGAGTTGGGATGTGTGTTAATATAAAAAAAAGTTGTTGCCTATACTTCTAAGCAGCTTAAGCCTCATGAAAAGAATTATCTAACCCATGATCTAGAGTTGACAATAGTGGTTTTTGCATTGAAAATTTAGAGACACTATTTGTATGAGATAAAATGTGAGATCTTTACAGATCATAAGAGTTTGAAATATATTTTCACTCAGAATGAATTGAATTTGAGACAGAGAAGATGATTGAAATTAATAGAAGATTATGATTTTGACATCCAGTACTGTTCAAAAAAGTTTAATGTTGTAGCTGACGCATTGAGCAGAAAGACTCACACAGTTGAATATGTTAATTGGTGAAGAAATACTGATTAGAGAAATTGAGGCCTTGCAATTAGAAGTTAGAATGCAAATAGATCATGATACATGTAGCATTAATCAAATGACAGTTCAATTTTCATTAGAGGAAAGAATTAAGGAGGCTCAAAAGAAAAACAATGAATATCATAAATTTTTGGATCAAGTGCAAGAAGGATTAAAGAAGGAACTCAGTGTTGATGAACAAGGCAGAATCATGTACAATATGCGTTTGTGGATACCAAAGGAGTCAAATTTGATTCAAGATATTTCTTTGAGGCACATAATACCAGTTACTCAATTCACACTGGAAGTACAAAGATGTATTTGGATTTAAAGATTTTTTTTGGTGGTCAGGAATGAAAAGAGATGTGACAGATTATGTGGAAAAATGTGAAAAGTGTCAAGTTGTTAAAGTTGAGCATCAGAAACCTAGTGGAATGTTGCAATCTTTACCAATTCCTGAGTGAAAGTGAGAAGAAATAACCATGGATTTGTTACAGGATTTCCCAAGTTAAGGCAAGGACATGATAATATATGGGTTATAGTTAACAGAGTAATGAAGTCAGCCCATTTTCTACATATTCGTCAGACTGATTCGGTGGAGAAATTTGACCAAATTATTCGTGAGGGAAATCATCAGATTACATGGAATTCCTATGGCTATTGTATCAGATAGAGATGTGCGTTTTACATCTAAGTTATGGAAGAGTAAACATGCAAGTTTGGACACAACATTGAAGTTCAGTACTGCTTTTCATCCACAAACAGATGGCCAATCAGAAAAGACTAATTCAAGTGTTGGAAAGATCTGTTAAGATTATGCATTTTGGATTTTAGAGTTAGTTGTGAAGATCATGTTTCATTGATATAATTCACTTATAATAATAGCTATCAATCCAGTATAAAAATGGCTCCATATGAAGCATTATATGGCAGAAAGTGCAGAACTCCATTAAGTTGGTTTGAAGTTGGTGAGAGACAATTATTGGGTCCATAATTGGTGGATCAGACTATTGAAAAAGTTAGACTCATTAGAGAGGTTAAAAGCAGCTCAAGACCACCAATAGAAAGATTATGAATCCAAGCATAAAATGGTAGAATTTGAAGCGTGAGATTTTGTATTTCTTAAGGTGAGACCAATGAAAGGTGTTTCTAGATTTGACTAAGGTGAAAAACTCAGTCCTAGATATATTGGTCCATTTGAAATCATTGAAAGAGTGGGACAAGTATCTTACAAGCTGGCATTGCCTACAGACATGTCTGATGTTCATAATATTTTTCATATATCAATGCTCAGGAAATGGGTCACTGATGAAATTCAGAGAGTTTCTCATAAAGACATCGAACTTCAAAAGGATTTGACATATGTGAAAGAACCTGAAAACATATTGGAAAGGGATGTTCGTAAATTGAGAAATAGAATGATTCCTTTTATTAAAGTAAAGTGGAAACACATATCAGTGAAATATGCTACATGGAAAAATGAAGCATAATTGAAACATAAATTTCCTCACCTGTTTGAAAAAAGTATGAAAAATAAAATTCAGTGACGAAATTCTATTAAGGAGGAAAAATTTGTAAAACCCAAGTAAGTATTTCACAATTTTTTTTTATATTATTAAGTAAATGATTAATTAATTTAAAAATAAAAAAATAATTTATTTAATAGCAGTTGTTGGAGATGAATAGTCATTGGAGATGAATATTTGTAATATTACTATTATGCTTACTTTGAATATATGCTTTCATATGGTAAGATTAAGATTCAGTTATAATGACGTGTGGGCCCTCTCTTGCAATTATCTATAATTCCTTATCTTGTCGTTTCACTTAGGCAATAGAGTTACTTCTCTGGCTTGGAATTTACATTCCCGCAAGCCTTCTTAGCGAGTGAATGCGACAAAGTGTTGTAAGCATTAGTGGTAGTATAGTGGAATTTTACTGAAGGTGCCGTAGACCTGTTACTGGAGGAAATTTTCTCCCTTTGAACAACATATCTCTTTCTCTATTTAGACACAAATCAGTGGTTGTGAAGGGATCTCCTTAGTGGCTTGGTAAGAAAGAAGGATTTCGATAAGTTGGATTCCTGTAGCAAGCATCGAAAGTCTCCTGCAGCAAAAGGCGGAGATAGAGAGTAGGATTTCAACTGCAGCAGCCCTGGTAAGTAAATTTAATTAGTGTAGAATTTCTAAAGTAGAACTATATTTACATGATTAAGGATCATTTATGATATACGGGCTATAAATGAGAATTATTTTGTTGTGAGGAAACTACAACCAAAAGAGAATATTAAGTGATAGTTTAGAAGAGTAAGAAGCCCATAAATGTTTAGAGGAGAAGAGAAAGGAAAGAGGGAAATTGAGAGAAGTTGATAGAGGTAAGTAGTTCTTTGTATTGCAATAATTGTAGTTATCTTTTACAGTAAGGTTCTAATGAATATATATATCCTAAATGTGTTTTAGGATTCATCACATTTATGAATAAAGAAAGTTTTGGGAGAATTTATCAAAGGAGGAAGTTAAGTGGTGTAGAATTGGAAAAGTCAACTCGTCAAGGAAGTAATGCAAATTAAAGTTTTAAATATAATTCTTGTTAATTTTGCATTATATATTGATAGTTGAATGAATGCAAGAGAAATGTGCATTATTAGTAATTATCTGGCTAAAGTATGTTCCTAACCTAGTTTCCATATATGAAAGACCTCTTATATATTTGAATCATGAAACTTTCAAATAAGAGTTATTATGTTTCATTAAAGATTTTACTAGTTTGAAATATTTTAAAAAAGAAACTTCATTCTTAACATATGGTACGCAGTTGCATATAAAGATCTTTATGAAAGCAACAAGTATGAGTTATGTTATAAAAGTATATTGAATATCAATTTAACATAAAATTTAGCTATATATATATATATATATATATATATATATATATATATATATATATATATATATATATATATATATATAATTTATAATGATAGTTGGGACAAAAGGGTTATCAAATATGTAACTACATTGTAAGTGGGACAAAAGGGACCCCAAAAGAAATGATATATCTGGAAAGCATGTGGGGCAAAAGGGATCCCTAAAGAGATAAAAGTGACATCTATGAAATTCAATGACGATAATGTTAGATTTTTCTGTGCTCCATTGAATTTGTTTATGAAAGAATAGCCAAACATTTTAATGAGAAAAATTGATATGGATCTAAGATATGGATCTAAGATAATGTCAAATGAGATGTTTTGTAGTTTCTCTAGTAGTTGAAAATTTTTGTTCATGTTTTTATTATTCTATAAATTTTAACATGCAAGTTTAATATTATTTTCAGTTGCATAACTTACTGAGCCTCATAGCTCACTAGTTACTTTTTACTGGCTGTTTTTACACAGGAAAATGGAAAGAAAAAGTAGAGGAAGTTTGATATGCAAGTATTAAGTTTTGTATCAATGTTTATTTAAATTTTATATCTACTCTTGAGGTTAGTAAATAGTTTTAATGTTGTATCACTTTGAATTATTTGGATTTCTATAGTGACTATGTGCTTGGTCTTTGATCAAACTTGGAATTACTAGAAGCTTTATTTGTTGTATTAGATGAGATTTATATGATCTTTTATGTAAATTTGAAATGAAATGATATAAATGAGATGCTTAAATGTTATGTTATTCTTGTTACACACTATAGTACTATGAGGGGTATTGTGGGGTGTTACATGGCATTGTTGGGTTTGATTAGTAGAGTACTAATATATGAATGAAAATGGATTCATCACATTTTGGCTTAAAGTTTGGGGACCATTTGTGTAAAACAAAAGGCTTCCCCAAGAAGAACCAGACCCCCCCCCCACACCTAACCAGGCCATGTTAAAGTCCTTAAGGATTGAAAACTTAAGCATGAAGAAAACATCACTTAAAGAGAGCAATTGCAGTGTACCTTTAAGTTTATGAATCTTACAAATGACCAAGAGCAAGGCTTTGAAATAAGGATTGTGAGTGATTGAATATCCTACTAATGAAAGCCCTCATTCATCAGAATCAACCTTAACATCTTCCTCAGAAAAATTAAGAGGCCCTTCTTGGGGAGGATTGAAGGAGAGGGAGAAATCTTTCTCAAAGCTCTTGCTGGATGCAACAATTACTCCTCTTTAGGGCTAAGGAAAGGGCATTTTGTGAAAGTTTGGAGAAGGGAAAGAAATTAGTTGTCGAAGTAAGGTTCGCTATGAAGATGAATAGGGATGGGGGTTCTCCTAGCCAGGCCAGAAGAGGAGGGGAGAGGGAGACTGACATGAGAGGCAGCTAGGGTAAGAAAACCCTAACAAAGAGTAAAATTTCATAAAATCAGTAAAGTTTGATTTAAAGAGTTTCCCATAAGAAATGTAAAATTGACTTAGTTCACCTTGGTATGTTAGGTGGGAGTCTTGATTATCAACCAAGAGGTCTTAGATTTGAAGCTTGTGAATTTGTCTAAATTGACCCAAATGTCCCAAAAATGTATATAATTTGCGTAAAGAAAATAAAATAAAATATTTTTTTTGGAAAAAAAATCATTTTTTCTTATTTTTTTTAATTTATGTTTTGCTTATTAATTGAACTTGTATTCTTCAAGTTCCATATTTTCATCTTTAAAATTGGAGAGTACAAGCTCAATTAATAAGTCAAAAAATAAAATAAAAAAATTAAAGATTATTCTTATAAGAATCCACTATATAATAAAAGATGTAAAAAAACTCTCACATAATTGATGAAAATAATATTATTTATAATGAGAATAATTGACTGATTCTCTTTGTAGAGATTAAAAAATTTAAATATTTGCAAGCGGATAATTATAAACCCAACAAAAAGATTTTATCTTTAAAAAAGTTTGCAAGTTGTCCATAGCAATAGCAAAAAAAGTTAAAGAGTTTTTTCATTCACTTAGCTCTTGAACTTCTTCTCTTTACAGAGGATAAGATTTTATTTATAGCCTTTTGAGTTGGGCCTTTTAGTAAATTTTGTCGGAATAAAAAAAATTTCATAGTAAAATTCATATTGATTCCCATGATTGTAGACCGTTTGTGAAATATTTGAATGCAATAACAGTGTCAGAATCAAGTGATCTTAGCATCGTTAGATTCATCTCGCCGAGTCTCTCGATTTGACATTATGTATGATACAATTAGAGGTCGTTTGGTGGACCAATTTATCTTTAAAAATTTTCAAATATAATTCAAGTACTTATTTTTAGCTCATTTTAGAATCAGGTCTAATCATTTGTAGTATTGACTGATTCTTCTTGTTGAGATGTTTAGTTTGTCAACAGATTGGTAGAAATCAAATTTCAAATAATCTTAAATTTAATTCTCAAAATTTTTAGAGACATATTAAACATAAAGTATGCTCATCTACTCCTTCATTTTTTAAATACTTTAAGAAGAATAAAAAATTTCAAAGGATTCTTTATAATGTGTATTTAATTGTTTAAAAATTGATGTTATAAACTCTAAATATTTAAAATTCCTGTAACCAATTCAAATTAATAGGCCAGTGCCCGGCTGGTTGCACGGACTGTAAAAGATAAACTTACAAAGCAGTTGGCGGTCACAATGTGGGGTCAAAATCTGCAGTTGGAGAAGCTGCATTTCATCATTCGCCCTTATTTTTTGGATATTGCACGCGGCGGACCCGTTCGGCGTTGAACCCGAATTCGATACCGTCAGCGCTCTGTTTTGCTAAATAGGCCGAGCTTCTCCCTCCGGCTCTATCAGGCAAGGGGCCCATATTACCTCGAGCACTAAAAGCCCTTCTTTCCATATGAGGCTTTGGGCCCATATGTTCGACGAAATTATCCAATTAACTATGACTGAATTATTTTGATATCATTTTACTTTTTTATATAATTATATTTTTAACAAAATCTAAGAACTGTGTCATATAAAGTAAAAAAGACATTCAATAATCTATGGCAGTTTAGCAACGGGGGTAACTGAGAACATCCAATAATTAAAATAAGGATAACTAATAAAAATCATGCATGCAACCAAAGAAATTTATCAGAATTTCTGTTATGTAATAAAAACCAGTACCTCTCTTAAAAAAACTATAATAATACGACATTTTCTACATTAGGGGAGTTCCTGAGGGGGGTTATGGAACTGAGAGATCTAAAAAAATTTTAGTGTCTTGCACGATGAGTACCTTCATCAACAATTGTCTCCACAATCGCCTAACTTCTGTGTCTAACTCTCGTCACTTGGCTACTAACATTCGACGCTACAATCTGACTTCTATTGTTTGCATGCAAACACCTAACTTTTATTATAGTATCATCACTTGGCTAATATTTTATTATTATCTCCACCTTTCATCACTTCTTTTATAATATATGTAAAATGAATAAAATAATTATTCTCAATTGCATAATCTTCTCCTTCAATAGAATGGAAGAGTACTCTTGTTTCTTTTATTATATAGTAGACTATTTCAATTGGACAATGGCCCATAATTTCCCCCCTTTTTGAATATTTCATATAATTTTTTTTTGTCTCGTGTAACTTTTCCCCTAAGTGTATGTTACATCATTATAAAACAATAAAATATTAAACACCCTTTTTTATACATAATATTGATTCACCAACTTTGTCCCAACTTCGACTCCTCCCATATATGTCCACCAACTTTGTGGTGTATGGAACACATACCTGCAACAAATAATAAGAACAGGAAAATAGAAGAAGGACGGAGACGAAGAAGAAGGAGAAGAGAAACAGGGAATTCAGGGGAAGTAGGTAATACCCAGTATTGCATATATCATCTACCTCCTTTCTACAGCCAAAATACCAGTATTATACTAAGTGTTTGTCTAGGGAAAGAACTAATACTTAAAATACAGTAATTTGTAAAAAGAGAAAATCAAAGTAATGATAGCTAAATAACGGAAAAGAGAAAGTGGTGCCAGTAGTTCGTTATGGAGCAGGCGATGTAGCGTCCACGGGTGCAGTGTATCCCCTATCCTGTACCACATCACTTTGTCTATTGTCACTAACACTAGTGTGATTCACACAATTACTTACATATAAGATCAATGCTTGGTGTTCACACAGAATATTGATTCACATTTAATTTGTCACCCACAATTGTTAATAATAATGACACATGCAATGGACAACAATGCCAATGTTTGCTAACTTTATTCTCTACCATTAGAAGCAACATCAATGCATTCCATTCCTAGTAAGGCTGATGCACACTTTGACAATAACACCATCCTTCAATATTAATTATATTAAACTATGATATCTGGTCTAATCTCCTCATGGGAAAATAACAAAATATATCATAAAATATCTCATGAGAACAACTCTAATATCGTAAGACTCCCAACTTCCACCACAAAATTAATTATCCATAGTTTATGTCAACTTTATTGCATCAACTCTTTTCCTAAATACTACGAAGGACGTCATTTATAACAAATGACATATACAAGTATTGCTATTTTTTCTATTTTTTTATATTTTCTTTTAATAAACTTTAGTGTCTCATGCAACCTTATTTTCTATGTGTATGTTGAATCTTTATATAAAGCAAAGATATTAAACTCTCTCACTCTACTATCATTAATATCTCACGTACATTAATCATAATTAGTTGCCCAAATTAATTATGATTAATAAAAATATATGATTGAATTATAAATCTCTTTAGACCACACTCATTTTGATTTATCTTACTCAACTGAATTATATCCCAAATAAGATGATTTTATATAATATGTGTGATTAGATGTTCATTTCTCTATTGTCATCAATGATATGATGCTTTTCATAAAAAAAAATCTCATATTTGAGTTGCTTAGGACAAAATAATATTTATCACCCTACATACCCCCTTTGTTATAGATGTTTTCTCTTACATTCTTGATAACAAATATAATAGGGGCTTCTTTTCTTTCTATATAAGCCATGACTTCAGACACTTCTTACCACATGTATGCTAAATTTTTTGTTTTTCATTTTTGTTAAGGCGTCTCAAATTTTGTTAGATTTTATTTGATATCAGGCATGGTCATATTACATGTGAGAATTTCAGAATATTATTTGGACACTACTTAAAAACTACCCTATATAACATAATGTCCTCCTTGATATAAGCTTAATTGCTTCTTAAATCAAATTTAAAAATTTTAAGACTTTGTTCTCCATTCATTAAAGATAATAATACTCCAAAAAAGGTTCTATTTCTCTTCTTAGTTTTAAACTACCTAAAATAAAGAGAAATGTAAGTTATACAATACTTATATGTCATTCCACATCAACCATCCCATATCCTCTTATTTATGGATGTGATCACCCTTCCCTCAACCGCCTCTTATTTTATTTTATTACAATAAATAGCATACACCCCAATTTACACTTTACTATTGGTTAAAAAAAATTCTTTCTTTGTTCAATGACCCTTATCTTAACTTTGTTCAATGGGACGGCCTTATTGCTTTCTAAAACGGAGTTTTAGTACAAAATACTAAAAGAGTTAATTAAAGCAATTAAAAAATGTGTATGAGCCTTTTCTTATTAATGAGGTTTCTTAAAATTTCTTTACTTTAAATAAGAATTGAACACTTCACTCAAATCTTAATCTATGTCCTAAATTTTTCGTTGCAATAATGTATCTCTAGCTAGTCTATGCCTGATCTTTCTTTGATCAAAGGCAATTTTTGGTTATTAATTTTCTACTCTACTCTCTCATTTAAGTTTGATTTTACAATCAAATTATTGGCACACTTTTTTTCCGAGATTTTTATTTGCGAAGGTTATCTTTTTATGCGTATGATCATTCTATTTTATTTTAGATCACTTTATTTTTTATATGAGTGCCAACTTTTTTATTTTGCTAATTTATATTATGACTTTGTAATATCATTTAAAAATATATAAATTGTACATAATTAAAATAAATAGTGTATAACTTAATCTATTTATAATAATATTTTGGTTACTCAACCCTTACTATCCTTTGAGTGAATGACTTCATAGATTAAAAGATAGGAACAAAAATATAAATTTTTATCACCAAATACAAATAATATTTAATTGTATTATTCTTCTTTTACGAGTTATTTGGTAACTTTTAAATGAAATACATATTTTACAAAATGAGGATTTTATTTTTACTTATTACAATTAAAACCCTAATTTCATAAATAATTTTGTCGGTATTTATAAATTTAAAACCAATGTTAAACAAATGATAAATTTAATCGATGTTATCAATTTTTTAAACTTTAACATGAGTGCTCTAATATCAGAGTTTTAGAGGGAGGTATCCGTAAAATGCCTCAAATGAGCTGGCTGTTGCCGCGAGCCCAGGGCCTTTTCGGTCCTTCCGGAGGAGATTTTTATAGATAGGCGAAGTGTTCGCTTCCAGTTGGAGTTGGGAAGGCGCCTGGAAGCTGCAAAGCGAGTCAAGGAGAAACGTTTCGCCTGGTCCAAAAGGGTGGAGGGACGTCGCGATGCAGAGGCGGTGGTCAGGACATTCCCTGGGCAGCATTTGATTTTGGCGCATACGTGAGATTTGTCGGATCACGGAGGATTTCTAGGTTTTTTTTGTTGTATAGACGGAGAAGAATTGAATCGATTGGGTTGTCAGCGATTGCCCTGAGGAATTTGGTACGAGTTAAATCACGAGAAACTTTTATGGATTTTTCTATTCAAATTGGATGCTTTGCTGGTATTGTTAACTCCGGCGAGATGCTATTGTATTTTGGTTTCAGAATGATGGCGTCGTGAGTGTGATGGATTCTACCAGAAGTTGGTTCAAGAAATTCCAGCTAAGAGAGGGTAAAGTGAAGCCTGTTGTTTCGAAGAAAAAGGAAATGGAGAGCATGAATGATGCACAGAAGCCCCCAATTGACGAGGCCCCTCTTTCGGATATAACAAAGCAGAGGGTTGCAGCTGCTAAGCAGTTTATTGAGAATCACTACAAGACCCAGAAGAAGATATTGCAAGAACGTAAGGAGAGGTATAATATTTCATCATAACTAAGCTATTTGGCTTAGTATTTTTAAATTCCTTATTTTTTTCCTAGTAGTGGAGATAGTGCTCATGTTTCACTTATCATGTATTGCTGAGCCTTTAAGAACTGTTAAATTGGAAATCTTGGCTGCATGCCAGTACAGGGAGAATCGTCCCCGAAAGCTATCAATAAAACATGCAAAGCGCTCGAAGCAATTACGTTAACAGCACACAAAAATTAAGAAAAAGATTTAATTCAACAATTCAATAATAGTTTTGCATGTCCCTGAGGTCCCATTTATAGACTAGAAAGACCCAAAATAAGTAACTTCTTAGAATCCTCCATGCAACAACAACAACAACAACATCAAGCCTTTATCCCACTACGTGGGGTCGGCTACATGAATCCTTTTTCTCCATTGTGTCCTATTAAAAGTCAAATTCTCATTTAAATCTAATAAAGAAAGGTCATTCCTAATATTTTTTCTAACCAAGTCTTTTTAGGTCTACCCCTACCATTCTTAACATAAGTCAAATCTAATACCTCTACTCTCCTAACCGGGTCATCGGAAGGCCGCCGTTTTATGTGACTAAACCATCTAAGGCGACTCTCTCTAATCTTATCTTCTACTGGAGCTACTCCAACCTTTTCACGTATATGCTCATTTCGTATCTTATCTCTAAGGGTAAAGCCACTCATCCACCTGAGCATCCTCATCTCTGCCACACTTAACTTAGTATTATGCTTCTCTTTTAATGGCCAACATTCGTCACCATAAAGCATTGCAGGCCTCACTACCATCTTATAGAATTTTCCCTTAAGTTTGAGGGGTACATTTCTATCACATAACAAGCCCGATGCATTCCTCCACTTCAACCATCCAACTTGAATTCTGCTGATAATATCTCCATCTATTTCACCATCACTCTGAACAACAGATCCAAGATATCTAAAATGTGTACTCTTATTAATGACTTGATCGCCCAAAGTCACAATCCCCTCACTAGGTCTATTACTACTAAAATTACACTCCATATATTCCGTTTTAGATCTACTCAAGCGAAAACCTTTAGCCTCTAAGGTTGACCTCCATAATTCAAGTTTACCTTCAACTCCCTCTCTAGTCTTAGAATCCTCCATGATTTAATAAAAAATGCATGTTTCAATTCATCACACTTGGATTATAACAAATTTACAATTCATCCTAGGCACAATAACATTTATGTATCCAGTGTATATGTGATTTTCCGAAGAAGGTAAGTTGCATGTCTGTTGTAGTAGAAGATCATTATATGTCCGAACCAATGGTAATGTCGAAGGAAAGAATCCTCAAAAGGAAAGAGTTGCATGAAACAATCTCATGGAACATGTGAAGTCCAACTTTTAACATCAGCTTATGAATTACCTTAGGCAGTAAAGTAAACCTATGAACCAAGATATCGAAGGACTCATGTGTATGCTACAATACCCCAATCACCATGAGTCAAATAGAGTGTAGGATATTGGAAGGGAAATTTAGAAGAGTGTCTCAACCATAAGTGAGAAACTCATAATGCTCATCTTAATGTTCACTTCATGTATTTTTATTGAGCATACAGTTTTAGATTTTCATCAACTCTATATTGTTTTTAAAAAAATGGCTCTGATGAATTGAACATTTCATAGTTATTTTGTAGGTTTGCGCATAACTATTGTGCTTCTTATGATGTAATTCAAGAATCATTATAAGTGGGTTTGTCACTTCAATGTAGCAGTGGAGATAATATTGTAATTTATAATTATTTTAAGAACAAGGTTTTGGTCTATATGGTAAGGTTTTGAGCGTGAATTCACAAGGAGAGGGAGGAAATATAGAATAATTCATGGTGTTGGTAGTAGGTTCATGAAATAAAGTCACATTCGATACAATGGCGTAAATTCATTAATACCATTACTTTTCAAGATTTCTAGTTTATAATCCTTCACCCTAATGTGTAGTAAGAGATTTTTTACATGATCCCAATCTTTTTTAGGATTCAATGATATTATATATATATATATATATATATATATATATATATATCTTTGATTTGTGAATCGTTAGATTCCTTTAATATATGTTCCTTTACTCTCCATTGAATCAATTTTGCATTCATGGTGTTGTTACTTCTACACCCTATGCGAGCAGAGCCAGTTGCCCGCTTCTGACTCGTCAAACCCAGCAGAGTAGCTGGGCGGGAATCAAAACAGCAGGGAAGGTATTTTGAAACGTATTGTGGAGCCCAGGGGAGTTAAGATTCATTATTTAAGGAGGAGAAAATTTCAAGGGAGAAATATTTAGGAAAGTTTTTATTGAGTTTAATGGGGGTTAAAGCTATTTAAAGGAAGTTATTGGCTAGGGTTAGGGGGAGTTACATGTTTACTATAGTTTTTCTATGTTATTGAGTTCCTAGCGGCGCCTAGGGTTGTGAGAGAGCCGATCTACCTCTTGAATAGCAGATCAATTGTATCTTGCATTGCTTTTGAAGAAGAAATCCAAATTCATCTTCTAAATTTGTATTTATGCACTTTATTCTTATCTCCTTTGCTGATTTTTACTACCAAAACACATCAAATTGGTATCTGAGCGAGGTTTCTTGGAGGTTATGACAACAAAGAAAGTGGATGCGTTGGAAGGTAAAATGAAGCAATTCAAATCCAGGGTGGAGGATAAATTCTCAACCATTGAAGGAAGATTTTCAACCATGAAGAATTGGATGGAGAGCCGATTTGGGGGATTGGAGGAGATGATGATGAAGCTCATGGAGATGTAAACAAAAAATTCACCAACGGTTCCTATTGCCAACCCTCACCACGATTCGGTCGGGATTCCCTTGTTCAAATCTAAAGGAAAAGAAATCGGATGAGAAGAATTCGATGAAGAGAATTCCTTTTATCTAGAGCTACTTCCTAGGGCTCCGATAAGGAGTGGAATAGGGTTTTCAGATTAGGGGATAACAGGAAGGGAGTTTTATGGTGGAAGTGGTAGGATGACCGACTACTATGGGAGGCCGTTTGGGCAAGGGGAGTGGACAACCAGAGAATGAGGTGGATGAACCGAGGCATGGGGATCGGGACATGGGAGGTGGATGGAAGAAGGGTGGGATACCCACCCTCAATACATGGGGGGAACCATTGGTGTGAGAGGAAGTTGGGGTGGAGAAACGAATTTTAGGAAGTTGAAAATGTCGGTGTTTGAAGGGGAGGATTCCCATGGGTGGGTACACCGGGTGGATATGTATTCTGCGGTGAATGGTTTAAGAGAGGAGGAGGAGCTTACAGCTGCAGGGTTATGTCTGGAGGGGAAAGCCCTCACTTGGTTCCAGTGGAGAGAGAGGCTAGATATTCAATTCGTTCGTGGAAGGAGTTTAAGGATTGCTTGTTAGAACATTTTCGAGCCAGTTGGGAAGGAGACATACACGAGCAATTCATTGCCTTGACTCAGAAGGTGACTGTCATGGAGTACAAGGAAATATTTGAGTTACTTTTAGGGAGGTTGAGGGGAATTTCAGAGGCGGTGTTGGAGGAACATTTCATGAAGGGCCTCAAGCTTGACCTACAAGCAGACCTCCGATTGCTGAGACCGAGGGGGTTAAAGGAGACAATGGAGCTAATCCAAACAGCAGATAATCGAAGATAGATGGAGAGGAGCAGTAAGTGCGGGGTTGCAGGAGACTCTTACAGAAGTACCTTGACTTCACTGGAACTGATGACCCTTTTATTAGCGTAGGCAGAAGCTCGGTCAAAGAATGCACGCGGGAGAAGAGACGTTTCGGCGCCGTTGCAGAGGTATGGGGCACTGTTCATGCGGCAGTCTATGCAGATTCGGCCAGGATTTCGGGATGAGTCACCAGCACAGGTAATGAGCATTTTTTTCTTTTTTATTCTCTTGGTTTTGTCACAGAGGTAAAAAACAAGTGATCCTTAATTCGAGAGGAGGATCATTCTCTTCCAAATCTCTAGACAAAAGCCAATCTAGAGCCAAAACATCCAAGAACTCCAAGAGAAACTCAAATCATGCATAACCTAACCCTAGCACCTCTCCTCTTTAATACATAACTTTCCTAATACAAACTCCCTCCAAAGCCCAAACCGCCCCCTCCACATTCAAAATTTGAATTCAAATTATCTTCATAAAGTATTTAAAAAATGAAGGAGTAGATGAGCATCCTTTATATTTAATATGTCTCTAAAAAATTTTAGAATTAAATTTAAGATTATTTGAATTTTGATTTCAACAAATTTATTGACAAACTAAACATCTCGACAAGAGGAATCTATCAATGCTATAAGTGATTCGACCTGATTCTAAAATGAGCTAAAATCAAGTACTTGAATTATATTTGAAAAATTTTAAAGATAAATTGATCTACCAAACGACCTCTAATTGTATCATACATTACGTCAAATCGAGCGACTCGGCGAGATGAATCTAACGATGCTAAGATCAATTGATTCTGACATTGTAATTGCATTCAAATATTTCACAAAAGGTCTACAATCATGGGAATCAATATGAATTATACTATGAAATTTTTTGGATTCCGACCAAATTTACTAAAATGCCCAATTCAAAAGGCTATAAATAAAATCTTATCCTCTATAAAGAGAAGAAGTTCAAGAGCTAAGTGAATGAAAAAACTCTTAACTTTTTTTGCTATTGGTATTGCAACCTGCAAACTTATTAAATCTTGTTGTTGGGTTTATAATTATCCGCTTGAAAATTCTTAAAATTTTTAATATCTGCAAAGAGAATCAATCAATTAATCTCATTATAAATAATATTATTTTCATCAATTATGTGAGAGTTTTTTTACATCTTTTATTATATAATTGATTCTTATAAGAATAATCTTTAATTTTTTTATTTTATTTTTTGACTTATTAATTGAGCTTGTACTCTCCAATTTTAAAGATGAAAATATCGAACTTGAAGAATACAAGTTCAATTAATAAGCAAAAAATAAATTTAAAAAAATAAAAAAAAAATTCAATGAATGAAGTGTCCCGGGAGCGAAGGGTACTTGATCTTAAAAAAATTTTCAATTTAATACAAGTCCAACTTCATGCACCTTACAGAGGCAGAGGTGTAGGACGAGAGCGAAGGGTCTGTGCTTTCGCTGTGCTGAGAAGTATGCACTAAGTCATTAGTGCAATGGCCGCACACTCCAGGTCCTTATGGTTTTTGAGTTGTAGGAGACCGACATTGAGGATCTAGTGGAGAAAGCAGAAGGATAGGAGCATTTACATATAGATGTTGCGTAAGTGCCCTTTAATTGAGTGGTGGAGCTTAGTCCATGTCACATCATGAAGGTGAGGGGGCTGATCAGGGAGCAGCAAGCGATGATCTTGGTGGATAACATGGCTACTCATAACTTGATCTCGAGCTGAGTCGTGAACCAATTGGGATTGAAGTTGGTGGATACAGGGAACTTTGGAGTCATGATGGAAACATGAAAGGTAGATAGGATTAGGGGGATTTACAAGAGGTTGGTGCTGGCACTCCAGGGCATACATATAGTGGAGAATTTTTTCCCTTGGATTTGGGGAGTACTGATGTGATCCTAGGGATGAAGTCGTTACAAAATACAAACTATCAAGGAGACAAAAGTGGACTAGAAGTCCTTAACTATGGAGATTCAAGTGGAGTGGAAGAAGGTGGTGTTGCGAGGGGATGCCAGCCTATGCAGAATCATGGTTTCACTTAAAACCATGGTCAAGGCGAAACAAGGAGCAAGACTAGGCTACTTGGTGGAGCTGTAGAGCTTGGAGGGGATATGAGATTCATTGTCGGTCAAGGTCCTTGATTGTGTACATCAGCTTTTGCAGTAGTTTCCTAAGATTTTCAATAGCTTAGTGGATTACTGCACATCGGGAGCATGAGCACGCCTTTAATTTGAAGGAGGGAGCTTCTCTTATAAGCATCTGATCGTACCAGTATCTGGAGATTCAAAAGGATGGGATAGAGAGGCTCATCAGAGATATGCTTGAGGCAGGGATTTTCGGGACCAGCATGAGCCCTTTTTCCAACCCCAGTTTTTACTAGTAAAAAAGAAGAATGACAGTTGAAGGTTTTGCATGGATTATAAGATCCTAAATAATGAAATTGTACGAGATAAGTTTCCTATCCTTGCGATTGATGATTTGCTGGATGAGCTACTTGGGGTGGTCATCTTCTCAAATATTGACTTGAAATCAGGATATCACCATATTAGAATGAAGCCGATGGATGTGCACAAGACAACTTTTAGGACTCATGAGGGTCACTACGAGTTTTTGGTGATGCCTTTCGGCCTTACCAACACTCTAGCCACTTTTTAGTTCCTCATGAACCATGTTTTTCAACCCTTCCTCAGAAAATTCATCTTGATATTTTTTGACGACATCCTGATCCACAGTCATACAAATGCTAAGCATGTGGGTCACCTGAGGATTGTGCTGGAGATTTTGAGGGAGCATTAGCTATATGCCAACTTGAAGAAATGTTCTTTTGTATAGCCATAGGTGGAGTACCAAGGATATGTGGTGAGCAAAGCAGAGGTATCAGTAGACCAATCCAAGATTAAGGCTATGCTGGATTGGCCTTTACCTTAGAACTTGTGGGAGCTGAGAAGGTTCTTAGGCTTCATCGAGTACTACTGAAAGTTTGCACGAGGGTATGACACAATAGCATGACCACTGACTGTGCAGCTGAAGAAGGACAGTTTTAATTTGGGGAGTTAATGACACAAGCTTTTGAGTAGCTGAAGAAAGCCATCACCAGCGTGCCAGTGTTAGAACTCCCTGACTTTAGCAGGCCATTTGTGGTGGAGATGGATGCATCATGATACGGACTTGGGGGCAGTGCTCATGTAGGATCATCAGCCCATTGCTTATTTCAGTGAGGTGCTCACTACTAGGGCGAGGCTCAAGTCCGTATACGATGGGGAGTTGATGGTAATTGTCTTGCCCTTGCCCATCCAAAAGTGGCGACCCTATTTGTTAGGAGGACATTTTATCTCCAGGACAAACCAGAGGAGTCTTAAGTTTTTGCTGGAAAATAGGATGGTGATTGAGGAGCATCAGAGGTGGTTGTCTAAGTTATTAGGATATGAAATCGAGATTCAGTATTGCCCATGATTGGAGAATAATGCCACGGATTCATTATCACGGAAGACAGATGAGCCTCAATTAATAGCTCTGTCAATACCCATGGTCCTAGATTGGGAAGCCTTGAAATAGAAGAGCGAACATGATGAGGAACTGAGGAAGATTAGAGCTGAGTTGTTGCAGAACTTAGACAGTCATCCTGGTTACACACTGAGGGGAGCTTAACTGCTACATCAAGGGGGATTTGTTTTACCCGAGGAGGTCGGGATCATCCCCAAGCTATTGCAGGAGTTTCATGGCAGTGCAGTTGGAGGACATTCAAAAGCTCAAGAAACCTACAATCGGCTGTCTGTGAAATTGTATTGGGTGGGGATGCACCGTGATGTAGATGAATGTGTAGCGAGATGTGATGTGTGCCAGAGACACAAGTATTTAGTTATGACACCGGCAAGGTTACTATATCCTCTAGTTTGTTGGCAAGGGTGTAGGAGGAGGTGATGATGAATTTTATTAAGGGGTTGTCACGTTCGTAGGGATTTTTGGTGATACTGGTAGTAATGGACCTTCTGAGCAAATATGCATATTTCATCCCTCTGATGCACCCTTACACCACGGTCTTTGTGGCTACTGCTTTCATACGGGAGGTGGTGTGTTTGCATATATTTTGAAAATCCTTTGTGTTAGATAGAGACAAGGTGTTCCTTAGCCACTTATGGAAGGAGTTGTTTCATTTATAGGGGATAGTCCCGAAGAGAACGCAACATACCATCCCTAGACAGATGCCCAAATATCGAAGGTCAATATAAGTGTAGAGTCTTATTTGAGATGCTTTGTATCAGATACGTCGAAGAGTTGGGCAAAAATGGATTGTTTGGGCCGAATGTTTATACAACACCTCATAGCATTTAGTAGCACAAACCGCCCCCTTCAGGATTCTTTGTGGGAGAGATCCACCTCATTTGATTCATTATCGACATAGCACTGCACCAGCATCCAGTATAGATCAATACTTAGAGGACAGGGATAGGGTATTATCTGAGCTCAAGGGATATCTGTTGAGAGTCCAATGGAAGGTTGATGAGCACAGGAAAAAAGTATACTTTGAGCCTGGAGACATTGTTTACTTAAAGTTGAGACCCTATAGGTAGAAGACACTAGCCAGGAGAAGGAATGAGAAATTTTCTCCCACGATATGTTGGGCCTTATGAGGTTTTGGAACGCATTGGAGCAGTGGCCTATCAATTGAGGCTACAACCTTCATGAGCATTGCACCCAGTCTTTCATGTCCCATAGCTGAGGAATGTGATAGGAGATCACACACCGTCTCTATTACACCCAACTTTGACAAAAGATATGAAGATCATTTTGGAGCCCATGGATGTAGAAGGCGTGTGTTGAGGGGAAACATGAGTACATGAGGTATTAATGAAGTGAACGGATTTGTGATGCAATCAAGGTGCTTTGTCCCTTCAGTTTCTATTCATTGGCCGTTGGGTTGTCTCTTCGTGGGCCTTGTTTTCCTCGATTTTTCCCCTTGGTAGCTGTCCCTTTGGTTTGGGTGCTGTCCTTTTGGTTTGGACAGCTGTCCTTTCGGTTTCTGTGCCCATTGGTTGTTGTATTGATGCTTTGTTTTCCCTGTTTGTTTCAGCTTTTGAGGAGTTTCTAGTGGCTGTTTGGGTGGTGCTTTAATTATCTTGCATTAAATGCTTTTTTCCCTATAAATGAGGCTGTTTTATGGCAGTTTTAGAGAGAGGTATGTGATGATTTTTGGAATGTAAAACCTACGGGTTTATTCTAGCTTGCGAGCTAGCCTTCTTTCCCCTTCCCCTCTACTATTTCGTCTTGGTTTTCTACCTCTTCTTTTCTATCCACAGTTCCCGCCCCATCTGTATCTTTCTTCTCTTAATTAATATAAGTGTAAGGTTTTGTGTTATAGTATTGTTATATTATATATATGTTTGTCTATGTTTATGGTAAGGAAGACTTTTAGTTTGCAATCCTAATGTAATTTTTTTGATTGCACCATTTTGTCGGGGCACGAAGCTACTTGGGAGTTATACGAGATGATCATGAAACATTTCCTAACCTTCCTTCTTGAGGATAAGGTGTGTCTTTTTGTGGGGGGTGGGGGTATTGTTATGCCTACACCCTATGCGAGAGGGAGCCATTTGCCCGTTTCTGACCCACCGAACTCTGTTGAGTAGCTGGGCGGGAATCAAAATAGCAGGGAAGGGATTTTAAAACCTATTGTGGGTCCCAGGTGGCTAATATTCACTATGTAAGGAGGAGAAATCAAGGGAGAAATATTTAGGAAAGTTTTAATTGTGTTTAATGAGGGTTATAGCTATTTGAAGGAGGTTATTGGCTAGGGTTTGGGGGAGTTACGTTTTTGCTGTAGTTTTTCTGTTTGTGAGTTCCTAGCGGTGCCTAAGGTTTTGGGAGAGCTGATCTACCTCTCAAATAATAGATCAATTGTACTTTGCATTGCTTTTGAAAAAGAAATCCAAATTCAGCTCCTAAATATGTATTCCTGCACTTTATTCCTATCTCCCTTGATGATTTTCTCCACAAAAATGCATCAGGTACACGACTTTACACTTTTATTTAGCGTTGATGTATCCTTTATTGTTGGTCGTTGATAATAGTGTAAGGATGAGGGTCATAATACTTATTTAATTATTCACATTGATTTCTCTTAAAGGTACACATAAGTGATTGCTTTGGTGCTAGTTTGTACTAATTTTCCTTGTTAATATTTAAAATTTGAATGGCATAAATCATTTTATAATTTTTATTTCTATTAAGTGCTTTTGAATTATATAATACCATGTGCTGTTGACTATGATATGCACAATTCAATACACTTCAAAGAGGAAAAACCATTTTACGCATCATGTTGCATTTTAAAGCTTGGCAATCTTGCCCCTAAAGTTAAGCATGTTGATGTTGGAGTACTTTTAGGATTGATGAAGTTTCTGTGAAGTTGTATTGAAAATACTAAACTATGAAGCCAATCACGCTAAAGTGGATAATACCTTGACGAATGAAAGTTTGTGTTGTCGCATGCAAGGTATTGGTGTAGTAATGACAGCTAAATCCAGACCTCTTTGGATAGTTTTGTGCTACTTAAAGGTTCAATTGCCTTATTAAAGCATTGATGAAGGGTACTGAGAAATGATTCGGTAACATTGGTCTGTTAAAAAAATGTGACGAATGTTTAACTTAATGTTAAAGACTAAATATCTGACATGATCTCAACAAAATACCATCTCCAACTAACAGTTCTCACTGTTCAGCATGGTATAATAGAATTAGAAAACTTAATGACATTTGTTTTTTTTTTTTTTTTTCTAACTATGGTTATATCATCTGATTATTGAAGCAATACATTTTTTATTCATGAATAGTTTCTGTAATTTTGGAAATAGTCATCTCCTTATAATGAGGCTGACACCGGACCGGAGGGGGCTCGACGAATCCATGTCGACGATCCGGTGGCGGTCGCCGGACACCACTCCAAGAACTCCTTCTTGGAGCAAGAACCACCACCTAAGAACAATCTTAGGATAAAAAAATTCTCAAGAGAGTAGAACTCTAATTTTATTAATCTCCAAAATCTCCTTCTATTACAAGACACTCACCATATTTATAGACTTTAGGTAGTCACATAATAGGCTACACAAGAGATAGAGCTACACCAATCACTAATAAGAAAATATATTTTATTTTTATGGACGCTCCTGTGTCATTCTACCGGGGTTGGAGGGAACTTCGAGCTCGTAGAAAGAGGTCCGGTTGGCCACAATAAGGAGGCGAGTTTGGTTGGCTAAATCGGTATGGATAATTCCACCCGATGTCATTCGCTTCGCCGAGGAGAGACTTCCACATAAGCTGGAGTCGATGAAAAATGGGATAGCTGCCAAACTCTTTTGGCATCTTTAGTAGCTCCTCTAAACAACATTCTTCACGACTTGAATTGAACTGGACATAAAATGGATCAACTATGCACATATTGGTATCCACAGAGATCGACTCCAAGAATTTGGTGTCGGAATTTGTAAAGGTACCAAGGTGGTTGTCGTGGTCAAGTTTGGTCATACCAATTTCGTGATCAATGATGGTGAGCATATTTGTTGCTTTATCAGGAATGATATGAATGACTAGCTCCAATGGTGAATCCACCTTGCTCTCGTCATTACCATATATGGGTTGATCAAGATCAAGAACTCCACTGAATACGTCGTCATGCACGTCATACATTGGCTTGTTGTAGAGAGGAAAAGACGACGATTTCGACAATGAATCTTCAAACCCATCGAAGATAGACTCGCTCGAGGATGAGGAAGACTTACGGGGTGATCCTTCAAAAATGTCTTCGTAGGAAGGACTCTGATCGTCCAAGATATCCTCTCTATTATCGGTTCGTAGGGATTCGGCCTGAATGGAGGATCCATAAGCTGCCATGGGAGCAGACTTGCCCTGTGGTCGGACAGTAAAGTCCCGGGCAAGAGGGCTCAAGTCCTTTCTTCGTTCAATCCTTGACAATCTTAATTTGAGTTGGGCAATTTCTTCTAGCAGATCTTCGATTTCTACATCTTAAAGTGGTCGATGCCGAGTCTGATGAGGCCACATCGTGCTTTGTTTATCTGCTAATTTTTAGACCAAGAATCAAATTAAATGGTTATTAGTGCCTAGAAGATGCCGAAATCAATTTTCATGGTTGTTGTCCGAGAAAATATGGCTGGTTACGGAGGTAAAATTTGGCTAGCCCCAAGAAAATGCTCCGCCTGGGACCATGCTCGCAAAGGGGAAAGAAGCTCTCGGTTTTTGAAGTTTTTTGGCACTATTCGTCAGATCCACACGCGAACCAGCATCAATAGCCCCTTCCCCCTCCGGCAGCCCAATCAAGTCCAACGTCCGGTCTCCCTACTCCGTCGCATGTCGCATGTAGATCTCGAGACCACATCCAGTCTAGAGGGCTTGGCAAAAACGGAGATGACTTCAGCTTGTGAGCCTAGTACTTGATGCCGGATCGCCGGGGATAACACGATTAAAATAGAGAAGAAGGATCTTCTTCTTCGTTCTAGCTTGGACGCCTTGCTCGTGTATGCCAGCGCGCACTACCGGCCGGTGGTGGGAGAAACGACGACGATGGTTGGAATGTCCTTCAGAGCGTCTCCGCGAGACTCTTCTGCCTCCTTCGCAGCCTGAAATTTCAATTGCAGCAGCTTTCTTGATGAGTTGCCTGAGGGAAATTTCAGCTCAGCTCGCTATCTGGTGATTGTTGGATAACAAGAATTGTTCTTCAGGAAAGCTCCACGTCGGAGATGACTCTCTGTCGCTGCAGGAACTCAAAAACTTGTAGATAAACTACAAGAACCAAATGACGCCACTACACTTGGATGCTTGGCGACTGCTTGATTGTCCTTCAGAGTTTCTTCGGTTCTTCTCTTCACCACCTGAGGAATTCTCAGTATACAGAGCAAGAAGAGCCTATTGGCTCTGATACCAAATGACACCGGACCGGAGGGGGCTTGACGAATCCACGTCGATGATCTGGTGGCGGTCGCCGGACACCACTCCAAGAACTCCTTGGAGCAAGAGCCACCACCTAAGAACAATCTTAGGATACAAAAATTCTCAAGAGAGTAAAACTCTAATTGTATTAATCTCCAAAATCTCCTTCTATTAAAAGACACTCGTCATATTTATAGACTTCAGGTAGTCACATAATAGGCTACACAAGAGATAGAGCTACACCAATCACTAATAAGAAAATATATTTTATTTGTATGGACGCTCCTGTGTCAGAGGCCTTTGAATGGCTTGAAAGGAACAAATATATGTCTTTGTTTTAAGCTTATCTTGTTTTGAGTCCATCAAGTACATTTCAAAATTATTTTTGCTTGTGTATTTGCAAGTCATGGATCCTCTCACTAGACATTGGCAAGAGTTTCTACTATGGTGTATGCTTTTTGCTGATGATATTCTTCTTGTTGATAATACTAGAACGAGAGTTGAAGGTAAACTTGAATTATGAAGGTCAAACTTAGAGTCTAAACTCTAAAGGTTTTCATTTGAGTAGATCTAAAACTGAATATACAAAGTCTAATTTTGTAGTAATAGATTTAGTGGGCAGATTGAAACTTTGGGCGATCAAGTCATTAATAAGACTACATGCTTTATATATCTTGGGCATGTTGTTCAGAGTGATGGTGAAATAGATGGGGTTATTATTAGTAGAATTCAAGTTGGACTGTTGAAGTGGAGGAATGCATCGGGCTTGCTATGTGATAGAAAAGTCCCTCTCAAACTTAAGGGAAAATTATTTAAGATTGTGGTGAGACCTGCAATGCTTTATGGTGCAAAATGTTGGCTATTAAAAGAGAAGCGTAATATTAAGTTAAGTGTTGTAGAGATGAGGATGCTCAGGTGAATGAGTGGCTTTACTCTTAGAGATATGATACAAAACAACAAATACTTGAAAATGTTGGAGTTGCTCTAGTGGAAGATAAGATTAGAGAGAGTCACTGATACAGGACTTGAATGCCTAAGCGATGCTAGAAAAGAATCTTACACAATTTAATTTAGAGAACTTTATTAACAAATACTTGTAATGATTGAACGATGAAATAAAACAAGAAAGAGATGAGACTAGCTTAGGCCAAGTCACACAACTAGAAGTTAGGATCACAAAATAATCAATGATTCAAAACATTGCATACATGAAAGATTTCCAACAAAAATTCCTAAGTTAACAATGAGACTAGTCACTATGAAAATAAATCCACTTACGCACTCTCTAAAATACTAGGCTTAGCGACCTTTATGAATCAATGGAAACCACAAGTTAAGGTTGGACTTAGAAAAGGAAAGATTTGGAGGAGAGATTTACCTTGCTCAGGATTTGGAAGTAATCTGCCATTGGATGGAAGACAGTTGCTCGTCGATGGCGATGGCGACGGCGAGGGTGAAGATCATCATCTCTACGTACTCCTCTACGGTTTGATCAACCTCCGGATTGATGTCGAAGAATGATGAGTTGATGATGTCAACTTGGCCTTGATCGTCGTAACGAAACCGTGGTCAAGCTCGGGATCCGCCATGCATGGGTTGAGAAGTTTGTGATGCGTGGGAGGGTAACTGGTGTGACTTCTTCTCTCTTTCCTTCCAGGTGAAGCTTCAAGCCAAGAATAGTGGTGGCAAGGAGAGGTGGGTGTTTGGCCAAGACTAGGGAATAAAGCTTCTTCCAAAAATCTGAAATTGAATTTCATATTTGGGTGAGAGAGGATTTTGTAATTTGAAATGTGAATTTCAATTAAGGGGAAAGAGGGAAAATTATTCCTTAATGAGAGACTATATTGGTGTCCCTAGAAGGAGAGGAGTTGATATGGGAGAGAGAAATAGAAGGAGAGGGGCCGGCGGCTTGGTGAGGTGGAATAGGGTTAGGGAGGGTGAATTTAAAGCTTGCCTAATCAAGGACCTTTAACCGAGGAAGAGGATTTAAATTAAATCCAATTTGAAATTGATTTGGACTTGATTTAAGGAACTTTCCTGAAATAGATTATCTATTTTAGGAAGCATTTCAAAATTCAAAATTGATTAAATAATTGAAATCAAAGCTTTATAAATGAGATTGTGTAGAGAAAGGAAAGTAGTAATGAGAGGTTTGAATTTTGGAGGCCAAGGGATTGGGATTGGGTGTACATAGTGGGATAAAGGTTTGATGTTGTAGTTGTTGTTGTGTACTTGCAAGTCCTTTGTCCCCTTATAAATTATTTTACATTATCCATCAAAATCAAACATAAAAATTGGTCAGAGTTTAGCGGTACATATTCCATCCTTTTATTTTTCCTGTACAAAGATACCCATGTTGTTCTCTATGGTTTTTAATGTGGAATATGCTAACCCCATCCTTTTAATGTTAATGCCTAAATGGTTGTTAAAATAGTAAACTTTTTAATGTGTTTTAGTTTGTGTAAATTTCAACAGAATTATCGTGATTAGAAACCCCCTCACCAATGCACATAAAAAGCCTGCTTTAGTCAATTAATTTCTGTGGATAAATATTTATGAGGTCCCTCTTCAATGTAAAATATATAGCTAACATTGCATTTTTTTTTTTGTCTCATTATCTTTTCATATTTATTCTTGGTTATTTATTTGGTTGGGAGTAGAAGGTGGATATTAGAGAAGAAGCTTGCTGATGCTGACATTTCGGAGGAAGAGCAGAACAATCTCATGAAGGACTTAGAGAAAAAGGAAACTGAATTGATGCGTCTCCACAGACATAAAATGGGAGTTGAAGATTTTGAGCTACTTACAATTATTGGACGAGGGGCTTTTGGAGAGGTTTGTGTACTTTGACCAAGTTGAACTTTCGTCATTGTGTCATTACATGAAAATTTTCAATGTTTATCTAATGTGTTTTACTTTTCAATTGTTTTTGCTTAATTCTTCTGAGTCAAATTACAAATCCAATAAGACTTGTCTCGTCAAATTGAATGCTTAATGTTGTCAAACTTTAAGATACCCTTATATACCAGTATAATTAAAGCCTCCAATAGTATTGTTTGGTGATTTCTGCCTTACCTTGAATTGGAACTGTAGTCTGCTCCTTCTTGTAATACTTACTTTTTAATAAAGTGCACGTGTGTGTGTGTTTTTTTTTTTGCCTTGTGGAGCGATGTACAGCTCCATGGATTTGGTTTTGAAGCATTCATTGGTAACATTCACGCACATGTTCTGTTTTTTTTTTTTAGAATCCACGTTTTCAAATACCTTCACGTTTTTTTGGACTTTATTTTGAAATTTATATTTTAAGATGTTTGTCATTATTGGATTCCTTCCATTTCTCTAATGAAAGACGTCTTCTGCTGCTATTCTACTGATGTTGTTACTTGCTAAAATCTTGTGAAATAAAGTGGTCATGAAAGCTTAAAAGTGCAGGTAGGCATCAATTTTTCTAGAACATTATTTGTTTCAATGTACCTGAAACTTGGTTATCAAGCCAAGGTTTATGTGATATTTACCCAGTTATGAATAATTGCATAAATTTTCATCTGTTAACTTATATTTTATTTTATTTAGTGGTAATACCTTGGAATTTTGGTTCAAATACTGGGTGTTTTGCAGGTGAGACTTTGTAGGGAGAAGACTACAGGAAATGTGTATGCAATGAAAAAGCTTGAGAAATCTGAAATGCTTCGTAGGGGTCAGGTCATACATAACGGATCTATCAATTAATTTACTTTTGCAGTTTTACTTGTTCATTTTTTTAATCTTTTTTGTTTTCTTCCAGGTCGAACATGTAAAAGCTGAAAGGAACCTTCTTGCGGAGGTTGATAGTGATTGCATAGTCAAGCTTTACTGTTCTTTCCAGGATGAAGAGTTTTTGTATCTTATCATGGAATATCTTCCTGGTGGGGACATGATGACTTTGCTAATGCGCAAAGATACATTGACAGAAGAAGAGGCTAAATTTTATGTTGGCCAAACAGTTTTAGCAATCGAATCAATTCACAAACATAATTACATTCATAGGCACGATATACCTGTTTCTGTTTGTTTTGTCTTTTTATTAAATCTGCTCCCTATCATGGCTAAGCTAACTTATACAAGTTTTTTCTGTGGTGACAGGGATATTAAGCCCGATAACTTACTGCTTGACAGAGCTGGCCATATGAAACTGTCAGATTTTGGACTTTGCAAGCCTTTAGACTGCAGCAACTTCCCTAATTTTAGCGAACCTGACTATACATCCGGGTCAAACTCCAATTCAATTTTAGACGGTGACAAGACTTTGAACCGCATACCTGTTGCACAGAGAACCCAACAGGAGCAGTTGTTGCACTGGCAAAAGAACAGGAGAATGTTGGTTGGTGAAGCTTTTCTCTTAACCTTTTGAATCTTAGGACAAGAGTATCTTATAAGATTTCTTTTGAAAATATGTCCAAAGATATAATATAACATGGAGTGTCTTAGTTATAGATGCTGCAACCAGGGTAAGATCTGTGAATCATTCCATGTGAGATTCATTTTTGTCATTTCCCCCCTCTTTATTGATGCTTCATTAGTATCTTAGGTTGCCTGAAATGCTCTACATACTGGTCGATTAGATGATTGGAAACATGGTTGCTCAAGTTGTTTTCTATGTACAACAAAACTACTAAACATTATAGCTACCCTGAGGATGTTGGCCTTAGGAAAAAATTGTGATGCTCAAATCAGCTCATTAGAGACAATAACCTAAGTGCGGCTAGACTTGGAGGGAGTCTATTGCAAAGTTCTTTCGATATGATCCTTCAGCTCTGAATTATGAGGATGCAAAATGTAAAGAATGAGTTAGAATAGCACTTGAGGTTTATTTGTAGGTTAGTTTGAATAATTTCACCGAAGATGATTGTTGAAGATTTTGATTTTTCAATGGTGATCGCTTCATGTAATGATGCAATCTATTGACTGATTTAGGGATTCCCAATGAATAATGCAATCGTTTAGTGACAGCAGTGCCATTTTGGCTTAAAAAGTTTTTCAAGTTTAGATACATATATAAATAACTTATGAAAAGGCTTGACAAGTTTTTAAAGTTTAGATACATATATGAATCCTAGTAAAACATCATATCAATTTATAGTTTAATCTTTGATTAATTTCACATTAAGTATTGAAAACTATGAACACTCACGTTGTGAAATAGTTGAAGTGAGCTCATCCATACTTCTTAACCCCAATAAAAATAAAAATAGTCTTAGTTAAACTAAAAGGAATCTAAGAACCAAGATTTTATGTTTGCATCTCTCAGACATAAGGACCTCAGTGGGGCATACACATCAATGATCTAGGCTTATTTAGAAAGCTTAAAAAATCACTTCAAGCAATGTGACATCAAAGAACACATGTAGAGATATTGCTAAATTATATGTGATACCAATTATATTTATTGTCATCAAAATTATAGAGGATTTTATTAGGGCTCATGCTACTAATATCTCCTTCTTAACGATGACAATTTTAGAATGTCTTCTTGATATGGAAAAACCTTGAATGTTGAAAAAGATAAATAAATAATTGTATATAAGAGTTTAGCCTCCCCACCCCCTCCAATTATTAGATGCATTATATAGTAAGACAAAATACAATTGGGGTGGCTTTCTTTAAATATATGCCATTTAATCTTTAAGATCTTTCCCAAGTGATAAAAACCAAATTTACGGTCATACCTACAATCAAACAGGGCATTTTGCAATGACCAATCTGCAAGTAAATGGGGTTCAATGAATAACTAACCAAATTAGACTCATACACATGCCATTAAACCGAGCAACTAATTATGTGAAATAGAGTAGGAATGATGTTTTGTTGTTGAAATTATTGCATTTTAAAATTTTCAAAACATGACTAGTTTAAATATGGATTAAAATATAAATACGAACTTTTAGGGGCTGTTTGATTAGCTGCATTATTTGAGTTTTGCATTCTATTTTCATGTAGATTGCTTTGTCTAGAGTTTGGCTCTAGATTGTTTTGGCTCTAGATTGCTTTGTCTAGAGATTGGGAGAGAACGATCCTCCTCTCAAATTGAGGATCACTTGTATCTTGTTCTCATGTTTGTTTGGCTTTGATTCTCTTATTGCAATCCAACATTTTTGGGCTGATTTCGCCCAGATTTTGCATTTTTCTCGCTGTTTTCACTAATTAGTGATAGGTTTGCTTGTGAACTCAAGTATTTCCTTTAGGGTTACTTGCGAACTCAAGTATTTCCTATCAAATTGGTATCAGAGCATCATCTTTGAACCAACGACGGCTGAAATTCTGAAATTTCAGCAGTTTTTTCGCATCCGAAAGCTCTCTTGAGATCATTGGGAAGAAAGATGGCTAGAAAGAAAGTCGAAGTGTTGGAAGGTGAAATTAGGCAATTAAAATCAGATTTGGAGAGAAAATTCTTTGATTTTCAAAATCAAATCTCTTCCAACAATGAAAGGTTGGAAGGGAAGTTCACTTTGATGGAAGAGATGTTGAAGAAATTACTAGAGGTGAAGACCAATCCGACGACATCGGAAGCAAGGGAGACCTCCGGAGGCCATGCTATAGGAGGGAATCTGAACTAGTTTAGGGGGAGGAAAAATCTGGAAGTGGAGATCCTTGAGGGAGAGGACGACATGTCACCTCTAGAACCACTTTCTAGAGAGGAGATGAGTATGGGCTATGAAAAGAGAGGTGCTGATTTTGTGGGTAGAAGGGGTGATTTCCACCACCGAGGGGTCGAGTTTGAAAGGAGGAGTGGGAAGTTGATGATGAATACAATTTTGATCGCCGGAGGGAAGATCGTGATAGCTGGGGAGCACCTTTCGTTTGTGACATGAGAGGATATAGAGGATCAAAGGGGAATTGGGGTGACCCGAATGTGAGAAGCTGAAGATGCCCATCATCGAGGGCGAGGATTGCCATGGTTGGATCTACAAGGTGGAACAATATTTTTTCGTCAACGGGTTGACTGAGGAAGAGAAGCTGACAGTGGCAAGACTATGCTTGGAGGGAAAGGCACTGCCTTGGTACCAATGACTAGACATGAAGCAACCCATGAGGAGCTGGAGAGAGTTCAAGGAGTGCTTACTGGAACGTTTCCGAACCGGTAGGGGAGGAGACTTCTATGAGTAATTCTTTGCATTGACGCAGGAGGGGACAGTGGCACACCGTGATCGATTTTAGTACCTAGCGAACCGGCCGGCTGGATTGTTTATCTGAGACCGTGCTTAAGGGGAACTTCATGTAAGGACTCAAACTAGAGATCATAGCATCTGTTAGAGTGATGCGACCGTGCGACTTGGGGGAGGCCATGGAGTTGGCACAGCTGGTTGAGGACTAAAAGCATCTAGAGAGGGGCGCTGGTGGCAGTAGTTCCGGGGGATCCTACATGATGACTACTACCTTTCTAGCTCCCAAAGGAGTTGCATCGGTAGGATCATGGGAAGTACCAAAGGTGAAGTCTGGAGGAGGAGCATGGAGGAAATTTTATAAAGCTGACGGAGAAGGAGATCCAGGAGAAGCAGGCTAAGGGGTTGTGTTTTAGGTGCGAGGAGAAGTACATGCCAGAGCATATGTGTAAGGATCGAACTCTTCAGGCTCTCACTGTTTGTGATGACGAGGAAGCTGAATAGGGAGGTAGAAGCGGGTTAGAGACGAAAGAGGAGGAAAAATTGCATTTGGATATGACAGAAGTCTCCCTAAACTCAGTAGTGGGATTCACTTCGAATTACACTATGAAGGTGAAGGGAGAGATAGCTGATAGGAATGTGGTAGTGTTGATAGATAGTGGGGCAATCCACAATTTCATCTCCACCCAGATTGTTGATCAATTGGGGGTGAAACTAGTGGATACAAGAGGGTACGGGGTGATGATGGGCACCGGAAAGGTAGAAATGGACAGAGGAGTTTGTAGGGGAGTGCTATTGACCATTCAAGGGATACAGGTGATGGAGGATTTTCTTCCCTTGGAATTGGGGAGTACGGATGTCATATCGGGGATGAAATGACTGCAAACCTTGGGGGAGACCAAGGTAAATTGGGGAGCACTGAGGATGGAACTGGTGGTGGGGGGGGGAGGAGAATGGTGATACAGGGAGATGTCAGGCTGTCTAGAGTGGAGTCTCTCTCAAGTCCATAATCAGAACTATACAGGAGGTTGGAGGTGGATATTTGGTAGAACTGCAACGATTGAAGAGGGTTAGTGTGGGGGAAGAGGGAGACATTCCTCTTGTAGTGCAACCAGTCATGCAACAGTTCAGTGAGGTGTTCTAGCCAACTCAAGGGTTACCTCCACTCAGAGAACAAGAGCATGCAATTCTTCTAAAGGAGGAGTGTCACTGATTAGTGTACGATTCTATTGCTGTCCCTAGTTTCAGATGGATGAAATTTGAAAAGTTGATTAAGGAAATGTTGGAGGCTGGGATCATCAGACTGAGTGTGAGTCCTTTCTCTAGCCCAGTGTTACCGGTCAAAAAGAAGAATGGGAGCTAGAGGTTTTGTGTGGATTTCAGGGCATTGAATAAGGAGATTGTACCGAATAAATTTCTCATTCCGGTGATTGACGAGCTTTTGGATGAACTGTATGGAGCAGTGATATTCTCCAAATTGGATTTGAAGTCGGGATACCCTCAGATCCGAATGAGGGAGGAAGACATTTCAAAGACAGCTTTCCGGACACACGAGGGGCATTATGAGTTTCTGGTTATGCCTTTTGGGCTTACCAACGCCCCTGCCACTTTCCAATCACTGATGAACAGGGTGTTTAGACAGTATCTCCGGAAGTTTCTGGTGGTGTTTTTGGATGATATCTTGGTGTACAACCGATCGGAGGAGGAGCATCTGAAGCACTTGAAGTTGGTATTGGGAGTTCTACAGGAGCATAAGCTGAGGGCCAACCTAAAGAAGTGCTGCTTTGCCCAAACAAGTGTGGAATATTTGGGTCATATTGTGTCCAAGGAAGGGGTGATGGTCGATCAGTCAAAGGTGGAGACCATGTTGCGATGGCCCTTACTTAAGAATCTGAAGGAGTTGAGAGGATTCTTAGGGCTGACGGGGATACTACAGGAGATTCATAAAAGGGTACAATACATTAGCATGGCTACTAACAGAGCAGCTAAATAAGGATGGATTCCTATGAGGAGAGGCAACCACAACAACATTTGAGAAATTAAAAAAAGGCTATGACCACGGTACCCGTCTTAGCTCTACCAGACTTCACTCAGGCCTTCATAGTGGAGACAGATGCTTCAGGATACGGATTGGGGCAATACTCATGCAGGATCGACGATCCATTGCCTACTTCAGCTAGGTGTTGGCAGCCA
Source organism: Dendrobium officinale (assembly GCA_019514585.1). Classification (NCBI taxonomy): domain Eukaryota; kingdom Viridiplantae; phylum Streptophyta; class Magnoliopsida; order Asparagales; family Orchidaceae; genus Dendrobium; species Dendrobium officinale. The sequence continues at coordinate 5,375,027 of CM033686.1, read as the reverse complement.
AAGGCATGCTGAAATCCGTCTATGAGAGGGAGTTGATGGCTATCGTTTTAGCCATACAGAAGTGGTGACCATACCTATTAGGTAGGCATTTCATTGTCAGAACAGATCATAGGATCCTGAAATATTTGTTGGGACAGCGGATGGTGACTAAAGAATATCAGAGATGGCTGTCGAAATTGTTGGGGTATGATTTTGAAATCCAATACAGACCAGGAGGGGAGAACAAGGAGGCAGATGCCTTATCTAGATGTATGAGAGAGATAAAGATAGTGACAGTGTCTGTTCCTTTGATGCTGTATTGGGAGGCCATTAAGAAGGAGAGCTCTAGGAATGAGGAGTTGGGGAAGATCAAGACGGACTTATTGAGGGAAGGTGGTAGCCACCTAGGGTACTCAGTAAAGGGTGACAGACTGCTATATCAGAGGAGGTTTGTGATGCCTAGGATCTCAATCCACATCCCAAACTTACTCCAGGAATTTCAGGGATGCGCTGTTGGGGTCCATTTAAGGGTGCAGAAGATCTATAGGAGGTTAGCTGTCGAGCTTTACTGGAAGGGGAATACATATAGATGTAGAGGAGATGGTGGCAAGGTGTGAGATCTGTCAGAGGAACAAATACTTGGCTATGTCACTAGGGGGATTACTACAGCCGTTGGCGTTACCAGGACGAGTATGAGAAGAGATATCCATGGACTTCATAGATGGGCTGCCCCGTTCAAAAGGCTTTACAGTGATTCTGGTGGTGGTGGATAGATTGAGCAAGTATGCTCATTTTAATCCCCTCCGACATCCATCCACTACGGTGACAATGACTTCAACTTTAATCTGAGAGGTGGTCAAATTGCATGGGGTACCATAGGCAATCGTATCAGATAGAGACAAGATGTTCTTCAGTCATTTTTGGAGGGAGTTGTTCCGGTTACAGGGGACAGTTCTGAAGACGAGCACCGCTTACTATCCTCAGACAGATGACCAAACGGAAGTGGTCAATAGGAGCTTGGAGACCTACTTGTGATGCTTTGTGTCGGAGACACCCAAGATGTGGGCCAAGTGGCTATCATGGGTAGAGTACTTGTACAACATCTCTTTTCACTCGGCTTCACAGATGACCCCATTCAGGGTGTTGTATGGAAGGGACCCTCCTCATTTGGTGCACTTTGGGAGTAGCAATACTCCAGTTTTTTCAGTGGAGAAGTACTTGGGGGAGAGAGATAGAGTTTTAGAGGAATTGAAGAAACACTTACTAAGAGCTCAACAGATCATGAAGAAACAAGTTGATGGACATAGGAAGGACATCCAGTTCGAAGTAGGAGAAATGGTGTTCTTGAAACTCTGACCCCATTGCTACTCATTTTTATCCTTATTTGCATTTCAGTGCATTTGTAATGCATCAAGAAAATCACAAAAATATTTTAATACATTTGATTTGCATTCAACCAAACAACTGTTGTATTTTTGAAATGCATGCATTTCAGTTACTCTACATAGCTTGCATTTATTTTGATAACATCCAACTAAATAGCCCCTAAGAATTTTCTTACAATCCCATAATTCCAAAATTTCCATTTTCCACATTTAAAATTAAATAGCTGAAGGTCTAATAAGAAAAGTCTTAAGAAAGTTTCCACCTATGTATAGCTAACAGCTAAATCTTGACTTGCGCGTTCAAATGGATTGAAAAGTGGAAAACATGCCATTTGGCATTTATGATCACCTTCTATTCACCAATCTTCACTTAAAATTTCAGAAAATTCGGAAGAGGCCATGAGTATGGTATATGCAGTTGAAAATTCATGATCCATGAATAAATGTATACTTGGGAAATCTTTTTGTTGTGCATAGCATGCAAATTCAAATATTTATAATAAAAACCATATCAAGAAATAAATAATCATGCATGATGATCTAAAATTCCACTTTATGTTTCAAATATTGAAAGCTTATCTTATCCAGGGTTTTAGCCAAAAAAAATGGCAAATTTGTGCTTGGTGCTCACAATCTCAAGCTACACCTTTTCCTTTCCTACAGGATCATTCTTGTATAAATTGATGCCTATTCTCAATATTCTTTGTCTTTGTAATATTTAATAGGATTTTTCGTGATTTTGATAGAATTAATTATGCCAATTATGGAAATGGTATCTAAATGAATGCTAAAGTTCTCTAATGATGGAATGATGCCAAATTTGATGATGACAAAGGCATGTCAATGATGAATTCGTAGAGATCATCTCTAACATTTGCAATTTCCTTGGGTCATATTCAGTGCCCATGATTGATGTGTGTTGGATTCACTTGGTTCATGGAGGTCAAAGGAATCCACACCTTTGGTTTAGCAAGATCTTGCATTTGTTGGTGCTGTAATGGTCATCGAGCATGGTTATTCTTGAGAGGCCTTGCTAATTTATGTGCGAACTCTACTTGTTATATTGCTGCTATCATAGCATATCTCCGTTGGCCTTGTACTAGGGATCCCTGACATGAGGTAGAAGGTGACTCAATCATATTATTTAGAACTAAACTGGGCTTAGCTAGTTTGATCTACTCCAACCCTAGGTGCTTGATACATGCTGATGAGTTGCCTGTGTTGGGAATGGAGAAGTAAATCATGCAATGAATACAAAATAAGAAATAGAAAGCAGCAGAAATAAATGACACCAGAATTTAACGTGGAAATACCCAAAACCAGAAAAAAAATCACGGAGCCGCACCACACTAAGAAATCCATTTTGAAATATGGGAGAAATTTGTACATATCACTCTCCTCTCTCTATCTATCCTTGTTTCTCTTCTATCTTACACTATTCTCACTCTCAAAACAAAAGAGAAAGTCAGGTAAATAACACCAAGGAACGCCACCCTTAAGATAAACGAGAAAGAAAATTGTTCAGTCCGTCTCGAAGCACTGCGGAGCTCAGACCTCTGTCATTGGTCCTTCTGACAGCGCCGTGGAGCCGAATTTAGAGCATTGCGGGGCTAAGCTCTCTGTTGTTTCTTCTAGCAAACTTTGCAGCACTGGGGTACTCGGGAACACAACAATGGGGCGCTCTGGAACAAAACGCCAAGGGGCTCGAGAGCCAAGGGGCGTTGTATGGGAAAAAAAAATTTCGAGTGCAAAGCATCCGAACTTGAGCGGGGGGGACCCTCGCACCCCATCGAGTAGGACAAATTGAGTTGAGGTCTGTGACAGCAGTACAACTCGATTGATCGACACAATCAAATTCCGCACAAACTAACTCTGTGTTGTGTCTTGTCATCGTTGCATTTTTTTTTTTTACTCGGCAAAGGCTTTTCCAGTTGCTGATCGGTTATGGTGGATCTAGCTCAGCTTACTGGATTTGACTTATTTTATATTGATTATGATAAATCTTTTATTAATTGCTTTAATTCTCGTTGTTGAGCTTAATTTGGCATTAGCTGTTTTTTGGTTGCAGGCTTACTCAACTGTTGGTACTCCTGATTACATTGCTCCAGAAGTGCTGTTGAAGAAAGGATATGGCATGGAGTGTGATTGGTAGGTTTTTGCTTAACGTTGTTTTAAATAATTTTATTGGTACCCTTTATCCTGAATTGGTATGATCTTGATTAGTGCAATTTCATCAGGTGGTCGCTTGGTGCAATTATGTATGAAATGCTTGTGGGCTACCCTCCCTTCTATTCTGAAGAACCAATGTCAACCTGCAGAAAGGTTGCATTTTAACTTTAATCGTCAATTAGATTGTTTAGTTTTTAGCAGTGTGTACAAAATTATGTGAATCTACTTCATTATCTTTTTGGCTGAACTAAGTCGTAAAGTGTCAAAGTTTATCAGTTTTTCAATTTAGCATTTCACATCTAACTGTTGTCGTCATTTAGCTTCTATGTTATCACTAACTTAAGGGATCTTGCTCCTTGATCTATGATTTTATCTTTGACACCTATCAACATCTAACTCAGATCCAGCTCAAATCAACTGCATCCAAAGAAATATCATACATCTATTAAGCTCAATCTGCTTGTCTTAAACTGCACAGATAGTTAATTGGAAAACTCACTTAAAATTTCCTGTGGAGGCAAAGCTGTCCCCTCAAGCTAAAGATCTAATTACCAAGTTGCTTTGCAATGTGGAGAAGAGACTAGGAACAAGAGGAGCTCATGAAATAAAGGTTTTCCTTTGATAAATATTAGTCTGCTATACTTTTGAGACTCTTTTTTGGTTGAATGCCACTGATTAACTTGTTAACAAAATCAGGCACATGCTTGGTTTAAGGATGTTAACTGGGACCGGCTTTATATGATGGAAGCTGCCTTTAAGCCGGAGGTTAAGGATGAGTTGGATACTCAGAACTTTGAGAAATTTGAAGAGGTGAGGCAACCTTATTGGGTCTCATTTGACTTTCTTTTTCCTATATGCATGAATGGTAGATTTCAATGCATCGAGAATTTGTCATTGAACACAGCTACAACATCTTTCTTTAATGGTAATTCAATTTTTTTTTCTTTCTTTTTGAGGACTATTGATCATATTGGGGAATTTTGTTTATCATAGCATTGTTGTTCACTTAGAATGAGATGCAGGATAAACATACAAAAAGTTTGCAATACGCAGGTTATTAATTCATAAATTTAGTAGAACTTATTGCTTTTAATGTATGGTGATGCAGGACTAAGTATGTTTTTTTATATGAATGCGATAAGAACTTGCACGCTTTGAATAAGAGCAATTAACAATTATGAATGTTAGCCACTAAACGATCATAGAAAACTAAAGAGGGGTGCCTACGTTTAGGCTAAATCACATGCTAAGAACTAGAATCACCAAAGTAATTTATAATTTCAATATAATGCAAATTAAGTAGTTATTCAATAAAATTCCTAAGTTAACATTGAGTTTAGAAACATAGAAAATCAAAACTCAAATCATACGTTTACTAAGCGAAGGCAGAGAGCTTGGCTCAATTCCTCATGTTTGAATCACCTCCTACAAGAGAAGAGGATTAGAAGATAATTTGAATAGGGGAAGAAGTTCACCCTTGCCGAGGACTGGAAGTAATTTGCAACTGAACGTTGACAAGTTGCTCTTCGATTGCTTCAGACAAAGTGAAGATGATCGATCTAGGTATTCGTCGGCGGGAGTGTCAATCTCTGGGTTGATGTCAAAGAATGTTGATTGAAGAATATCAATGCATCCTTGCTCGTTGTAGACGAAACCGGAGTTGCGTTCAGGATCGGCCATACATGAAGTACAAGGTGTTGTAGTGTTGTAGATGTTGTACTTTGCTGTCCTTGGGCAGTTCCTTAGCAAACTTGGGGTTTTCCCAAGTAATTTAAGAAGAAGGAAGAGGAGCAAAGGGGGGCCGGCCAAGGGGAAAGGTTTGGGGAGAGTTGGGTTCAGATTTTGGTGGAGTTAAGAGTTAAATTTGAGAGAGTATTTTGGAGGGAAAGTCTGGAATTAATTTCCAAATCAAAGTCTCTCGAGTTGGAAAGAAGTTAAAGGGAATATGAGAGAATAGAGGGGGCGGGTGGAGTGAGGGAGGGTTTGGGATTTAATTCCAAAAGAGGTGGGATTTTGGAAAGAAATAAAAGATGGGGCCTTGAGAATTTCGGCCAAGAGAGAGAGGAAGGTTTTTGAATTATTTCCAATAGAGTAGCTTGACTTTTGGAAATAATTCCAAAGGGAAACTTGAAGGGGGCCGGCGGTATAGGGAGAGAGATTGGGAGAAATAAGCTAGGTTAATTTCTTTCTTAAATAGGACTCTCTAATTAGGACATAGGTTTTAATTCCAATCCAATTTAAATTAAATTTGGATTTGAGTTTAGAAATTTCCCTAAAATAGGATTCTATTTTAGGAAATGTTTCAAATTCAAATTTAATTTTGAATGATTGAAATTTCAGCCTTCCCAAAAGAGAAATGGTAGAATAGGAAAGTAGTAATGAGGGAAATTGTAATTTCGGTAGCAAGGGGAAGAGGGGATGGCAGTTAGGAGGCTAGGCTGTGGGTGGGGTGAGGGGAGAGGAGGGGTTGGTTGGGATGAAAGGTTTGGGTGCTAGCTGAGGGCAAGGGTCCGGATTAGTAGTTGGCCGGCGGGGTAGGGTCTTGAGGAGGTGGTCGGTGGCTTTGGGGTGGAGTTGAACCATGGGCTAGAAGAGAATGGAGGAAGGGGGAAGAAAAGAGCTACAAGAAACTAGCCACAAACCCGGACTCTTCCGAGGTTGGTGGGTGATCCGCTTCCCTCTCCAAGGGATTCCTGTCCAAAATCACTCAAGCTCTCACAAGAATTCAATATGCTGAAATTTTCATAATTCATTCATTAACCTTCAAAAGAAAACATAAGGGCTATATATAGCCTCATACAATGGACGAAAAATAAAAAAAAGACCTCTTAACCCTTTGGGCTTACACATGACCACTCTTAAGTAAGGGGTAGAAAGGAAAAACACAACTAAAATAAATACTAAAACATAAATAAAACAAGTACATGTGAGGACTCAAAAATATATCAGCGCGATTGTGGCCGTAGATCGGCGACCACGTCTCTGATAAACTTTCCATGCTCCGATGTCCCCATCATATGGATAGAAAACACACCATTAATGTTAGAAGATAATGTAATAATCATCCAAAATCCAAAAAAATTACAAGAAAACAATGATTGATAATAAAATTTAGGAACTCGTCAAGATCATAAAAAAAAAAAAAAGTGCAACACATATCTTATATGACAAAATATCAGTCAATTCGTAAATTCTAATGCAACTAAGCAATTAAATAGATAAGAGTAAGAGTAAAAATCACCTTAAAGGGAGGAATTGAGCCCTTGTGGTAGTACTTGAGTCTTCCCTCAGGAAATTGTCATCGACAGATATGAAGCACTTGAAGAATTTACATCAAATTTAAAGTTTTAAAAATCCTTAAAGTTGTTGCTGGTAAGTGAATTCTGCAGATTTATGCATCTTTTTGGCTATGGCGATGGACTGATTATGGAGATTAGCTTTATCTGAGGAATTCCAGCAAGGTTTAATGCTTCATTGCAACCATGAATGCGAGATTTTAGCTAGGGGATGTCAGCCACATGTTTGTGGACATCGAGCTAAATTTTGCTGGTTGGATAAATTAAAGTTTTCCATTTTCCTGTGTTTGTGGGTTGTGATTGTGGAGATCTAAAGGTTTCCGTTTCTTCATTGATACTAGTCCTTGTCATGCAATGAAAAACATTTGATGTTATTTTCTATTTTGATTAAATAGATGCCTAGTTGGATGGATTCTTTCTAGCCTTATTAAGATTTCAGGGGAAATTATTTTCTTCTACGGGCATGACGTTAATTATTTTCTATATGGTGATCTTTTAACTTTTTGTTAATTATTTTCTATGATGTTGTATTTGGCATGATTTTGCATAGTTGTGTTTGATAAAATTTTATATAATTTGGTTTTCAACTGTTAGCGTGATTTCCAATTGAATATATGGTTTTACCACTCTAAAATTTCTATGCAAGATTTCTGTTCAATGAGATCACATTATCTCTTGGACAGATTTTATGAATTTCTAATTTCTAATATCTTGTAAGATTTCTATGCAAGCTTTTTTCTCTTCCATACATGTGAATTCACACTGGCTGACAGTAATGCTTCTTACAAACATGCTTTGCTTAATGAGCGTTCTGCAGGATTATGTATATTTGTCCATGGACTACCCAGGATTTGTATAAGATTTAGTTAGTTCTTATTAAAATAATAATAATTGTTAAACTAGCATAAGTATCTCAGGCAAGAACTAAAAGACTGTAGCCCGGGAACCCCGAAAGTTCTGGTGACAATCAAGTAGGCCATGTTCTATGATGTTTACACTTCACTGGAAAATGAATAATCTGCTTGACTGAGCCTGAACCTTGTTTACCTAACTAGAGTTTGGATGGCAACCATGGATGTTGGGCTTTTCAAAGGGAGGGGGGCAGGGAAGCTCGGCTGTCACGGCTATAATATGAGAGTCAGTTAAGATGTTAGGATGAATGGAGTGGGGTACTCAGAAATTCTCCCCTCGATGATTCATATCTTTTCAGGTTTAAATAAAAGATAACTGAGAAGTGGCTACTCCCCTACTAGAATCATAAACTGACCTTATGTGCAGATCGTGCTTGGGGAAGTTTCTTTTCCTTTTCTTTCTTTTGAAATTGCAATATGAAAAAGAAAGTGGTTTCCCTATTATTATTTTGGTGTGGGTTATTCCAACCATTTATCATCGTCTGGGCTGAATAATTAGAATTGTACATGAAGGAGCATTGTTACTGCTGTAAAATGGAATCCAAAGTGCATTCTTTTGGATTAGTGCAGTACTTCCGTTGGGGTCTGCTATACTGTACACTGTTTTTTCTTTCTTATGAAGCGTTGCTTTTAGACGTCATTAAATATTTATCCATTGCTTACGATGCTCATACACCTATAACCTAATGGAAAATGAAATTGAGCTGTTTCGACCATTGTCCATAGATTTAATCCTTGGTATTTTAGTTATTTGTTTTCCGCTAACATTTTATTTTCAAAATTTTCTCTCATTTTATTTTTTGCAGAACAATCATTAGATGGCATAAAGTTTGCCTCATGTGTTTTTGTTGTTATTGCGTGATTTGTAGATGCAAGCTAATCATATTATCTTAATGCAGACGACAGTTTCATTGCAAACTTCTTCAAAGTCCGGTCCTTGGAGAAAGGTAAATGTGGCTTTCTTTACCATTCTTTTGATCTCTGTGATATGTGCGATGTGTCAATTTGAGTTAGAAGGGTATTGGAAGCCCATTGTTGTGGTCTTGGACATTGATCCAAGAAAAGGGTTACTGTTGCTGACTAATTTAATTTAGATCTTTATACTTTAATCATCTTTTAGGCAATTAGTTTTGTGGATGTGAAATTATTATATTGGATATTAAAAACTTTAATTTTTGGTGGCAGCTTTTGGTTTAGTGTGTTACCTCAATTGAAATATAAAGAAGACTAATACAACAACAATAACAACAACAAGCATTTATCCCACTATGTGGGGTCATCTATATGAATCTTTTTTCTCCATTGTGTCATATTAAGAATCAAATTCTCATTTAAATTTAATAAAAAAAGTCATATCTAATATTTATAGCCAAATCTTTTTAGGTCAACTTCTACCTTTTTTAACATAGGCCAAATCCAATGCATCTACTCTCCTAAGTGGGTCATCAAAAGGCTGACATTTTATGTGTCTAAACCGTCTAAGGCGGCTCTCACTAATTTTATCTGCCACGGGAGCTAGTCCAACCCTTTCACATACATACTCGTTTCACATTTTGTCTCTATGATTGAGGCCACTCATCAACCTAAGCATTCTCATATCTGTTAAATTTAACTTTATACTTCTCTTTTAATGACCAACATTCTACGCCATAAAACATTGTAGGTCTCACCACCATCTTATAGAATTTTCTTTTAAGTTTGAGGAATACTTTTCTATCACATAATAGGCTCAATGAATTCGTACACTTCAACCATCCAACTTGAATTCTACTAATAATATCCACATCTATTTCATCATCACTTTGAACAATAGATCCAAGATATCTAAAACATGTACTCTTATTAATGACTCGATCACCCTGCCCGAAGTCACAATCCCCCACTAGAATTATTACTACTAAAATTGCACTCCATGTATTTGGTTTTAGATCTACTCAAACGAAAACCTTTAGACTCTGAAGGAACGTCTTGTAAATGTCTAGTAGGGGTGTCAATTTTTTACCCGACCCCGAACCCGACCTGAAAAAATCCTGGTTAGGGTCAACCCGGACCCGAAAAAATTTCGGTTAGGGTCAACCCGGACCCGAAAAGGTTCGGGTTCAGGTTCAACAAATCAACCTGTTTTAAAAATCGTTTGGTTCGGGTTGACCTAGCAACCCGAAATTGACACGAAAACTCGTATTTGACCCAAAAACACAAGATTGACCCGTTTTGACCTGAAAACTAGCAATTTTGGGTCAACCCCGAGTCATTCGTGTCGGGTCGGGTTGACCCGGACCCGAATTGGGTTGGGTTCAGGTCTGAAAACCTGACCCGTTTTTTAAAAATGGGTCGGGTTCGGGTTGACCCAAATAGTGCCGGGTCAGTTTCGGATTCGACCTGAACCCGACCCGTTGACCTGAATTGACACCCATAATGTCTAGTAAGAACACCCATGACTAAAGCAAAAGGATATAGGCTTAAAGCTGATCCTTGATGTAATTCAATTGAGATAGGAAAATACTTGGTCAAATCACCTTGTGTTTGAATACAAGTAACAACTCTTACATGCACATCTTTAATGACTTGAATATAAGAATTATTAACTCCATTGACGATAAAATATCGTTCCACCTTGTACATCTAGCCATGGCCATCCTCGCCCTCAAAGATGGACATCTTCAGCTTCCTCACCTTTGGATCACCCTCGTTGCCCTGCCCTTGAATCCTCCATAACCTCCCATTATGTGAAGAGGAGGTGCTCCCCAATTGTCACGATCTTCCCTCCGGTGATCATACCCAACCCCTTCATCAAATTCCCCTCTTCTTTCAAATTCAGCACTTTTGTGGTAGAAATCTTGCTACAAAATCAGCAACCCTTATTTCGAAATCAGTGTTCATCTCCTTCCTAGAAAGTGGTTCTAAATGAGGCATTACGTCTTCACCCTTCAAGATCTCCACTTCCGGATTTTCCCTTCCCCTAAACAGGTTAGGATTTTCACCTCTTCCATGGCCGCCTATGGTTTCCCTTGCTTCCGATGTTGCCGGATTGGTCTTTACTTCTAGCAATTTCTTCAACATTTCTTCTATCACAGCGAACTTCCCTTCCATCCTTTCATTATTGGATGAAATATGATTTTGAAAATAAAAAATTTTTCCTCCAAATCTGATTTAAGTTGTCCAATTTTCCTTCCAAAACTTCAACCTTCTTCCCGGCCATAATTCTTCCCAAGAATCATGAGAAAATCTTCTTCTGGATGAAATTTCAGAATTTTAGCCGCCTTTGGGCCCCAAGATAATGCTCTGATCACAATTTGATAGGAAATACTTGAGTTCACAAGTAACCCAAAAGGGAAATACTGTAGTTAACAAGCAAACCTAATAATAATTGGTGAAAATAGCGTGAAATCTGTTGATTTTAGATAGAAAAATCAGTAATACATTGCACAAATTTCAGAAAATTGTAGAGAAAACACAAGGAAACTTCTTATATTCAATCCACGAACAAGAAAAATAATACAAGATACAAGTTTCTTCAATTCGAGTGGAAGAAACAACTCTCCAAATCTCTAGCAAAGCCTAGAGCCCAAAAAAACAAACCCTAGATCTCAAATCTTTCTTCCAATTCAAGATGAAACCCTAATCCTCACAAGGAAATTAATTAAAACAAAGATGACAAATACAAAATTCTTAAACAGCCCCTAATTCAAAATTTTCCTCCTAAAGTAACGTTTAATTAAGTTGTGGGTCCCATCTATCCAACTGGCCTCTCTCTCTCTCTCTCTTCCCCTTGATTTTGCCCCCGCCTCTTGTAGCAAAGAACCGGTCCCTGGACCGGTTCAGCTGGCCCTAGCATAGTCATGGATCATCTTGTCAAATCCATTAACCTTTATGTGCATAGTGCGCAAAAGATTTGGAGGAAAGAACCATTAATTTTCACAACCAATTCGCTTCCATTCATGAAAAGATGGAGGGGAGGTTCACTGCTTTGGAGAATATGATGAAGAAGATGCTTGAAGACAAACAAAATCTAGCGACATCGGAAACAAGGGAGGCCACAGGCGGCCATTCAAAAGGAGGAATTCCGAACCCATTAAGGGGGAGGGAGAACCCGGAAGTGGAGATCCTCGAGGGAGATGATAGAATACCTCCTCTAGAACCGCTTTCTAGGGAGGAGATGAGTATGGGCTATGAAAGGAGGGGTGCAGAATTTTTTGGGAGAAGGGACGATGCTTACCGCCGTGGTGCTGATTTGGAAAGAAGAAGAGGGGAATGTGATGAAGGGATCGGGTATGATCGTAGGAGGGAAGATCGTGACTACTGGGGAGCACCTCCTCCTAGAGGAATGGGAGGTTATGGAGGAGTTAGGGGACACGGTGGTGACCCGAGAGTGAGGAAATTGAAGATGCCCATCTTTAAGGGCGAAGACGCACATGGCTGGATCTACAAGGTGGAGAGATACTTTACAGTCAATGGGTTGAATGAGGAGGAGAAGTTGACAGCTGCAGGCTTGTGCTTAGAAGGGAAGGCTCTGGCATGGTATCAATGGCGGGACATGAGGCGACATTCGCACCTGGAGGGAGTTCAAGGACTGTCTACTAGAATGCTTCCGAACCAGCAGGGGAGGAGACTTCTATGAGCAGTTTTTTGCCTTGACACAGGAAGGGACAGTGGCAGAGTATCGTGACCGGTTCGAGTATTTGGCCAGCAGACTGGATCGGATCTCAGAGACAGTGTTAGAAGGAAACTTTATGAAAGGGCTGAAAGCAGAGATCCGGGCAACAGTTCGGGTGATGAGGCCACGAGACCTTGGAGAGGCCATTGAGCTAGCTCAGCTGGTGGAGGACCAGAAGCATCTGGAGAAGGGGATTAGGGGAAGCAATTCTGGGGGATCTTACAGGATGACCACTACTTTCTTAGCTCCAAAGGCACCGGCAACAAGTGGGTTGAGGGAAATACCCAAAGAGAGAACTGGAGGGGGAAATTTCAAAAGGCTAACTGAGAAAGAGATACATGAGAAGAGGGCAAAGGGGTTGTGTTTTAGATGAGATGAGAAATACATGCCAGGGCATAGGTGTAAGGACCGAACTCTTCAGGTTCTCACCGTCTGTGATGACGAGGAAGCTGAGGAGGGATGTGGAAGTGGGTTAGAGATGGAGGATGAGGAGAAACTACATTTGGATGTAGCAAAAGTATCCCTAAATTCTGTGGTGGGATTCACTCCAAATCACACTATGAAAGTGAGGGGAGAGATGGCTGATAGAAAGGTGATAATGTTGATCGATAGTGGGGAAACCCACAATTTCATCTCCACTCAGATGATTGACTTGCTGGGGGTGAAACTGGAGGATACAGGCGGCTATGGAGTGATGTTGGGCACAGGAAAGGTAGAAATGGGAAGGGGAGTTTGTAGAGGAGTAGTGCTGATGATTCAGGGGATCCAGGTGAGGGAAGAATTTCTTCCCTTGGAGTTGGGGAGCACTGATGTCATCCTTGGGATGAAATGGCTGCAGACCTTAGGGGAGACCAAAGTAAATTGGGGTGCTTTGAGGATGGAGCTAATGGTGGAAGGAAAGAAGATGGTGATCCAAGGCGACGCAGGGCTATCCAGGACCGGCGTGTCTCTCAGATCCATGATCAGAACCATATAGGAGGTGGGAGGTGGATATTTGGTGGAACTGCAGCGCTTGGAGAGGGTCAGTGTAGGGGATGAGGGAAGCCTTCCTCTGGCAGTATAACCGCTCATACAACAGTTCAGTGAGGTGTTCCAACCGCCTCAAGGCTTACCATTACTCAGGGAACAAGAGCATGCAATCATTCTGAAGGAGGGGGTGCCACCAGTTAGTGTGCGACCCTACCGCTACCCCAAAATTCAGAAGGACGAGATCGAGTAGCTGATTAAGGAGATGTTGGACGCGGGGATCATCAGACCAAGTGTGAGTCCTTTCTCTAGTCCTGTACTACTTGTCAAAAAGAAGGATGGTAGCTGGAGATTCTGCGTGGATTACAGGGCATTGAATAAGGAAACTGTGCCGGATAAGTTTCCCATTCCGGTGATCGATGAGCTACTGGATGAGCTGTATGGAGCAGTAGTGTTCTCGAAGATGGATTTGAAGTCGGGCTACCACCAAATCAGGATGAAAGGGGAGGATATTTCGAAGACGGCATTCAGGACACACGAGGGGCACTATGAGTTCTTGGTGATGCCATTTGGGCTTACCAATGCTCCAGCCACTTTCCAATCCTTGATGAACAGGGTGTTTCGGCCGTACCTGCGGAGGTTTGTACTAGTTTTCTTCGATAACATACTGGTGTACAGTCGATCCGAGAAGGAGCACCAGGAGCATTTGAAGGTGGTCTTTGGAGTGCTACGGGAGCACGAGTTTAAAGCCAATCTGAAGAAGTGTAGCTTCGCCCAGAAGAGTGTGGAGTATCTGGGACACTTGGTTTCTAAGGAAGGGGTGGCAGCTGATTCAGCCAAGATCGAAGCCATGCAACGGTGGCCTCTACCTAGGAACTTGAGGAGCTGAGGGGATTCCTGGGACTGACGGGCTACTACCGGAGGTTTGTGAAAGGGTACAACAACATAGCCTTGCCCTTGACAGAGCAGTTAATGAAGGATAGCTTCTTGTGGGGAGAAGCGGCTACTCAAGCTTTTGTGAAGCTTAAGAAGGTAATGACCACAGTACCAGTTTTGGCCCTACCAAACTTCAGTCAGACGCTCGTGGTGGAGACAGACGCATCCGGGTACGGGTTGGGGGTGGTGCTGATGCAGCAGCATAGACCCATTGCCTACTTCAGTCAGGTGTTGGCAACAAGAGCAAGACTGAAGTCTGTATATGAACAGGAATTGATGGCTATAGTATTGGCAATTCAGAAGTGGAGACCCTACTTGCTAGGACGGCATTTCATCGTCAAGACGGGTCAGACGAGCCTGAAATACCTGTTGGAACAACAGATGGTGACAGAGGAACATCAGAGGTGGCTGTCTAAACTATTGGGATACGATTTTGAGATCCAGTACCTACCAGGGTTGGAGAATAAGGCGGCTGATGCCTTATCCAGGTGTGGGGGAGAGCTACAGGCGGTAACCATGTCGGTACCCCTAATGGTGGATTGGGGGGAAATCCAGAGAGAGAGTGAGCATGATGAAGAATTGAAGAAGATCCGATTGGATCTATTGAAGGATAAGAGCAGCCACCCAAGCTTCACCCTTGAGGGGGAGGTATTGTTGAACCAAGGAAGGTTTGTGATACCACAAAATTCCATCCACATTCCCCAGCTATTACAGGAGTTTCATGGGAGCGCCATTGGAGGTCATTCCGGAGTAGAAAAGACATACCGGAGGCTGGCCGCAGAATTATACTGGAAAGGAATGCATAAGCAAGTGCAGGAGACAGTGGCGAGGTGCGAAGTGTGTCAGAGAAACAAGTATACGGCGATGGCTCCAGGGGGGTTACTACAGCCCTTGTCGCTTCCAAATAGAGTATGGGAGGAAGTGTCAATTGATTTCGTGGATGGCCTACCACGATCGGAGGGATTCACTGTTATTATGGTGGTGGTTGATAGACTGAGCAAGTATGCACATTTCACACCCCTTCGACACCCCTACACTGCAGTGACAGTGGCGGCTTCTTTCATCAGGGAAGTGGTTAGATTACATGGAATTCCAGAGTCGATAGTGTCTGATCGCGACAAGGTGTTCCTCAGCCAGTTTTGGAAGGAGCTGTTCAGGTTACAGGGGACTATTCTCAAAAGGAGCACAGCCTATCATACGCAAACAGACGGGCAAACAGAGGTTGTAAATTGGAGCTTGGAAACTTACTTAAGGTGTTTTGCTTCTGAAACACCAAGGGTATGGGCCAAATGGTTGGCCTGGGCAGAGTATTGGTACAATACCTCGTACCACTCAGCTTCCAGGATGACCCCTTTTAGAGTGCTATATGGAAGAGATCCACCACATTTGGTGCATTATGGAAGGGGCAGCACACCCGTATCTTCAGTAGAGTAGCATTTGGAAGAAAGGGATAGGATGATGGAGGAGTTGAAGAAACATCTGATAAGGGCACAACAGATCATGAAGAAACAGGCGGATGCACACAGAAGGGATATCTAATTTGAAGTAGGTGAGAAGGTATTTCTAAAACTACGGCCCTATAGATAGAGGACCTTAGCCAACAGAAGAAATGAGAAGTTATCCCCAAGGTATTTTGGCCCCTATGAGATATTAGATAAAATTGGGGCAGTGGCATACCGTTTGAAATTACCCCTTCAGCCACTATACATCCAGTATTTCATGTATCACAGCTGAGAAAAGCCATTGGGGAGTATGCAACCAGTGCTGAACTGCCAACAACATTAACGGAGGAGATGGAAGTGATCCTAGAACCTCTGGAGCTGAAAGATGTGAGACTTGACCAGGAAGAAACAAAGAGGTGTTGATCGCAATATCGCATGGAAAGGGCTCCCCGAATTTGATGCTACGTGGGAGCCATTTGAAAGAATGAAAGATCAATTCCCTTCATTTCACCTTAAGGACAAGGTGAGTCTTTGGGAGGGGAGTAATGTTAGGCGGGCCCCTCTGGTTACTTACTCTAGGCGGGCCCCACATGGAGTTAATTCAAGGGTTGGAGGGAAAATTTGAATGGAAAGGGGGGGAAATTTGAATAGAAGGGCTGTTTAGGGATTTTGTATGGGGATGAGAGTTAAAGAGGGGGAAAGGGGGGAATTAGGTCCTCATCTTGAATTTGAATGAAAAGTTTGAGATCTCATTGTGTGCTTGGGCTCTAGGGTTTGCTAGAGACTTGTGGAGAGTTGTTCTTCCTCTCGAATCGAAGGACGTTGTATCTTTCTTTGTTTTCTTGCATCTACTAGTGGAAACCTTGTTTCTTTTCCTTATTTTTCTCTGTTTGGGTGCATTTCCTGCTGCGGAGCTGCTGTAAAACTGCTGGGACAGCAGTTTTGCTCACTGTTTTGGGCTGATTTTGACTAGGGTTGCTTGCTAACTCAAGTATTACCTTAGTGTTACTTGCGAACTCAACTATTTCCTAACAGAAAGTTAATACAATACATCACATGACTTTCAAATAATGGAAAGTTATGTAAAATCAAGTGCGAAGTTATGAAAAATAAAATTTTAGAAGTCTATTACTATCAGCTTTTCTCTTTTGATCGATCATGTCTTGGGAAGCGTTAAGCATATTATTTCATTTTGGCGATGCCTTGTGTTTATTTGATTGGGAATAGGTTCCCCTATTGTTGTAGTAACTGTTGTGCATGTACAGATGAAAGCAATAACCTTTACCTTCTTTTATCCGTGCAGATGCTTCCATCCAAGGATGTGAATTTCGTGGGCTATACCTACAAAAACTATGATATTGTTAATGATTATGAACTTCCTGGCATCGGTATTTTTCTCTTCTGCACTTACATTACTGGCCTCTTTTCTTCTATTTTTATAAGCGGTTAGTTTTAATAATGTTGTATTTTCAGCAGAGTTGAAGAAAAAGAGTAACAAACCGAAGAGACCCTCAATCAAAACCTTATTTGGTAATGTTTTTAACACTGCTGGAATTGCTATCCTATTCTTACCCTCAAATTTTCTTAGATAGCATCAGAATTTGACTGAAATTACCACTACTGATCTCATTCTTCATCTTTATATTTCTACAGAAACAGAATCTCCCACTAGCCAGCCTATCCATGGGAGCTTTCTAAATCTTCTACCTCCACAGCTGGAGGTTTCTGAGAGCCCAGAGGCATCACCCTCGCGGACTTCACCCTAAATTCTGGCAAGCCATTATGCTTCCAACCCCAA
The DNA here is from genome assembly GCA_019514585.1 of Dendrobium officinale. Classification (NCBI taxonomy): domain Eukaryota; kingdom Viridiplantae; phylum Streptophyta; class Magnoliopsida; order Asparagales; family Orchidaceae; genus Dendrobium; species Dendrobium officinale. The sequence goes on along the minus strand of CM033686.1, from coordinate 5,357,491 downwards.
TCTCGACTAAGATAACAAATATTCATTTACGTGTTCATAATCATAGTAAAAGTTTATGAGTGTTGACACAGGAAAATAAAACAATGGCGGATTCCATCATCCTTCCAGGAGTCCTGTTCATTAGAGTATGTACTCCTCTCTCTTTATAATAATTAAAAGAGGGGTATCAGCTTTTATTAGTTTGGCCTTTACGCTGTACTCTGTTTGGTGACTTCATTTTCTTCAAGCTGGAATACATAAAACTGCTGCAAAATATCTCTACTTACAATTTTGTTAATCAAACATGAGCAATTCTGTTCTACTTAAAATGTTTTTACTGTTATTTATTAAGATATTTTTATTTTAATTATGTGGTCATTTCTTAAGATGGATTTTAGGGTCATTGGATTTCTATTTGTTTTAATAGTAGGGTGGGAATTCAATATCTAATAAAATAAATCGAAATTTGAAGTTCTATTTTTAGAACTAATATAACGGAACCAAAAAGTAAAAAGATTAATAATTTTTTTTGAAATTAGAGTAATTTTTTTAATCTGATTATTATGATTGAGCGTCTTAAATCATTTTTTAAATTTTTTTTGTGCATCTTAAATTTTCCTGGATGCTTCTATATGGTATTTAGGGTTTACCTACAGCAATGTATTTCAAAATCAGAAGTACCCATTTTTTATGATTTTGAGCTTCAGTATTGCCGTTTTATCATTATAGTTTCTAATCATCTGATATTTGTAGTTTTAGGTGGGCGTGGCCCTCATATTTTCCTTAAAAAAAAAAAAAAAAAAAAACCTATCGTTCACAAAAACACACTTTTGCATGAATTTCATTCCTCTACTACGCTGGGGCAAATTATTACGTCCGATGTTCGGATTCATCCGGACATCAATCTAAGTGGTGAATCCAGATGCGTCACGTCATATAAATTGAGTGTCGGTGACCGGACATAATAATTCGCCCTATGCTGCCGAGCCATAATGTGATATCATTGAAACACTCGAGCAATTATCAGCCAATTTTTCTTGGCCTCATATCCGGCAAAATATTCTTCAATTTATCAGTCAATGCAGGGGGGGTTAAGAGATGTTTGGCTTAGTTTGGGATAACTTCTTATTGCTTTCTAAAGTTATTTTTTAATAAAAGTTTATAGTACAAAAGTTTTTTATATCAAAAAGTTGCTATGAAAATTAGCGAGAAAACTATCAAAAATGAAGTCGAAACCGGCAACTATGGCACCTCTTGGATTACAAATGCCAATTTTTATTGGCAGCATATCCGACGAAATATTCTTCAATTTATCAGTCAATGCACTGGGAGTAGAGAGATATTTGGCTTCGTTTGAGAGAACTTATTGCTTTCTAAAGTTATTTTTTATACAAAATTTCTAATTCAAAAAAATTGTATTAAAAAATTGCTATAAAAAATAGTAAGAAAATTATCACAAAAGAAGCTGAAACTGTCAACTATGACACCTCTTGGATTACACACCATTTCGGATCCTAGAGCAAGTTTGGGAGGACGCTTCAATGGATTTCATTACTGCTATGCCCAATTCTTGAAGAGATTATTCTGTGCGGAATCCAAATGTATTCGAAGACGAATCTGGATGCGCCACGTCACTGGATGCACTGGCCCTGATGATCTGGCATGTCCAGATTCGCCTCCGAACACGTTCGGATTCGGCACAAAATAATTTTCCCAATTCTTGGGGATTCACGATGATTTTTGTCTTCGTTGATAACATAATGAAGGGTTGCTTCCATCCTGTTATTCAGCTTCCAAAGTGGCCGTCTTGTTTACTGAAATGGTAGTCCATCATCACGAATTCCCAAGATTATTGTATCAGATAGGGACAGTATCTTCCTTAGCAACTTTTATCTTCTCTCAGCGGTACTAAAGTTTAGTTCAGCTTGCCATCCACTCTATGACTCAAAACAGTGGTATTAACGAGCTTAGACTACGTTAAATCCACATAAGAAGTCCCTCCTTTCTGTTTGATGGATTTTTTTTTTTTTTTTTTGAGACAATTAGAGGATTTGAGCCCGTGTGAGATGAGAGGAATTTCTTTCGTCGATCACTCAGTTGCAAACCCAATCTCGTTTGATAGAATTTTCACTTTGCCATACAAATGACTTCGTACCAATCCCTTTATGGCAGTCCACCACATTCCACAGCAATAATGGATTGAGGCGGGTCCCGTGGGGGCACATATCCCCTACGAATAAATGCAGTTGAATTTTTTTATTTGGCTTGAAGTAAAATCAATACAGTGTAAAGTCCAATGATGAGGATGGCTAATAGCCGATGGTCTGTGACGCCAATGTCTGGTGGCCTTGGCGGGCATCAACCGGTCGTGGTGACGGATGGCGGCAAGCGGCCAACAGTAGCTAGCAGGTATTTACTGATGGTGGCAGGGCTAGCAGTGTCAGGTGGCGGTCACTTGCAATGGTGGCCCAACAATTGTCAATCGATGGCTAGTGGAAGGCAGAGGGTAGTGAATGACGACGGCAATGGTAGATTATTTACAATATATTTCAAAATCGATTAAACCTAACAGTTTCTGAATACATCAAAATCATACTAGATAGTGAATTTCAAATACTTCAAAATTTTGCTCTAAATTTGTTTTACTTCAAACAAAACTTTTAAATACATGAAAATATATATAATGAAATATTAACATAAAGATAATAAAAGCTTTCAACCATTATACCAAGCCTACTCCAAAAATATGATTGCTTCAAGAATATTAACAGAGAACAAATTAAAATCCTAAAAGGATTACCATTTTAAACCAGATGAAGCATATAGTTTTCTTCTCTTCATGTTGTCTCTTTTTTCTTGTTCCTTGTCCTATGGTGGTGGCCATCCACTGATTGAATCATTGAAGGCATATAAACTACTCTGAGCATGCTGGAAATCTGATTTACAGTCAACATCTTCTCAGTTGAGAGATCAGTGCAAATTAGCCCTATTTCTATGGCCTGTCTAGCTTGCTCATGAGCTGTAGCTGATAGCTTCATATTCTCATCTATTATATTTCTCAGTTTTTCATGCTGATGCATTGCAATCCAATCCACAAATCTTGATTCACTGCCTTCAAATTCTTCCCTTAGATGCTTATTGGCTATTAATTGTAGAAGGAATACTCCAAATTTATAGATCTCTGGAACCAAAAATGAGTGTAAGTTGTTAATAACTAGTTCAAAAACATCAGAGAAGGGTAGCATTCAAGAAAAGGCAAAAGAACTCCCTTGACACAATTTTGCCCTTTGAGATATTGTAACTAATCAATACTTAGTGCAAGTTTTAGGAAAACTTAGGCTTCGTTTGGTTCTTCCTTTTCATTTGTAAAAGGTTGTTTTTAAAAATATTGGTTAAGAGAATAGAGTTTTCTAACGGAAAAGAAAAAAATATAAAAAAGCTTTTAAAAACAGCAGAAAAATGAAATTCCCTAAAAAGTATTTCTATAGAAGTGTCCCATCCAAATGAAAAAATTATTAGGTGTGGACACCGGACGTAGAGGTACGTTCGAACTCCAATAAAATGTCGACATGTGGATATTTAATTGAATTTATTTTTTAGTTTATATATTTAATATGTCCGTAGAATTTTAAACCAAGCACACCAAAAGCGTATCTAAAGCATAGGTAAAGTGCAGGTAAATCACAGTAAAAAAAGTATAACAAAAGAGCAGTCAAAACGCAATTAAAGTGCAACTAAAATGCAGGTAAAACTCAGTAAAAAATCTCAATAAAAGAGCAGTTAAAGTGCAAGTAAAGCGCTAATAAAGTGCAATAAAAAATACAATAAAAGAGCAGTCAAAACGCAACTAAAGTGCAGGTAAAGAACAAATAATGCGCATAAAAAGTGCAACCAAAGTGAATTACACATGTCAAATTTTAAGTGAACGTCCGAACGTATCTCTACATCCGGTGTCCACACCTAATAATTTTCCCATCCAAACAACGAACAAGAAATAATTTCGCTAATTCTAAACATAAAAGGTGAAAAAATGTCGAAACAAACGAGGCCTTAAAGAAGGATTGGTAGTTCAATTGTTGATAGAAAAATGTTAAAAGACAAATTGGAAAGATGAAATATTAATTATAGAATGAACTTAGGTTTAGGCAATGGAACAAAAGCACAATGGACTTACCTCTAGAACTGCTATTTGGATGATCATGAACCTTAAGTTTCAAAATCAAAGGCTCCTCACCTTCACTCACCATGACATTAGTAGTCTTCACATCACACCTGATTTGTGGCCATTCTTCTTCCAGAAAAGACATCGCCTCTATAACCTTCATAGCCACCTTCATCCTATCCTTCCATGGAGGAGACCTCATAAGCCACTCCTCTATACTGACTCCTTCCTCTCTCTCCATCACCACAGCCCTCATCTCCCTCCCATCACACCATCCCAACACCTTAACTATGTTCTTATGCCTCACCTTCACTAAAACCCTGCAATCCTTCACAAAACTTCTTCGAAACTCGCTCGATACCTTCCCTCTCTGTATCTCAATCTCTACTTCCTCCCCATCCTTCAAAATCCCTATGTAAATCTCCATCTTCTCCCTCTTCTCCACCAATCTCTCGTTAGAGAACCCATCCGTCGCCTTTGTTAACTCCCGCACAGAAAACTTATGCCTTCCTCCAATTCTCCGCACCAAACAACCAATCGCTGAAGCAATCAACGCCGATACACCAACCAAAAGCAAGATCGTTGTCATCATTTTGAATTTATAATCTCTATCACTCTTAAGAAGACCCGAATGAATAAAGCTCGAATCATTGAACCTTTTGAAGAAGGAAATGGCTTCAGCATCGAATTCGTGACTGAATTGATTGTATGAGAGATTTAGGTCTGAAAGATTGGTGAGAAGAGTGAAAGAGTCGATGGGGAGGAAACCCGAGAGCATGTTGTGGCTGAGATCAAGAGAATGTATTTGAGTGCAATTGAGGATTTGGGAAGGGAAAGGGCCCGCGAGTGAGTTGTTAGATAGATCGATGGATTTGATGGAGAATGGACAGTATTTCCAGAAGAAGGAGAAGGAGAGGTAGAGAGGGGCGAGCTTGGGGCGAGTCCGGAGGTCGATGAAGGAGAAGGAAGTGGGACAGTTGGGAGTGTTGGAAAGGTTGCAGAGGTGTGCGGCGACGATGGTGGATTTGAAAATGTTGGTGAGGTCGGAGGAAGTGGAGTTGCAGTAGCGGAGAGAGGAGTCGTGGAGGCAGTTGTTGGTGATGGTGGAGAGGAAGTTGGGGGGTGGAGGGTGGTTCAGTTGGTCGATGAGGGGAGATGAGAGGGCGGGGTTGGAGAGGAGGAAGTGGAAGAAGGAAATGGTGAGGAGGCCGGAGGGGCTTACGGTGGTTGCCATGGTTTGCGAGGAGTTGTGGGGAGAGAAGGCAAAGAGAACAGGGAGAGAGAGTTTTTGTGGTATTACGGTATTTCCCGTGGTTTGTTGGTTATTAATTTAATTGACGAGGATAGTTTAGTAAAATCAGAACCCTCCCGCTTGTTTCCAACGGATGGGTTCTTTCTGACGCCGGCAGATATAACTTGGGATGTCAATTCGGGTCAACGGGTCAGTTCCGGATTTGACCCGATAGAATCGAATCCGACATGTTTTTAAAAACGGGTCAGGTTTCTGAATCTGAACCCTATCCGATGCGGGTCCGGGTCAACCCGACCCGACACAAATGACTCGAAGTTGATCTAAAATTGTTAGTTTTTGGATAAAAAATCGGATCAGTCTTCAATTTTTTGGGTCAATATCGGGTTTTCGGATCAAATAGAAGTTTTCGTGTCAATTTCGAATTAATTTCTGGTAGCTGGTTAACCCGAACTGGACTCGATTTTTAAAAAGAATTGATTTGTTGAACCCGAACCCGACCCATATCGAGTCCGGGTTGATCCTAACCTGAATTTTTCCAGGTCGGGTTGGGATCATATTTTGGGCCGTGTCAAAAATTGACACCCCTTTATTATTGAAACATGATCTTTACAGGCATTGTTGATTGTGGTTAGTGCTTACTTATATATATATATATTAGGGACCGTTTGAGATGATTTTAGTTATTTATTTTTATTTTTATATAAACTAAAATATATAGCTGTTTTAAAAACAATTCCGTTTTTATTTTTTAATGAGCGGTGGTGTTAGTGATTGTAGCTTACAGTTGTAAAGGCGGCGACTGGTGGTAATAGAGGTGACTATCAGTGGTGGTGGAGATGGCAGGAGGTGGTAATAATTATTTCTAAAATATTTAAAATATATAAAAAAATTTAATTATTATAAGTATTTTAAAAAATAATTTCAATTATTTATAAAGATTTTTCTCAATATTCTTTACCAACAAAATGTACAAGATGCTTGGAAAAAAATATCAATCAAGTGGGCTCAAGAAATTCCCCCCCCAAAAAAAAAAAGTGGGCTTAAGGCCCGAATCATTCAATCTTTTAAAAGTGATGAAAATATGATTATGAAATACATAATTTTATATATGAAATATGAATAAAAATTTTTTCATAAAATTTGAACAAGTGTATTTTTATTGAAGGGAAAAAAAAAATTTCAGGGTGAACAAAATTCTTCTCGATTCCACACCTGCAAGTGACATACTTTTTTTTTGGCAAATATTGAAGTTAGTTGTAAGACTAAGGATTCGTTTGAGACGATTTTTTTATTATTTTTTAAAATGGAGTTTTAGTAAAAATTTAAAATTAAAAGTTTTGTAAAGCAAATAAATGACAGTTTCTTATTATTTTATGAAGCAATTTTTTTGTAGAAAAAAATTCAATTCAAAAAAATTTTGTACTAAAAAATCACTTCATAAATCAGTAAGAAAGATGTTTCAAATAAAGCCTAATTCTCTTATGAATAAGATGATTAATTTTCCAATTCTACATCTTCAAATTTCTTTTGTGTTCTAGGCTTTTGTTTTGAACTGCGACACAATTTATTGCTGATATTAATAAAAAAAATATTTTTGATTTACTATTATTCTCAAATTAAATTCTAACCATACATCAAGAACCTCTTCCTATTCCGATGAATTCTCAACCCTTAATATACCTATTAACATTATTATTAATTCTCTTTATATGATTGATAGTCAAAACTCATAACTAATATATCAAGATTAAGTAATATAGTTGTAATATAATGAATTTAAAAATTGTGAAAAGATTAATGAATTTAAAAAAAGTAATATAGTTGTAAAAATAGTCTTTTATATATATCCTTATTATTATTTTTTATCAAATTTTTGAATTTAAAAATTGTGAACTTGTTGATCCTAAAAGGTTGCAAGCACATAGAGGTGTGAAGTAATTGGATAAAATTTAAAAATAAAATTGAACTAATCTTATCTAATGGTTTGGCACAGTTTCTGAAATACCGACTTAAATTATTGATTATAAGTTTGAATATTTTTATTTTTGGTTATTTTTTTATTTTTTTAATTTTATAAAATCATTAAAATTTCAAATTTGTATATACGAGTGGCATAAAAATATAATGTAGTATTGTCAAAATTATACATTTTAATAAAAATTATTTGTTATTTTTCTTACAAAATATTATTTTGACTAATGCTAATTAAATTTATTATTAAAATTAATTATATTTTGATTCATTCATAATTAAATTGAACTATACCAATAAAATTAAAATTATTTATTTTTAGTTTAATGATTAAAATTAATTGATTCAACTAATTCATTAATACATTTTTGACCTTAGAGCTTCATTTCATAACACTAAAAAAGAATACAACAACAACAACAACATCAAGCCTTTATCCCACTACGTGGGGTCGGCTACATGAATCCTTTTTCTCCATTGTGTCCTATTAAAAGTCAAATTCTCGTTTAAATCTAAAAAAGAAAGGTCATTCCTAATATTTTCTAATCAAGTCTTTTTAGGTCTACCCCTACCTTTCTTAACATAAGTGAAATTTAATACCTCTACTCTCCTAACTGGGTCATCGCAAGGCTGCCGTTTTATGTGACCAAACCATCTAAGGCGACGTTCTCTAATCTTATCTTCTACTGGAGCTATTCTAACCTTTTCACGTATATGCTCATTTCGTATCCTATCTCTAAGGGTAAAGCCACTCATCCACCTGAGCATCCTCATCTCTGCCACACTTAACTTAGTATTATGCTTCTCTTTTAAAGGCCAACATTCGGCACCATAAAGCATTGCAGGCCTCACTACCATCTTATAGAATTTTCCCTTAAGTTTGAGGGGTACATTTCTATCACATAACAAGCCCGATGCATTCCTCCACTTCAACCATCCAACTTGAATTCTGCTGATAATATCCCCATCTATTTCACCATCATTCTGAACAATAGATGCAAGATATCTAAAACGTGTACTCTTATTAATGACTTGATCGCCCAAAGTCACAATCCCCTCACTAGGTCTATTACTACTAAAATTATACTCCATATATTCCGTTTTAGATCTACTCAAGCGAAAACCTTTAGACTCTAAGGTTGACCTCCATAATTCAAGTTTACCTTCAACTCCCTCTCTAGTCTTATCAACAAGAAGAATATCATTAGCAAAAAGCATACACCAAGGTACATCCTCTTGCAAATGTCTAGTGAGAACATCCATGACTAAAGCAAAAAGATATGGGCTTAAGGCTGATCCTTGATGTAACCCAACCGAAATAGGGAAATACTTGGTCAATCCACCTTGTGTTTGAACACAAGTAATAGCTCCCGCATACATATCTTTAATGATTTGAATATAAGCATTATTGACTCATTTCTTTTCAAGAACTCTCCATAGCACTTCTCTTGAAACTTTATCATATGCTTTTTCTAAATCAATAAATATCATATGTAGATCCTCCTTATTTTCTCTATATTTCTCCATCAAACCTCTTAATAAATGTATGGCTTCCATAGTCGACCTACCCGGCATGAATCCAAATTGATTTTGAGAAATATTAGTATCACGCCGCAACCTATGCTCCATAACTCGCTCACATAGTTTTAAAGTATGACACATTAACTTAATACCTCTATAATTCGCACAATCTTGTGCATCACCTTTATTCTTAAAAATATGAATTAACACACTCATTCTCCACTCATCTGGCATCTTCTTAGTCTTCAAAATAGTATTAAAAAGTTTAGTAAGCCATGAAATTCCTTCATCTCCTAAGTATTTCCACACCTCTATTGGAATATCATCAGGTCCAACAGCTTTTCCACCCTTCATTTTCTTTAAAGCCTCTCTAACTTCAGTTTTACTAATACGTCTATAAAAACATAAATCTTTATTTTCATTTAGGGTGCTAAGGTCACTATAGTCAATTTTATTTTCACAATCTTCATTAAAAAGTTTAGCAAAATATTTCATCCATCTTTGTTGAATATCATCTTCTCAAGAAAAGTATTTTTTGATCTTCATCTTTAATACACTTCACTTGAACTAAATCCTTACTACTTCTATCTCTTTGTTTGGCTAACTTATACATATATCTTTCTCCCTCTTTAGTATCTAATCTATTATATAAATCACTAAAAGCTAATGCCTTTGCATCGCATATTGCTTTCTTAGCATCCTTACGAGCCACTTTATATATTTCTCAATTATCAGAATTTTTAAAATTAAACCAATTTTTATAACAAAGCTTCTTATTTTTAATTTTTTCTTGCACATTAGGATTCCACTACCAACTATTTTTACTATTAGGAGCTTTTCCCTTTGATACTCCAAAGACATCTTTTGCAATATTCTTAATATCACTAGCCACTTTTTCCCACATAATATTAGCATCCTCATGCACAGACAAAATCTTAAGATCTAAAATCTTATTTTCAAAAATATTTTTGTTAATATTCTTTAAATGCCCCCATTTAATCCTAGAAAATTATTTTACTTTATTTTTTATTTTATGCCCCTTTATCTTAAAGTCCAAAACAAATAATCGATGTTGGGTACAGAAATTTTCACTCGGAATAACTTTACAATCTTTGCAATCTAAATGATTTAATTTTCTAATAAGAAAATAGTCAATCTGTGTTATATTATATCAATTTTTATAAATGATGAGATGCTCATTCCTTTTCTTAAATAAGGTATTAGCAATTAAAAAATCATAAGCTAAACAAAAATTCAATATGGTCTTGCCACCTTCATTCGTCGTTCCAAATCCATGGCCACCATGAATGCTTTTAAAATCATCTACCTCTCTACCAACATGTCCATTTAAATCTCCTTCAATAAAAACTCTTTCTTTAAGAGGTATATTTTGTATAAATTCTTCTAAGTCATTCCAAAAATTTAATTTAGAACTCATATTCAAACCTACTTGAGAAGCATAAGCACTTATAATATTAACAATCTTATCATCAACAACAATCTTTAAAGCTATAATTTTATCTTCAATCCTATTAATTTTTATAACATTATCCTTTAAACTCTTATCTATAATAACACCTACACCATTTCTAGTACGACTCCTACCCGAATACCAAAGTTTAAATCCTAAACTATACATTTCCTTAGCCTTATCTCCAACCCATTTAGTTTCCTGAATGCACAAAATATTTAACTTCCTATGAATCATAATATCTATTAATTCCATTAATTTTCCTGTAATGGAACCTATATTCCAAGTTCCTATCCTAATTTTAGTTTCATGGACTAGCTTCTTTGCCCACATTCGTCCTTGATGCGGGAACCCTTGCCTATAACACTATAACCGGGCACCGGTGCAGTGGCCCTTGCACACTTGTCACTGTATTCAGGCCATACAGCGCGTCGCTTCCAGGGGACGCCCTAGCATTAATACAATTTCTTAAAGGATTCATTTCATTATTGTTCGACAAGTTTTACGTTGGCTGTCGACTACCTAACGCAACCCTCCACTTTTCTCATCCAGGATTGAGACCTGGCAACGGCAATGTTAACACTAAAAAAGAATATTCTATATATATTCTTTCTTATCTTTTTTTAATATTTATTATTGATCATATCATTATATTTATCAATTTTTCGAATTATACCTCTTTATGATTTTTTTATCAAAAATAAATCTTACTCTATAAATTAATTCATAATAAAAAAATTTATGTTTGTGAATAGCACATAGTACTACGTCATTATTGACATGGCGTCGCATTTCATGACGCAAATTTTGTGTCATGAAACAGATAGCAGACGTAGATAACCTTATATACACTCTTATGAACAAATGACAAGCTTGTTTAAATAAAATATAGCATTTTGTTTGAGTAACAATTATAATTGTATTTTTCCTTAAGAAAATTAAATTTTTACTAATGTAAAAATATATAATGGAATTCTAGAATAAAATAAAATAAATTAAATTACCATAGTTGTTGTCCTTTGGCTATGGGTTCCACTTTACCTGGCTAGTTTGCAGAAGCCATATGCGTACAGCAAGCCACAGCTCAAGAGAATATAAATTGTCAAATGGCTCGAAGTCCTTTTTTTTTTAAAATAAAAGATGGCCACTCAAATTCTACTCATTAAAATTTTAAATTTTATTTCAATCAATATAATATAAATTCAAGTACTTCGAAGCTCTGTCAAAGATCTTAGGTATCTCTTTTTCTTTTTCTTTTTTAAAGAAATTTAGGGACATAATTCAATTTTATTTACTATAAAATATACCCAAAAAAAATAAAATATAATTACAATTAAAAAAACAAATTAGAACTCAAAGTGAAATGAGAGATCAAGATTATATTGAGTAGAGCAGACAGCCCGAGTCATGTTTTAAGGTTCACGAGCCAGCTCATTTATAATGAAAAAGAGAAAATGATTATAATTAAAATAATGAATAGAATAAAATGATTAAAATAATAAGAAATCAGAAGAAAAATAATAAATTTTATCACCCTTATGAAGCACATCTCTTCACCCTTTCTAAGATCAACCTCGAATTTAATTATTTAAAGTTAGACAATGCACATAAAAATGATGAAATTTATGAAATTTAATTAAGTCTTAAAATCTCATATTCATAATAAATTGTATAAATAAAATCATTTATGTTGAGCTCAAGTCAACTCAATTGGCTTAAAAGAGTTTGAATCCATTGATCAATCAGACCTAATTAGACAAATTATTGGCTGCATGTGAGCTCATCATATATCTAAAAAACCTTAAAGGCCAAGAGTTAGCACATCTCTTTCTTATCACAATATTTTAATAGTCATCTTATGTCATTCATATTTACTCATTAATATAAATTTTTTCATATATAGTTATGACTATAGTGACACCTATAAATATGAGGTTAAAGGGCTAATCTAAAGAGAAAAGTTAAAGCTCTTTATTTTCTGTCAATAAAATATAATGGAGTTCTCCTTGTGCTTATATTCTTCCCTCATCTTCCTGTTTTTCTCTCATTTTTCCTCTTTCTTTCTCTATTTTTTGTAGTCAATTTTGTTACTAAGATCCAAATGTACATCACCTACAAATAAATTTCGATTCAAAATATTTTTTTTTTCCTAAATTAATTTTCTTTCTATTATAAGTAATCAATTATGAACCAACATAATAAACCTTCAAAAAATAAGATTTTCTTCATACTCGAAATAAAAAAATTAAAATAAAAATCATTTTTAAATTTATTTTTATCTATATTGTTGAGGTGCTTAGCTTTTATTTTGGTCCTTTAATTGTTATTGTTTTTCTTTATTAATACAAGAGCTCTGTCCAAAGTTTTCCGGAAAAAAAAAAAAAAATCTAACATGAAGTAGTTACCCATTAGTTCTTTCTCATTTACTAATTTAATTTATTTTAATTTCTATATATGATATCTATTTTAAAAGAAATTGATGATTATACAAAAAACAATATAATAAATTTGAAATAGAATATCTGAATCAAATTTCCTCCTAATAGAAGAAAGAAGACAAAATAGTACACATCTGAACTAGCCGTTGGCGACTTTAAGAAAAGAATAAAAAGAAAGAGAAAACACCATTAAAGCTGTGGGGCGGTGCTCTACAGCATTCCATTGAAAGCCCACACACGCTGGATCCATGGCCCCACCATCGAGAACAAAACCCCCAACGGCTACCTTGCATCGGTGGCGCCAGATCACCGACCGTTGATCACGGGCCCAACAACGCCTTTCTCTTCTCTTCCTCTTTTCTAAACTCATTTATAACCACTAGGAAGCCAGATCCGCTTGCTCATCACAGTCTTACGTCTTCGACCTCCACCACTCTCTCTTTCTCACACTAAGCTTCCAAAGGCTGCTCGCCATGACTGTGGAAGTGAGCCCGGAGCAAACCCAAATGGTTGAATCCGCTGTGAAGGAAGAAGAGCCAGTGAAGCTGGAGGAGACTGCAGCAGAAGAGAAGAAAACGGAGGTTTCCAATGGCAAGGATCCCTCTTCGGATCACAGCTCGACAGTCGTTGAGAGAAGCCCCTCCTTCAAAGAGGAGAGCAACTTCCTCTCCGACCTCAAGGAGAGCGAAAGGAGGGCCTTGTTTGAGCTTCAAAGCAAGCTTGAAGAAGCCATTGCCGAAGGAAATCTTCTTAAGAAAGACAGCAAAGAGACAGATGAAGATTTTTCAATATGGGGAGTGCCTCTCTTGCCCAGAAAAGGCGGTAAGAGCACCGACGTCGTCCTCCTCAAATTCCTCCGTGCCCGTGAGTTCAAGGTCAAGGATGCATTTGATATGTTAAAGAATACGCTTCGGTGGAGGAAGGAGAATAAAGTTGATTCCATTCTCGATGAGGAGGATATCAGGGATGAGTTTGGGAAGGCGGGATTCATCAATGGTCTTGATAGGGAAGGGCATCCTGTCTGCTACAATGTTCTTGGTGTTTTCCAGGATGCTGAGATGAGCAGGATAGTATTTGGTAGCGACGAAGGACGCAAGAAGTTTTTGAGGTCGAGGGTACAGCTGATGGAGCAGGGGATCAAGGAGCTTGACATGAGACCTGGTGAGGTTTCTTCTCTGCTCCATATTACTGATCTCAAGGATGTAATTGGCTTGTCCAAGAAGGAGGTTAGGGACACCATTAAGCAGGCTGTGCATCTTCTACAAGATAATTACCCTGAATTCGTTGCAAAAAATGTAAGATCTGTTCATGCCCTTCCATAGATTATGAATCATTTTCAGCTATTCCTATTAACGACTGTCAGATGGCAGATAGCACATTTTAATTGTAAAGTTTTGTTTTTTTGTTTGATGAAGTTTATTTGTTATTTTGAAGTTCACTTAAATTAAAATAGTTTTCTACCTTTAAAGTCAATTTTAATTTTTTTAATTACTAATAGGATTTCATTTTGGCAGAAATACAGCTAACTATCTTTCAAATTAGTCCAAACAAGCAATGAGAACTTGATTTGTTTTCATGCTTCTGCAGGTAATAATCAACGCCCCTTTTTGGTACTATGCTCTCAATGCAATCCTATCCCCTTTCCTAACTCAGAGAACAAAAAGCAAATTTGTTGTTGTTCGTCCTGCAAAGGTTACCGAAACTCTTCTCAAGTAAGCCGTTCGTTTCTGTTTGAAAATCTTTTGGGCCTCACTGAAATTTGGAAATTAAGTCACTCTGACAAAAAAAAAATGTTATTCTTTGTCAGATATATTTCTCCTGAGGCTATTCCTACACAGTATGGTGGTCTTAAACGTGAGAATGACAACGAGTTCTCAATGGAAGAAGGGAGAGTATTAGAACTGACCGTTAAAGCTGCTTCGGTTGGGACAATTGAAATCCCTGCACTTGAGGTATGGCTACTTCTGTCAAATCTCTATAGTGCTCTTCCAGTGAATTCGAGGTTGTCGTCAGTTTGAAAAGGCTTTGTTTTTGTTTTGTTTTGTTTTTCAGTTTCACTTGAAGAAAGACATATATCATTATTGCTTGTTTTGCAACGCTCTAATCTCCCGGATGACAACTCATAAGTTGTTTTCACAGTTGAATAATACATAAAATAGAAGCAGAATTATGATCAGATCATAAAACATGTTTCCTATATTTAATATATTCTTCTGAAATTACAAACCTGAAAATATAAAATAGAGGTGAATCCAAACATGAACAAAGAATTTATCTGCTTACAACTTTTTGAAGGTCTTACACATACCTTATGATGTTCAAAGCTATAAAGAATAGTAGTAGTTTGTGTTGATTCTTAAAAATCTGCTTCTTTGTATATTAGGTGAAATACAAGTGTTTGCTTGTTTTCTGTTGTTGATTTGTATCTTCATATAAAATGCAGACAGGAACAGCTCTCCTCTGGGATTTTGTTGTCCTGGGTTGGGAAGTGAACTATACAGCAGAGTTTGTGCCAAGTGATGAAGGTTCTTATACAATAATTGTTCAGAAAGGAAAGAGAATAGCATCTGAGGAGCCAATCCGCAGCTCATTCCGGAACAACGAGCCTGGCAAAGTTATTCTGACCATTGAAAACAGCACATTGAAGAAGAAGAGGGTTTTCTATAGGTACAAGGTGATAAGTGCTTGACTGCTTTCATTCTTTTGAGAAAGTGAGACTTTGTGGAAGTAGAATCATTCTTTTAGGATATTTGAACGTTTATGATTTGGAGAGTTTAACGTGGAAAAGTTTGTGAGTCGGTTACAGTATACTTTTTAGGATTATTGTTAAGTTATAGAACATTATCATTCTTTCAAGGTTGAGTATTGATTTCCGACGTCCAGATTTTATTCTATTTTCATTATGATTGTAATAACAATATATGTTATGGAGTTTTTATCTCATTTGTGTTGTGTACAAGCTTTCTTTCAATAATGAAATTTGTGATGAAGAGTTTAACAAAATAGTAATCTTCCCTAAAGTAAGTGCAATAAAATTTTCACGTCTTCTACAGATTTGTAGTGAGGAGATTAAAAGATTCATGTGGTCAGAGAATGAGTTTGTTTTGTATCTTGTAGTGATCTGATTATTTTTTTCATTTTTTCTGTGCCTTATATTCACATTTTGATGAACAGAAGCCATAATGTAAAGACAACCGTGAAGGCAACTCACACACAGCAAGTTCCAAATTAATATTATAGCTTAATACATAGTGCGTGGTCCTCCCTGTTATTTAAATCAAATAAACCATTTCTCACCTTGAGCTTTTCGTTTGGAACAGCTTTCTTCTTAAAACGGCTTTTTAGTTTAAAAATTAACTAAAAAAATTGCTTTAAGAAGCAATAAAAAAGCCAGTCTAAAAAAATTAAGTAGAAAAGAGGGGAGGTATGCTCTGCTCATTCCTGAACAAGTTATAAGGATCAACTTTACCCTTCACGTAAGCCAATCTCTTGAAGTTACCTTTATAGTATCTTTCACCCCACCTTCTTGCCTCCCAATAAGTTGTCTTGTTCCCCATAACGTCCGTTCCAATGTCTAAATCTCTGTAGTTGAGATAAGCAGCCCTTGGATTCTTAGAAACATAAGGAGTCATGAACTTGTAAAACCTCCTCAGCCAATCCACATGCTTCTTACTTACTGCAGCATTATCTTCCACCCACCTCTGTGTCAAATAATGAACGTTATAAAGGTTTCCTTTCCTATGAGGAAAGGCTGTCTCAGTCTCAGAGATTTCATCCATTCTCCCACCCCACGGATCTATGATCATCATAGGTTGCTCTCCTTTCTTGAGGAAACGCCTGAGTATTCTATTCCAGCCTTCTAAGGGGATGGGTTTTGTGAAGAAGTCGGATTTGTGCTTGAAGGAGGTGTTGTACACAGGAGAATATCTCTCACGCAGAATGCTCAAAGGTTTCCCTTGGTATCCTGCAAATAAATTAAATTAATTTTGTTAGCTTCTATTTCAACAAATTTAAATATGTATATTCACATACACATATTGTTTTGAAATTGGATTGCATATTTAAATTTAATATTTGTTGTGGACTAGAATATACGCGGCGATAGAGTTTTAATTGTTCGTCTTAGCGTTATACGGATATCCAGTTCACACACAGAGAACACAAGATTTTTTGCGTGGAAAACCCTTAAAAGGGGAAAAATCACGGGGCCTAGCCCAGTTGAAAAGATTTCACTAGAACTTGAGTTGGTTACAATGGGCTGATTCGTCTCTAAAGACGATCAGATTACAGATAACAACTATACAATTGAAGTCCGAGTGTCGAGTAATGGTCTGGCAGGACTTCAGGCCTTAGATGATGACGAGACAAAAACTTCGGGCCTTAGATGAAGGTCTAGCAAATGTGAGAATCTTCAATGATGGCCTGGCAAAGATGAGAGCTTCAAGTGAAAGACTGGCTGAGTGTAGAGCGTCAGATGATGACCCGGCGGAGTGACGACGTTAGGTGATGATCCGGTGGAGCACAGGGCGTCAGGTAGTGATCCGGCGAAATGACGGCGTTAGGCGATGGTCCGGTGGAGCACAGGGCATCAGGTGGTGGTCCGGCGGAGAGACGACGTTAGGCGGTGGTCCGATGGAGCACAGGGCGTCAGGTGGTGGTCCGGCGGAATGACGGCGTTAGGCGGTGGTCTGATGGAGCACAGGGCGTCAGGTGGTGGTCCGGCGGAGTGACGGCGTTAGGCGGTGGTCCGGTGGAGCACAGGGTGTCAGGTGGTGGTCCGGTGGAGCACAGGGCGTCAGGTGGTGGTCCGGCGGAATGACGGCGTTAGGCGGTGGTCCGGTGGAGCATAGGGTGTCAGGTGGTGGTCCGGTGGAGCACAGGGCGTCAGGTGGTGGTCCGGCGGAGTGACGGCGTTAGGTGGTGGTCCGGCGGTGGTCCGGCGAAACTCCGGCGGTGGTCGAGGAGGCTAAGAAGTAAGAGCGATCTCCGATCTCTCTCTTTTTTCCTTAAGCTCTCGGGGTTCCCCTTTCAAGAGAAGAGGGGGCTCTATTTATAGATTTTGGGAATGGCATAGCCCGTAAATAGGTGGAGGATCAAGGGTTAGTTGGGAGTGGTTGAATGAACGGTCGATCTTGAATCCTACGATCGTGCACTGTTTATTGGACATTTGAAGGTCTTAGAGAAGTCGGAATTCGGTGATCTTAGGCTCGTTGGATTTGTCTCGTCGAGCCGTTCGATTCGAGTATAAGCTCGTAAAAATCGGGGACCGTTTGGTAACTCAAACAGTGTTATGAAGCTTCCAACAACGCTTCGGGTCCTTGATTTGGACTCATTTGGACTCGGATTGAGTCGAATTTGGAGTCGTTGGATTCGTATTTCCGAGACGCTCAGTTTGACTGTAAGCTCGCTGAAATCGGAGTTCGGGTGCTCCCAAAATTAATTTTTGAAGTTTCTAACTAGCTTTTGCCTCGAGATTCGTGCCCGATCAAACTAATTTTTTGATGATGTATCAATATTATTTTAAAATTGTGATTGGAAATATATTCATTAATGATTTATACATCCTCATTTTTTGCTCTTCTTATTTCACTTGAAATATGTATGAAGCGAAGAGACACAATGAGGTGGTATAAAGAGTGGTCGGTATAATCTCTCATTCTAGTAATGAATTTTTTTGTGTGATGTGACTTCGTTGTTTTTTCTGATTTTGAATTTTCATATTAAATCTTGGTGTTCTTTTTTTTTCGCTATGTGATTATACTTCAATAGAGAGAAGTTCATTTATCAAAAATATTTTTTATTGCGTCTTGGAATATTCACAGCGGTAGAGAAATATATAGACTAACGTTTTAGAGTTGTATGAAGATCCAGCACACAAACAGATGAAAAAGAGGGTGCAGCATTCATAAGAGACAGCAAGATTTTTACGTAGAAACCCCTAAAAAGGGGAAAAACCATGGATCTGACCCTGTTTGAATGAATACACTAGTATTGTAGTCGATTACAAATGAGGCTCTCTTCATTGGGGGGAAGGCTTTGGCTTGATGTAATAAATATCTTATAAATTGCATTACATGAGCGAACTTGAAATAATCATTAATGATATGTTGCTTGGTCGACAAGACCATAATTGACAGGAGATGGAGGTCAAAAAGACCGTTCCAGTATGGTGGTAGTCGGAAGGACCGTAATTAACGAAGGAGGTCAGAAGGACCATAGTCGGCGGACAAATGTGGTCGAAAGGACCATTATTGGCAAACTACGAAGGTTGGAAAAACCATTGCCAGGCGACAGAGGTCAAAAAACCCGTAATCGACGAAGGAGGTCGGAAGGACCATAACCAGCTGACGACGGAGGTCAAAAGAACCTTTGTTGGAGGGTGACGGAGGTCGAAAGTCCTGCGATGCGCGGAAGTTTGGCGTCAGGTAGAAGTTCGATGATGGACAGAAGTCCAGGGACGGGAAGAAGTCCGACGTCGGATAGAAATCTGGCGACAAGCTGAAGTCCTGCATTGGGTATAAGTTTGACGACGGGTAGAAGTTTGGTGACAGGTAGAAGTCCGACATTAGGTGGAAGTCCTACTTAAGGTAGAAATTCGTTGACGGACGAAAGTCCAGCGTCGAGTAGAAATTTGGTGACGGGCCGAAGTCCGGTGTCAGTTGGTGGCCGGGTAGAAATCCGAACATCAGTTGGTGGCCGGGTAGAAATCTGACGTCGGTCGGCGGTTGGGCAGAACTCCGGCATCAATCGCCTGTTGGGTGGAAGTCCAACGGTGGTTGAGGAAGAGATTGGTGGCAAGAGAGCTCTCTTCCTTCTCTTCTTCCTTCCTTGCTTGGGGCCCTCCTTCCTACTCTCTCCATGAAAAATGATAGGTCTATTTATAGATTTATGAGAGTGGCATGTCCAATAAATAATAGGAAGTTCAAGGGTATATGGGGAGTGGTTTGATGAATGGACGGCTGATGTGGAATCCCTTGATCGTGGACCACTTATTGTGCATTTTAATGTCATAATGATACTAGAATTTGGTGATCTTGGACTTGTTGGATTCGTCTAGCCGCTCGATTTGACTATAAGCATGTCACATTTGAAGACCATTTGGTAATCAAATTTATGATTTGAAACTTTGAAATGCGCTTCAGGTCTTTGATTTGGACTCATTTGTGCTCAGATTGAGTCGAATTTGGTGTTGTTGGGTTCGCATTTCCGAGAAGTTCAATTCGACTGTAAGTTTGCTAAAATCAGAGTTCAAATGGTCTCTGATTTGATCTATGATTTAATTTTTGAAGTTTTCAACTTGATTTTTGTCTTGAGATTCGTGCCCAATAAAGATAATTTTTTAATGATATATCAATTTTAAAACAAAATTTAATTAAAATCTGCTAGCCAAATAACTAAAAAAAACTAGCACCTTTACCTGCAAAATAAAGAACTGACTCAATCCAGCGCATCTCAATACAGTCCTCTGCCTTCAACTGGAGTTCCGGAAACCAATCCTCCATGATAAGAAGCAGCTCTTTCATCTCACCAACGAACAGCGAGTTAAAAGAAACCTGTACTGTTCTTTTTGTCTTATTCTGATCGTCATGTTCACTATCATTTCCCACCACCGTAAAAACTGTTCTTATAAACAATCTCTTATCCACCTTATGAGCTATTCGCTGCCATTTATCCACAAGCTTCGTCGCTCCCTCCTCCAATGTCTTTGAGACTGTGAACACAGTTACCTTGTTTGGAACCTCCACAAGCCTCACCTTATAAGCCAGAATAATCCCAAAGCTCGCTCCTCCTCCGCCTCTCAACGCCCAAAATAGATCTTCCCCCATGATTTTTCTATCCACTATCTCTCCGCTTGCGACGACGATTCGGATGTCTTCCACGTTGTCGCTCGCCAACCCGAAAGACCTGTAAAAACAATTATAGTAGGAATACATATTACAAAATTATAAGAGCTCAAAGTCTGACTATTTTTATTTCGTTAGTGTAATTGTGTAATTCCCAGGAGGTCATTTATTATAGGATTTTTCATATTTATAGTAAAAGATATTTAATACTTTAAAATAAATAAACAAACTCTCATAAAAATATTTGATGGTTAGCCCCAACTTTATTAATTAATTTCAAAATTAAAACCTGATCATCGTCCCCAATCCACCTCCGCTTAAATGTCCGCCTACGCCGACTGTCGGACAGAGGCCCGCCGGAAATGCGGCGGTGCTACTCTTGTTAGCTATGGTGTGGTAGAGCTTGCCAAGAGAAGCACCTGCTTGCACCCAAGCTGTACGAGAGTACCTATAATCCACGTTAATGGAGGATAAAAATTGGAGATCGATAAGCACGAACTGGCTCGAAGTGGAAGTGTAGGAGAGACCCTCATAGTCATGGCCACCGCTTCGGGTGCGGATAGGAATGGAGAGGCTGCCGGAGCAGAGAACGGCAGCTTGAACGTGATTTTCTACGGCGGGGAGGAAGATGAGAAGTGGCTTGAAGGAGTTGAGGAGGGCGCGGCGGTTGCGGACGGAGGAGAAGAAGAAGTAGTTGTAGGAAGGGGAGTGAGGAGTGAAGTAGAGATGGGAGGGAACAGAGTGGTTGCGGAGGCATTGTATGTAAGAGTTCTGACCGAGTTTGTTGTATTGATCAGCGTTAATGGCGTTGGAAGAAAGTAAGAGGAAGAAGATAGATGGAAGGATGAGGAGTTCAATGGAGGAGGGGATAAGGAGGTTCTTCATCCCCCTTCTTTTTTTGGTTTGTGGTGTTGGGGTGCGTGCATTAATTTCTCTAATTAAATGGGTAAATTAGATGCTCAACAAATTTTAGGAGAGATTATTGGGTTTGGACATCGGATAAGGGTTACCGATTGCTACTTCAGAGTACCGAGTAATATTGAACTCGATGCTGTGAAGTATTGAGTTCGGTACTCCACATTATCGAGCAGTACTGAGCTCGGTACTGCTTAGTACTGCTCAGTACTGCTCAGTACTGTAGAGTATCGAGTTCATACAGAGCTCAGTACCAATAAGTGGTGATGTGGCGCATTTTCATTGGGCTCTGGACGTCGTCCGGTGTCCGAACCCAACAATTTCCAAAATTTTATGGAATTACATGCGAGGTAGTTAAAATTATTTAATTTATATATGTGAAATTTAAATTCATTATTTACATACTATAATTTTTTAATATATTACATTACCAATTTTTGTCAAAGTCCTCAACAATGAAGAGAAATTCGAGATGGGTTTTGACCGGTCAATTAAAAAAAAAAAAAAAAGAAATCACAATGAGATCTCATTAGGATGAGGATTCAAAACATGACCAATGTATTGATGACAAGCGGTGGGTTTTCATTGGTGAATGCAACGGGATCATCGATTTGATTCGATAATCAGACTAAATTAATATTTTTTGTTATTTAAAAATTTAAATGATAGGTATGTAAATAAGAAAATTTAAGTATTAATTATATAATTATACGTGTTTTGCATGTAAATTTTCCAAATATTTAACGTGGGCTTATATATTCATATTAATTATATATTTTATGGTATTTAAAATTTCATTAAATTATGATTAAATTTAAATTTATTATTGAATTTTTTAGGAAATGAAATAGATGTCAAATTTCTTTTATTTTATTTTTATGATGAGTTAAAATAAAATGAAATACACCGTACGACAATTTTCTTATCGTCTAATATTGTATCCTTAGCAAATAAGACCCTTTTTAAGAACTTTGGAAACATTAATAATTTTTTATTTTTTCCGCGAATAAATTCAGATAAAATTTCGACTTTTTTTATAATTTAATATAAAATATTTATTCCGTCAATATTATTTTCGTCGCTTGTGAATGTTTTTTAAGTAGTTTTGTTTTTTTTCTTTTAAATGTCGTGGCCGTCCCGTATATTTTAAATAAAACTTCTTTGATAAATTTCTAAGAAGTTTTTTTTTTTCTTTTGTCTTTTTTGATTAATTATTGGTTTAGCTTATTTTAATATGTTCTATATCATAAGAAGTTTTATTTATTTGGACTGTTAGCTTGGATTGTTAGCTTGGAATGGAATCAAAAACTGTTCATTGATAGTAGAAGTTAGGGGTGTCAATATTGGACCTGATCGGAAAATTCGATCCGAAAATTTCGGGTTTGGTTTGACCCGAACACAAAACGGGTTGGATTCGGGTTCAAAATTTTGACCTGTTTCAAAAATTGGGTCCATTTCGGATTGACCCTTTGACCCAAAATTAACCTAAAAACCCGAAATTGGCCCGACAACCCAAGGCTGACCCGTTTTGACCCGAAAAACAAAGATTGACCTATTTTTTTACCCGAAAACTAGCACTTTTTTGTTGACACCGGGTCATTCGGGTGGGGTTAGGTTGAACCGGACCTGAAGAGGGTCAAGTTCGGGTTCGGAAAATCGACCCGTTTGCAAAAAAAAAAAAAAAAAACATATCAGATTCGGGTTGACCCGAAAAGTGTCGGGTCAGTTTCGGGTTCGACCCGAACCCGACCTGTGACCCAAAATTGACACCCATAGCAAAAGTCTTTAAAAGTACTTTTTAAGATTTTAAAATGAGTTTCTTTAATATTAAATTTATATTTTTTTATTTCAAAATTTTATTTGATTGCCATTTTTAGTGCTCTGATTTCGCTCACGTTAGAGATATAAACAAATTTAGTCAAGCTCGAGTCATCATTGACATGAGTTTGAGCTTGATAAATTAATTGAGTTGGTTCAATTGGAGTGTGAGCTGAAGCTTAATTTTGTGAATTTGTTTTAGCTCATTTTAGCGAAAGAAAGAAATTCAAGCACTTATTATAATAAATTATAAAACAAATGTGAAATTAGAAGATAAATAATAAAGAATCGCATAATATAAGAAAGTGAGATATAATTTTACAGAGGGGTTTACATACATACAACTTTATATAATGTTATTTTACATCCAAAACTTTAATATTTCATGCCTACCATTATAGACAACCTTAATATCAAATATGTCACTCTTATATTTTATTCCTACCACCCATAGACAACTTAAATATCAAATTAGTCACTCATATATTTTATTTCTACCACCCAGATATTCATATAAACTTTAATATTTCATTCGTTGCACACATATTTGATATATGGGTGATAGTCATAAAATATTAAAGTTTTTTTTTTGTGGTAGATATGTAAATAATATGATATAAAATGATATTTACATAAATCCCTCAATTTTAAAATATTTTTGATATTTTAATACCTGAACTCTTGAATTCTAATATATATTTAAGTGTATTTATATTAATATTTTTTAAATAGTACAGCTCGTGAGCTAATGAGTCAAGTTTAAGTTGGTTGAAACTTTACTCATGAGCTCATCAAGATTAGCCCATGAGTCATTTATTGAGCTGAGCTTAAGTTAACTCACAAGCTTACTTGACTGACTTAAACCTCTGATTTGAGCAATTCTATTAGGCAAAATTAATACTTTTCAACGTAAAATGTGATGGCAGCGTGAGCTTAGTTTTACAAATTTAATTACAATGTTTTTATTTTTTTATTTTTGCAATTTTGTTGGTTGTGGCTTTGGATTTTTATGGTTAGGGCTCATATTATTGATTGGAATTAGAAATTAGGATTCAAAACAATTAAATTTGTCAAATTTATCGTTTAATTGAAAGTAGTTGACATCAATATTGATTTTAAGTTCTACAAATATTATCATATTTACTTTAAAAAATAATAATTTGATTTTTACACTCAATATGAGTGAAAATAAAAAATTTATTTCAATTTTTTATTTTCAAGAAATCAAATGAATCATGGGTTTCACTATTGATTTTTATTTTTTAAATTATATACTAATCTTTTATTTTTCATGATTTTTCAAATAAATTTTTTTAATGATAAATGCATTATTATTTTATTGAACTTCTAGTTGAGTTTCGATGATTTTGAATGAATTTTATTTGTCTAATTTGATGATACCAACAAGTCTTTTTTAAGTTATTATTATTTTTTTATTATTTTTATTATGTTTAATGTCCATATATAAATTTGATGTAGATAAAATTTAATCTTAAGGACTTGATAATATTTATAAAGAATATTTTGAACTAAAGTAATTGACACCATCGATTAAGGGATTTGGGACAGCTTTTATGCTGCTTCCTAAAGCATTTTTCAGTAATAATTTTTTTAAATTAAAATTTTTTACTAGAAAGTTACTTTAGAAATCAACGAGAAAGTCGTCCCAAATGAAGTCTTAGGCTTCGTTTGTGACGGCTTTCTTACTGCTTCTTAAAACAACTTTTTAGTATAAAAATTAAAATTTTTTATTAAAAAAATGTTTTAAGAAACAATAAAAAAGTTGTCCCAATCAAAATCTTAATTGCTTTTGTAAAAACTAGCAACCCAATGATGATTGAACAGCTCCCATTTTCCCTTTTTTGTCACTAATAATTATGTATTAATTAATTCTTGATTATAGAACTCATAATTGGTTGTCCAATGCCTATAAACCTTTTTTTTTTCCAAATGTAAGAAAAAAGATAAAACCACAGAAAACAAACTGACAAAAAATACAAGCTAAGAAGACGGCTCAGCGATCAGTCAAGGCTCCCAGCATCCCGCGCACAGGCCGTCCAGTCAATGAAGAGCAAAACCCAAAAAGCCAACCCGAATCCCTCACCAACGGTTGCCACCAGCAAAGCTGATCGGGACGCGAGCTCCGACCACATCATTGAGCATAGCCACAAAAACCTGCCAATCCAACCATAAACCAACAAAAACCGAGCAACAGCAAGAAGAACAACAAAGCTAACGGAAACTCATCGCCTACGACGGCCCCTCCCCCAAAATTTCCCCCGAGTGGCAACATTTTTATTAAATCCAATCACAAAATCATTGTCAGAATTATTTAACTCAGACTCCGATTCAGTATCCGACGAATCAACCAGCCAATCTCCCTGTTTTCTAATTGTCAAACCAGATGAATTACCCATACAGGTAGCCATCTCTTGAACATCCACCTCATTGACTGGCACCACAACCAAGTTGTTGGTAGAAGAAAGCCTTTCCACACTAACCATATGCGTAGACTCATCCACAATCCCGACAGAAACAACAGGTACCCCACCATCAGTACCACTTTCCAAATTCTTTGACACCTGCAAACCGCCATTTTCAACCACAACACCCATAATAGGTGAAACCTCAGAACCCGCCATTTTCAGTCACAAACAGCCGCCAGAGATTCCAAATTAAAAGCCGCAAGATCAGAAACATTCAACAAACCCGAAGGAAAAAAAGGGGTAGCCTTATGCGACAGAACACAATCACCAGCATCAGCCGGCAAATTACCACAATCACTAGCCAACAACGGGCAAATACTAACACCCACCGTATTACCCAAATTAACCGGGACAATCCAAGCAGCCGGCGAATCGCCCAAAGGCTCCACAGTGAGCAAATCCACCCCAGCCATCTCAGAATTAACCATAACATTAGCCACATTTTCCGGAACAGAGGAAACATCCAAACCGTCATTTAAACACACCAACATCCGGTAAAATCTCAACAGGATCAATCACAATAGCAGGTTTACCAAAGATAGAATCAGATTTGCACTTACCAGACACATGCCCTAAACATTTACAAACACTACAAAAATGAGGAAATTCATCAAAAAACCACATCCTGAACATACCCTAGAGCCTCATATCCTAACCAAACTTGCTTCGTATACGTTTTGGTAATATCAATTTCAACTAAAACACGAGCATTGGACGGACGTGAACCAACCGAGGTAGCTTCATCTATTTTTAAAGGTTTGCCAAATAACTCACCAAGCCCAAACAGAATCCTTGGCGCAAAGAAATGAGGACGAAGATGAGGAAATGAAACCCAAATCGGGATGATCGGCGACTCAACTCCGATATCTAAAGTAGGAGACCATTTCGTTAATTTCATAAAACAATTGAAAACCAAGTATGATCGGTGGCAAAAAACTCTACAATAGTCTAAATCATTGGATAACTTAATCAAAATATGTGTAGAATCCAAAACGGTAACAGAAACTTCTCCGTTCAGCTTCAAATTGAAGAAAAATTTTCGAATCGCGTCAAGAGGGGGACATTTCGACGGGAAGAAACCAACTAACGAAAAACGAAAAGGTACAGCAAAATCCCTAATTTCCTCATCAGAAACTCAAAGAGATGGTAGACCACGAAAGGTAGAAGGCCTCAAATCTGGAAAAGAGGAAGATGATCCAGCTAGAGCTTGAAGAAAAGACTTAGAGTGAGAGATCCACCCCCCCCCCCCCCCCCCCCCCCCCCCCCCCTGAAAAAAACTATGATTTTTCAATTTGATCGGAGTCATACCGGTAAAACCAGAAGAAAAAATAAAAACAACAAACCACCAGTAACACATAGAAGAGATACGAACACTTTCCTGAAGAAAAGGACTGGAAACCCCCGCCGGCGGGGGCCAAAGCCGGAACCCTAGCCGCCAGAGGAGAAGCGCACGAGCTCGAGAGGAAAAAGATTACAGTTAATTATGTATTAATTAATTCTTGATTATAGAACTCATAATTGGTTGTCCAATGCCTATAAACCTATATTGAACCATATTCTAAAAATTATGTCTCCACATCGATCGATTATACTGTCTTGATTATTGGGGTAGGGCCATCACACCTTCCTATAGACTCCAACAAGCTTTAGCAGTGGAAAGTATTGCTTTACCAAAGAAGATAATTGACATTTGGCTCTATTATCAACATTTATGGGATGCCTCATTTGGTTATTTAAAAGGTTATTTTCTAGTTTGTTTACCAGTTTAGATATTGATATTTTTCAAATGTGATTATTATTAGAAAGTCATCATGTACCATTTTCTTTAATTTTGAACAAAAATCTCATTCCTTTTATGGTGATTCATTGTATGCTTCCATCCATGGTCCATTCATTAGGGCGCATGAGCGGACCCACCTTAAGGCCAGGGGGCTAGGGCTGCAAGCGAACCAAACATTCGGCGAGCTGCTCGTTGTTCGGTTCGATTAAAGCTCGTTTGCGATCGTTTAATTAACTAAACAAACAAACTTGAACAATATTTTAAATACTCGATTCTTAAATAAACAAACTTGAACACTAATGCGTTCGGCTCATTTATGTTCGCGAACAACATCATTTGAAGTTCGTGAACAAGCTCGACATTAAGCTCGATAAGAAGCTCGATTCGTGTTCGATTTTGAACTCGTGAATAAGCTCGATGAAAATAATTAATATTTGACTATAGAATTAATAAATATAAATAATCATTACCTTTGTTATATAGACAATTGTTTTTATTATAAATGTGTTTGTTCATAGATATGTTCATGAACGTGTATATTTGATCGTTAAAAAAAATTCGTTAAATATGTTCGCGAACAAGCTCGATAAACACTAAACGAACGAACATGAACTGAACATGAACCGAACATGAACACAAACGCTAAAGCTCGAACAATCATGAACCAAACTTGAACAAGCTGATATTAAATGAACACAAACATGAACACTCACATACTCGGCTCGGCTCGGTTCGTTTGCAGCCCTACAGGGGGCAATTTGACCCCCCCCCCCCCCCCCCCCCCCCCCCCAAAAAAAAAAAAAAAAAATAAAAATTATATGTGATTCTTTAGGTAATTTGTCCTCATTTATGTATCTTTTAGTCTTTATTACATGAGTTTTTTATGCAATCCCCCCCCGAATAAAATAAATTAAAATGCTATGACCTTTAGGCAATTGCCCAAACATAATTAAAGACATTGTGTGTAGAGATGTTATTTTAGGAAACGATAAACCAAATACAAAGAGAAATAGTAAAGAGACTCCAAAAATATCCTTTCAACTAAAATTTGTTTCGGGGGGGCGCTGTCTTTTGACCCGAACCCGGCCGCCTTGGGACCCCCGATATATCTGTGAATCTTATCATGATGAACAACAAATATGTTTCCTCCCCCCCCCCCTGAAAATTAAGGCTAGATCCGCCCCTGTTAGGGCGACACATTGATTTGTTACCTTCCCCCCCCCCCCCCCCCCCCCCCCCCCCCCCTGAAAATTAAGGCTAGATCCGCCCCTGTTAGGGCGACACATTGATTTGTTACCTTTCTAAATAATTTTACTTAAATGTCTTAGTTACATTGATGATATTCAAATTAAGAGTTAAATTATTATTTCACAAGTTGTATAACACCATTTATACACAGTGCAATGCACGCATACAAATTTTGTGGTGTGATAAAGGTTGAGAATATCATAATTCTGAACTTCAATTATTATTTTTACCATCATGTCCCAATCCATCAAGCCAATTGTCTAGATACACCTCAACAAGATTGAGTGGGTGAATGCAAAAAGTAAACACTTATTGCAAATCAAGGCTCACATGCCTTTATCCTAGTGAGGCGAAGCTCTCCTCTCTGCCACATTTTTCAGACAGCGGACATCGAATACAAGTTAGCGTCGGTACTTTAGAGTACCGAGTAAAATTGAACTAGGTATTGTGTCGGTACTTCACAGTACCGAGCAGTACTGAGCTCGGTACTGGAAAAAGCTCAGTACAGCTCGGTACTGTGGAGTACTGAGCTCATAAAGAGCTCAATACTTAGTAGGGGATGATGTGGCGCATTTTTATTGGGCTCCGGATGTCGTCCCGTGTCCGAACCTAATAATTTCCCCTTTGAGGCACTTGTAAAATATATTATTGCTATAGCAGCCCCAAAACTATCCGAGCACAACTTTGCATGTGTTGCGTATGTTCATCTTCCCAAAGACCAAGATATTAAGCTAACGTCTCAGGCTTTGAAATATGTATTTGTTGGATATGATATTCATCAAAAAAGATGTTTATGCTATCATCTCCTTACTAAACACATGTTGATCATAATGGATGTTATTTTTTATGAAAATACTTTTTTTTATTTTCTCTAATATGAGTTTTAGGGGGTGTTTTAAGAAAATTCTTTCTATTATATATAATATTAAGGAAGCTGATATTGATAATTTTGACCCTACTTAAAAAATTCTAGATTTTAAGAAATGATATCTTATACAAACAATTGAACAAGTGGAGAGGTGATGAGTTAGAATCTAATGATCAAAATTAGAATCAAAATGTCTTTATAGCACTGCAAGAAAATCATGTATTACCGATGGATTTGAAATGTTTCCGACAAAAAATTTTTCGCTCGGAAAATTGAGCGAATTTTTTCTGTAGAAAAAAACTGTTTGGAAAATTTTCTAGACTAAAATCAATTTTCGAAGGCTGTTCGGTGGAAAAAAATTTCCGATGGCTTTCCAGCAAAAAAAAAGCCGCTAGAATAAACCCATGCCTAGAATTTATCGCCTACCTGCGCATGCTACCCGAACTCCTAATCGCCTGCGCGGGCTACCCGGATGCCTGCCCGCTTGCTGGCGCCCATGGGATTCAAACACAACACGTGCCCGTGAAAAAAATTAATTTTAAAATAAATTAATAATAAGTTATTAAATTAATAATTATTAGATTGATAATTAATTAAAACAAGTTGTTAAACTAAAAATTAATTAAAATAGCCTATAAAATTATTAATTAATTAAATTGCAAATATATAATTTTTTCATATATTATTAAAAACTGCAGGAAAATTTTCCAGAAAGCCACCAAAAAATCTGCTTAAAAATTAGTCAGAAATATTTCATCGTAATCTGTTCGAAATCGGCCTGAAATTTCATAAAAATTCGTCGGTAATATACAATTTTCCTGTATTGCAGAAAATTAAGAAAGTTTTGAAATTGAGCCTAAGTCTCCCTCAATTGATATGCCATACCAATTACTGCATCAGAATGATAATATTCCTAAATATTGGAGTACTTGTCCAAGAAATTTGAAATAATAGACTTAGGCCTCTTAAGGTACTTTCTTGGAATTGATGTATCTCAATCAAGTAAAAGAATCCTCCTATCACAAAGAAAGTAGGGGTGTCAATATTTGACATGACACGAAAATCCGTCCCAAAAAATTCGGGTTGGACCCGAACCTATTTCAAAACGGGTCGGGTTAGGGTTCCCGTATCCGACCCGTTTGAAAAAACGGGTCGGGTTCGGGTTGACCGGCCTGGCGGGTTGTCGGGTCAACCCGAAAAACCGTTTAATTTAAAAAGTTTGGATTCCCGCCCGCTGCCTGTTGCCCCCGCTCGCTGCCCTGCGCGCGCTGCCCCGCGCTCCCATTGCCCCGTGCCCGCGCGCCAACTGCCAGCTGCCTCATGCTCGCGCTCGCGCTGCCCTGCGCTGCTTCCCCGCGTTTTCCACCTCGATCGTTGTCCGCCCGCCGCCGTTCCGGCGCTGGCAAAACCCAAATCTGTGTCGGGTCGGGTCAACCGGCAACCCGACGGGTCGGGTACGGGTCAGACTTTTTGACCCTTTTACATATCCGGGTTGGGTTAGGGTTGACCCATTTGAACACCGGGTTAGTTCGATCCGACCCGAACCCAACCCGAAACCCGATTTTGACACCCCTTAAGAAAGTATGCCTTAAATATGCTACATGAAATTCTAGTGAAAGAGGACATGAAATTATGTATTGAAACAAGCTAGGTTCTAGTAGAGAGGGAGAGCTACAAGAGACTTGTACAGTCATACACAATTTGAGATATCTAACATCTACCCTATTAAAAATGTCAATATCTAAAAAATATAAACAAGCAAAATATAAAAGTTTAAACATATTTCGATTAAGTTGGGGTTGCTTTTGTAAGCAAGAACGGACATGTACCTTCTTGCACACGTGGCCTCCACGTCATCCTACCGTTATTCTACTTTGTATCTAATGCTCTATATATACTGTCATTTGTAACACTAAATAACTAAGTAATAATACAATTGTTTTTCCCTCTGGTGAAAGATCTTTCGTTCTCTCAGTCTCTCTGTATCACCCTGTCAACAGCTTTAGGATATGTTACCTTTGTAGGTAGGAACTCAATTAAGAATGATCCATGAAATTTATATTCTCTTACAAGAGCTCAACTATTCCCAAATGCAACCAATTCATCTATTAGTTGTGATAGTGGACGTCGGTATTGATAGAAATAATACGCATCGATGTTGGTAGGCAAAGCTTTGGAACCCTCAAAGTCCTAAAATTCTCTTCACTTGGAAGTTGGAACAATTATTAGGTCAGGTGACCTGACATAGCTCTACGTTCACACGCCAATAATATTTCTCCACATCTTCTTACTTTTTACCGCGCGTCCCGACGACCCGACCCGGACCGGAACCCGAAATTGCTATGTTCGCGTATTGCTCGGCATTGCTAGGTATTGCTTGGCAATTAAAAACGAGAAATACCGCTCTGTGAAGACCAATACCGAGAAAAACTCGGTATTGCTAGGTATTGATATTCACAGAATGGTATTTCTCGTTATTGATGAGCAAAATCGATCAATACCTAGCAATATCGAGCAATACGCAAACATAGCAATCCTGATCCGTTTCGGGTCAAGTTGTCGGGCCGCGCGGTAAAGAGTAAGAACACGTGGCACTATTTTACTGGCATCCGAACGTAGATCTACGTTAGGTGATGAGAACAAATTAAAGTTCCTTCACTTGGGGCCTCAATTAGACCACCCCTAAGTGTATAGATTTATTGGCTATTTATAAATTTTGGATTAGACTTTTCTAGTCAATTTTATTATAAATTATATCACTATGGGATAGTCAGAGTTGATCCGTCTTAATAATTTCATTTTTTATCATTTTAGTCCATTAATAACATCATAATTGATTTATCTTGAGCTCGTAGAATATATCTCATCAACACTATCATTTTGACTATATGCTTATTAAAATTAAAGTTTGCATGGTCTCATACTTTATTTTATATAAGTTTCTTACTTTAATAGTTGTGCTTTAAAATACCAAAATTTATATAAAGATTATATTTGATCATATGAATTTTCTTATGATATTAATACAAAATTATATAATATGATTTTAATGTTTATTCTAATGAAAGTTTAGTGGGGATATACTCAAAACCAATATTATTCCCATGTAAATATATATATATATATATATATTTGATTCGTGCCGTGTTAACATATAAATAAATATAAAAGTTAAATATTTGTGAAGATTAGAAAAAGGTGTCTCTGGTAGATATTTTCATCATTTTTGGTTTTGTATTGGAAACACATTGGGGACTAAGAGGCTGTTTGGTATGCAGATTTAGGAGGGTAAAGTAATATAATTACACGTATTTGTTAAATAACAACATAAAAGAATTAAAGAGCGGCAAAGCGAGAGACCTTAAGCTGCATATCTTAATTATTATTTTTGTTTGAAAAAAATTTTTTGTGCTAAAAAATTATTTTCTACAACAACTTTAAAAAAAATTACTTTCTATACAGCTATTTTACAAAGTAATAAAAAAATTATCCCAAATAAAATTAAGTTTTATTTGCAATTGTTTTTTTATTGCTTTCATGATAAGAAAAGTAATTAATAAAAAAAATGATGTCTGTTTAAAAGACAATTTTTTCATGATATTTTCAATTTTTTACTTTAAAAAAGAAAATTAATTTTTAAATTCTGGCTGAAAAATGAGCTATTAAAAAATGTAAATAATATTTTTTTTTAATTAAAGAAAAATTATAAATAGCAAAAAAATACAAAAAAATTATAATTTTTTTAAGAATATGATAAAAAGAAATGCAACTTCTCCACTTTTTCAAGCATAAGCACCCCCATGACTAAAATGATATATCACATCTCATAATCCTCTTTTTATAGATTATGGTTTATTAAAGCTATAACTTCATATTGATGTAAATGAAATACTTAAGATTTTTTATGATCTGAATTTATGAGGATAAAAGTAAGTATGTAGACAAGGAGAAATTATTCTATGCGGTCATCGGATCGTCTGAAGATGAATGAGAGCGTGCCACATCATCGGATACGGGGCTGGGGTGGTGTTCTGTTGGTAAATTACTTCATTAAACAATTACATTATCATATTCTACAACATATTTTTTATTTAAAAAAACCTATTTGAATCTGATTAATGTAATACAAAATTCAATTAATTAATAATAAATTATACTTATCTGAATAATAATTATAAAAAAATGATATTCTTTTTTCCTGGTCTATTCATAATACACCAAAAAATTTATTTTTAAAAAATTAATTGATCATTTAAATGTATTTTTGATGCGCCATATGTATTCTTTTAATAGCTTGATATGAACGAAGACTTATTCTAGAGATCATTTGCTCATTTGTCATTACATAAATCTAATAGTATTATTTATTTAGATGCATTGTTTATGTTAAATTTTAAAAGATTTTTTGTCACATTTTTTATTGTACATTCTCATTGACGTTAATATTAATAATAACAATTGTCAGCATATTCAAGCACAGGCGGCACATAAGTGGTCTACTGAAACTACACATAAGAAGTCGTTGTTGGAGCTTGTTGGAGAAGACATCGACGACTGTAACGACAATGAAGTCGTGATTGGAGCTTATTAGATAAGTCATTGACAGCACTAGTTTTTCGAGTTCTATGAAGAACCGTCCGAATTTGCTGTCTCTTTGCTGCGCTTTTGCAAATATTCAACATAAGAGTACCAAATATGCAATTATGAATACACTTTTGCTGTCATATTGTTGAGCATTTACAAAAGCGCAATAAAATGACATAAAATATTCAATTATTATGATATTTGCTATGCTTTGACTTTATGATATTTGCTATGCTTTTGCTGAGCATTTTGCAACTTGATAATAATTAGTATTTCTAAGACTTCAATAATATCATTATGGGTGTCAATATATGACATGGCCCGAAAATCTGACCCGAAATGTTAAGATTTGGTAACAAACGGGTCGGATTTGGTTTTAATTTTTCAATCCGATTGACATATCAGCTCATGTCCCAAAAAAAAATCAAAAGATTTATTTTTTACTGTCAGCTTAACATACATCAAATTATGATTTTAAGCTGTTATTAATCTTTTCAGTCTTGTTCGGCAACTATATATATACATATGTATGTAAAAATAAGATTGAAGTTTGCCCCCTAAAAAAAATTTCTGGCTCCATCACTGATGGGATGTGTAAGTGTAATATGATATTAATGAATGATGTTTCTCTCGTGATACTATCATAATCTATTATAATGAGCATGCATAAGGCTAACAATAGGCAAATTTTTTAAGTGGTGGTAACTCATCAGAGCCAACCTCGATGGATACAAATGAACCAAGATGACATAGCTAGGGATCGACAGGCTAGAAGGCTTCGTTTGGAGAGCTAGGGTTTCGTCTCTTGGGGTGGAGGCGGAAGTCTTCCGCCAGGCCGGTTGATTGCTTGCTGCGTGCGGCTCATCACGCGTGAAGTTGAGTGCTCATTCTAGGCCTCTCTTCCTTCGGAGCTGCTTGGGTTTCGGTGGCGCCTCGTGCCTTCCACCCATTTCTGGGAAGTGTTTTTTCCTCATTGTCCTTCTCCGGCCGCTCGTCAGTTGGAATGGCGGCTAACGACGTCATTTACCCTGGTTTCTTAAATGAAAATTCTTCTTCTGGATCATTTCTTGAGGCCCTTTCTGGTGCTTCACCTGAGTTTCCTGACCTTAAGTTGACTACACACCGTGGTTTGCCTTCATTGTGGATTTCGGAGGAGGAAGTTCTCGCTTTGGTGGAGCCGTTCGAGTTCTACTTGATTGGTTTTTTCCCTGCCCGCAGACCATCTTTAGATGCCATTCTTAATTTTTTTTTCAATCTTAAGCTCATTGGAAGTTTTTCTGTTACTCTTTTAAATGCCAGTCATGTGCTGATTAAATTGAGCAAGGATTCAGACTATAGCCATGTCTTCTCTCATCGTTCTTATTTTGTTAACAACTGTTTTATGAAGCTATCCAAATGGTCTCCCTTTTTTGATGTCAATGTTGAGTCTCCAATTATACCTATTTGGATTTCCTTCCCTAACTTGCGCCCCCATTTCTTTTCCCCCCATATCCTTCATGGTTTGGGGTCTTTGTTTGGAAAACCGTTCAAAATGGACAATGCTATTGTTGTTGGTTCTCGTCCTTCTGTTGCTAGTGTTCTTGTTGAACTCGATATCACCAAAAGCTATCCTGATCGTATTTGGCTTGGCCCTGATAAGTTTGGGTATGTTCAATCCGTTGAAATGGAGGATTTTCCCTCTTTTTGTGGTCACTGTAAGTCCCTTGGTCATTCGAATTTGAAATGTGCTGTTTTGCATTCTAATCATATTGCAAACTCTGAGAAGGCTACCAATGTAATGCATGATACTCTGACCCGTCCATTATCTGTTGCTTCACCTACTGATAATTTGGATGTCATTATAGAGGATGGTGTTGATCCTATACCTTCTTCACCTCCATCTCCTGTTTTGAATGATGGTGTTGCTGATGATGCTAATATGGGTATGCAAGAGCTGGGGGAAGGTTTTTTGGTTTCTGGTATGGTTGCTTTGTCTCTTGATAGGTTGGAGGGGTTGAACAACGGCTTTTGTGATGGCAACACGGTGGTGTTGAATGATTCTAACAATGGTTTGGTTGTTGCATCTGAGGAACCTTCCTTGGCTTCTTCTGAACATGTGTTGTCACCTTATAATGTGACTTCCAAGGAAAATGCTCTTTTTATGGATGTTCCAGTTGCTATTATTTCTAATGAGGTGTTGAAATCTCAATTGACAATGAAAATGAAGGATTCCTGTGTGGATCAAAATGATTGGCTTGATGAGTCCTTTGCATTGGCTTGCGGGGGTGATGGGGTCGAGAATGAGCATCATGGGATGTTGAAGGTTAGTCAGATCGTTCAGAAAGCTTTTTCTATTGGGGGTGGCAAACGTCGTAGTCGCAAACACAAAAAGAAGTAAGCCTTCTTATTTCTACTGGTTGTAGTGGATTTTTGGTTTTGGCTATTGTTTGGTGGTTTTGGTTTACTTCGGCCAATCTGGACAATGATGGGCCAGGCTCATGCTTGCCACCTGGATGGTCTTGGCTTGCTGGCAACCTTGGTGGTTGATTATCTCGTTTTGGTTGGACATTGGTGGCCCTTCTTTCAGATATGAGATGGTGCTTGATTCTCTTGAGGTTATATTTGGAATGGTTTGTTGGTTGTTGCCTCCAATGGATGATCCTGGCCGAGCATCTAGGTGATGATTGTAGGATGGCTCATGCCATTTTTTGAGTCCGTCAGGCTTCTAGGCCTTTTTTGGTTCTCTTTTTTTTTTAGATCATTTTCTTGAATTTGGTGTATTATGTTTTGTATTATGTTTGTTCTCTTTTGGGCCTAGTATGTAATTTCTTTTCTATGGAATGGAAAATTTTAATCATTCAAAAAAAAAATTTTTTTGACATAGCTTGGGATCGAGTCTATAGGCCAATCAGGAGCTTCTCTTAGCTTGATTGCTACCATTTACTATGAGCGTTGCTCTTGTGATTTCTGGAAAATCTTGCATTACATTTCACCTTCACTCCAAATGCCAAATTTTGGGCTTAGCTCAGTAACTCAAGTTGATCAAATTACCAATCTTTTGAGTAAGTTGCATTCTATTGCAGACAAAAAAAAAAAAAAAAGGTTTGGTTGTCTTTTATTTCAATTTTTACGGAGAAAGAATTGAGATCAGTCATTTATTCTCTTCTCCCCCTTTTTCTTTAAAAGAAATGTAAAGATATTTGTTTGTAATTAGAAATCTGGATATTCTTTTTTCATTATAATATACACGTAATTAACTTGGGGACAATACTTTTCTAATTCCCCTCTTTTAATATTTTTCTTCTTATTTTGTTAGTTGCATGTTTTGATTAAAAAATTAGGTCAAATATACTCATCAAATTTTCATCAAAAATATATTAATTGTTCATTGAAAAGTCACCTATAGAGGATTTAGTGAGGAGGATGAAGGCTCTCAATCTTTTGCTTAAAAATCTTTGGCAAAAGGATAGCATGGGTTGTTATTTAGTGTGGGGAAATTAGAGGAATAAGAGTCATTTTGTAGTTATAAATTGTTATAACCATTTGTAGCCTTCAAAGTAGGGTTGCAAGCGAACCAAACGTTCAACGAGCTACTCTTTGTTCGGTTCAATTAAAGCTCGTTTGTGATCGTTTAATAAACTAAACAAACAAACTTGAACAATATTTTAAACAAACTTGAACAATATTTTAAACAAACTTGTACAATACTCGATTCTTAAATAAACAAACTTGAACAAAATGCGTTCAGCTCATTTATGTTCGCGAACACCATTATTTGAAATTCGTGAACAAGCTCAACATTAAGCTTGATAAAAGCTGAATTCATGTTCTATTTTGAACTCGTGAATAAGCTCGATAAAAATAATTAATATTTGACTATAAAATTAATAAATATAAATAATCATGGTATTTGTTACATCAATAATTGCTTTTATTATAAATGTGTTTGTTCATAAATATATTCATATACATGTTTGTTTGATAGTTAAAAAAATTTTGTTAAATATGTTCGAGAACAAGCTTGACAAGCGCTAAATAAACGAACATGAACTGAACATGAACCGAATATAAACACTCATTAATTTAAATGAACCAAACATGAATACAAACAATAAAGCTCGAACAAATATGAACCAAACTTGAACAATCTGATATTAATTGAACACAAATATGAACAATCACATACTCGGCTCGGCTCGTTTGCAGCCCTACTTCAAAGTGACTACTACTGTTAATGGAGAGAGTAGACTACAGAGGCAATATAATTATAATATAGTATAGAAATTCAGAATCAATTAAAGGTAGAAAAATATGTTGACGTGCGTAGAAAATCCATTGCATAGCATCATAGAATATTGCACCAATGATAACGCCCATTAACAGGTTTACTAGTTCCAACCAATTTGAGTTTGCCACGTACTTCCCAGCACAAAACAAAGTCACGTTGTCCCAAAAACGAGCTAAGCATGCAAACTTCAGATCCACAGAGCAACGTAAGGTAACTGATATATTACAAAATGCATTGAGCCATGTTATAAACTCCACTCCACACAGAAAATATAGAAACCATCAAAACACTAAACAAACCAGCACAGAATTTAATGTCCTACACTCCAATACGATCTCACATAATCAGATAGAAAATAGAAATTGACTAAAAAATGATTTCAAGAAAAATGGATTTCTGTCAGGCTCAGCCTTCCACCTCCTCTTCCTCTTCCTCCTCGTAGTCTTCCTCTGCAGTCGCATCCTGGTATTGCTGATACTCGGCCACCAGATCATTCATGTTGCTCTCGGCCTCAGTGAACTCCATCTCATCCATGCCCTCGCCAGTGTACCAATGCAGGAAAGCCTTTCTCCTGAACATTGCGGTGAACTGTTCGCTGACCCTACGGAACATTTCCTGTATTGAAGTTGAGTTTCCGATGAAGGTGGATGCCATCTTAAGCCCCTTGGGTGGGATGTCACACACGCTAGATTTGACATTATTGGGAATCCATTCGACAAAGTAGGAAGAGTTCTTGTTCTGAACATTAATCATTTGCTCGTCCACCTCTTTGGTGCTCATCTTCCCACGGAACATGGCCGAGGCGGTGAGGTAGCGGCCATGGCGCGGATCAGCAGCGCACATCATGTTCTTAGAATCCCACATTTGCTGGGTCAGTTCTGGAACAGTGAGGGCGCGGTACTGCTGAGATCCCCTAGAGGTTAGGGGAGCAAAACCAACCATAAAGAAGTGGAGGCGTGGGAAGGGGATCAGATTCACAGCTAGCTTTCGGAGGTCGGAATTGAGCTGACCGGGGAAGCGGAGGCAGCACGTAACACCACTCATGGTAGCCGAGATGAGGTGATTGAGATCACCAACTGGAAGTCAGTTAGAACATGATTTACGGAACACCCAATGAGAACATTATAGGCATGTTTTAAAAACGGGTCAGGTTTTTGGACCCGAATCCGACCCGATTCAGGTCCGGGTCAACTCTACCCGACATTAATGACCCGGGTTGACCCAAAATAGCTAATTTTCGGGTCAAATCGGGTCAAACTTCAATTTTCAGGTCAATCTCGAATTTTCGGGTCAAATATGAATTTTTGTGTCAATTTCGGATTGTTGGGTCATCCCGAACCCGACCTGTTTCGGGTCCATGTTGACCCTAACCTGAATTTTTCCGGGTTGGGTCAAAAATTGACACCACTAGCCATAAGTTCAAATTTTGAAAATTAGAACTAAAACTTCAACTTACAGGTAGGAGTCGCGAGTTTGAGAGTGCGGAAGCAAATATCATAGAGAGCCTCATTGTCAAGCACCATGCACTCATCAGCATTCTCAACAAGTTGGTGAACAGAGAGAGTGGCATTGTATGGCTCCACGACGGTATCTGAGACCTTTGGTGATGGGAAAACAGAGAATGTGAGCATCATGCGATCAGGGTACTCCTCTCTGATCTTTGAAATAAGAAGAGTGCCCATGCCCGATCCTGTTCCTCCACCCAGCGAATGGCATACTTGGAATCCTAAATAGAATTAAAAACAAATAACCAACACAAATTAGACAATTCTATGTTGCATGTTTTTTTCTCATTTACCAAGGATCCACATTGCACTGTACATGTTAGAGTTCCAAAAAAAGCACGATAAAAATAAAAACTCATAACTTTATATTTTTCAAGTAAATTCTTAAAAGGAATGCATGATGCTAAATGTGAAAAAATTTGGTGGAATGAATAAAATATAATCCAGGACTTAAAGAAAAAAATAATTGTTCTGAAATCTAAACCAAATTAATCTTCCAATAATATAACATAACAAAACATAACAGAATGGAAACTTGAAGGCTTGTATAAACACAAAATCAAGACAATTAATTTAGATTAGCGGTTAGAAATTATGTTTGATAAGGAATCATTTCCTAAAAATGCAAAGAAAAGATTTCTAAGTACAATCATATTGTATATTAATCATCGTTATATCTTGTATGATTTAAAAGGCATAAGTACAAGCAGAATACACTTGGTTAAGTAAATAGAAATATGCTCAGATGTCTAAAAGTATGCCTACATGAAAAAGCCAAACAAAAAAAGTAGCTATTGCAGAAGCCTTCCCTATTTTATCTTATTGTAGATAAGATATGTTTCGCAGAAAGTTTACTCTCATA
This sequence comes from Dendrobium officinale, assembly GCA_019514585.1. NCBI lineage: Eukaryota > Viridiplantae > Streptophyta > Magnoliopsida > Asparagales > Orchidaceae > Dendrobium > Dendrobium officinale. The sequence goes on along the minus strand of CM033686.1, from coordinate 5,316,520 downwards.
CAGCATTCATATATTTTTTTTTTCTAGTATATCTGAGCATTCTTTCATAGACTATAATAAAAGGACGTACCTAGTATAGTTATAACGCAACCTCAATTCATAAGTGCAAAAGAACAATAGTCTTCAAAGCAATGTAACATTCAATAATGTTACCAGAAATGAAGAGATTTAGCAGACAAAAAAATAACACTTGGGCCAGTTGAAAAGAAGGAATTATAGAGGATAAAAAGTGTGGCATTCAACAGAGTTTCAAAAATAAAATCAGACAAACTAATGCAAACTTAACTTCAAATTGATAAATGTTTTCACATTTATGAACAATACTTGCAACGCATATCTCCATCTTGATGATTTAACGGCTATAACAACAATAAAACATTCATTATAAATCAAGTGCTCAAGAAAAATAAGACTTGAGCGCACAAATTTCCTTTTTCATGTTGAATATAACTTTCCAATGAAATGAAACAGCAACATTTCATTTAGGTGGGTGGCTAGCATGAGGAAATGTCTAAGGGTTGCCATTTGATAAGTGAATTTAACGGAAACCTAAAAAAATTATAAAATGATAAGTTTGATATAGCTGAATGGATCCGAAGTTGGAAATGGTTAGATAATTGCTTGTAAGAAGATAATGTAAATTGAGTAACAACAAAAAGAGGTAGGTCATGGGATAGAGAGAACATACCTAGCTAGTGTAAAGGATAATTCAACTGCAGTATGGTACTAAGGTTCAAATGAAACAGAAACAACAAAAATGTTGGAGGTATGTTTATAATAAAAAACGTAACAAAAAAGATTTAGAAAACTTCCCTTAGGCATGCCCCCCCATCAAATTTCAAACATGTAATTAAGATACATAAGATCAGCCATAGCTTGACTTCGAGAAATATCCCTAATCCCCCTACATTCAACCAATCACTGTGTACATACATTAAACTGACTTATTACAATTTTAAATCCATTTACCGATCAATAGTTTGCAATAATCCCAATAGCTTAATAATCTTTATGAACACCCCAATTAAGAACATCATTTCTTTTAAAGAAACCCTAACATTTTGGCAACTAAGCAAATGCCTTACGAAAAAAAGATAAATATACAAAAGCACAACACACCCACACCTCATGCATAGCAAATTAGGACATGGCTGGCAATATATACAAAAAAAAAAAAAAAACCTAAAAGGCAGAAACGAACCAAAAATAAACCATGCCGATCCAAATCGGTATTAATATCATGCCATTGACTTGGAGGAAGGATACAACAGAAAATGAATGCAAACCAAAACTAGAGTTCATAGATCTGATACCTTGCAGGCAATCACAGTTCTCCGCTTCCTTCCTCACCACATCCAGGACAGAATCTATTAGCTCCGCCCCCTCGGTGTAGTGTCCCTTCGCCCAGTTGTTCCCCGCCCCTGACTGTCCAAAGACGAAGTTATCCGGGCGGAAGATCTGCCCGAACGGCCCGGATCTGACCGAATCCATTGTGCCAGGCTCCAGATCCATAAGAACCGCCCTCGGAACGAACCTTCCCCCGCTTGCCTCATTGTAGTATACATTGATCCGCTCGAGTTGCAGGTCAGAATCACCACTGTACTTTCCGGTGTGGTCGATCCCATGCTCGTCACAGATCACCTCCCAGAACTTTGCACCGATCTGGTTGCCGCATTGTCCGCCCTGGATGTGCAGAATTTCCCTCATCTTCTCCTTCGAAGATCCGCGCACTGGTTGGAAATAAGGCTAGGGTTTGAGCGCAGGACAAACGAAGAAAGCGGAGAAGAAGAGCTGCAGAAAAATGTAAGACAGCAAACAATTCGGGAGCTTTTATCGAGAGAAATCTGGGTTTGGAAACTTGTACGTAAGGTTACCGCCCCGAACGGAAGGTATAACTACCTCCTGTTATATATGGCTACTGTAACCTTTTCGATCCCTCGTGTCATTGCCTCACCGGTGGTAAGAAATGCCAGAGCAGGTAACACCTTTTTTATGCGGAGAGCAGATCTGCCGTCCATTAGCGAACAATTCAAAATTTACGGCGGATAGTTTCGAATTCTATGTAGTCGATTGCATTCATATAAAATTTTAAAATAAAAGACGATTGAGCCACGAGAAGAAATCAGGAGATGCGAGGGCTGATAAAACATATTTTCCTAGAAAGATAATCTTGTTATTAGCGTATTCTAATAAAAAATAATTAAATTAAATTAATTTTTTAGAATTTATTTTCAATTTTCAACTCGTTCAAAAATTGGGTTGTATCCGAGTCAACCCGTAACTTGAATTTGACCCAAATTCGACCTGAGTTCATGTCCCCCACCTGCACACACACAACTGGAGCTCCTATTGTTAAAGCACAATCAAGAAAGTACATTTCTTACCACGTGTAAAGGCTAAAGCTAATATGAATCCATGGCTTTGTCTATAAATACAAAGATTGTACATCTCTTTCATCATTCAAGTTTTAATAAAACAATTTCATTCTTATTCTTGCTCTGCAGATCTTTCTCTGTTAGCCTTACAGCCTATGCAGTTTATCATGGTATTAGAGCAAAGGTCAGAAATTTGATTTTTTTTCTTTTTCCTGGCTCTCCTTCTTCCACCATCGGTCTACCACTGCTCCCTCCCTCTGCTCTTCGTATTCTCCTGGTTCTTTCCTCCTCGTCAATGGAAGCCTTTGCAACCTCTCAACCTGCCATAGAATTCAACCCACAATCTCCCGCCCCCATTATACCACCTCAACCCAAATTCCTTATAAGCAACATCAAGAACCTTGTCCCAACTCTCCTCACCTCAGATAATGACCCAATCTGACGTGCTTGAACATGCACGTGCGGCCCTTGAGCCCCACCCCATGGCCTACGCTTGCATTTGTGCAATCACCCTCGCCCCCACCCTGTAACTTGCGCTCGCTACCTCCCACTCGCGACCTCTGACACGCTCATACCCACGCAGTTGGGTTGGGTATGGGTCTAAATTTCTGACACGTTTGTCTAATTTGATCGGAATAATTTAAGGTGGGTCAATTTTCGATTAGACCCAAACTCAATTTAAAAAACCATTTTGACACTCTTAATTACATATTAGAACTTCTCAAACTTCTAACATAACACTCCAAGAGATTTTGCCCATAACACATTATATTGCACATACCATACAACACAAACTTAAAATTATCATGTTGTGCATGTTTACTGTATTATAATAAGGCAGAGAGCTTAACTATTCTAATTCACAAAAATCAAGTTTAAACTTCTATTATTAGGACAGTCAATTGACTAAAATGGTGTGATTTAAGTGACATAAAAGAACTTGGAGAAATATAATAAAATTCTAATGAGTGAATTCCTTGAATTTCATCTTATTCCTTCCAAAATAATTTCTTAACTCAGAATCGTAAGGATTTAGTAATATTTATGAGACTTTACTTATATATGAAGGATAACATTAGATCTAGCTTAGAGTTCAAGTTTGTGGCTCTAATCTAATGCAAGCTTTCTAAAAGCTAGCATGTCATAATAGTTTTAGAAGCATTCAAACATCATAAATATATCACTAAGGTTTTTTTTTTAGACGGTTTTTTTTATTATTTTGTAAAGCTGTTTTATAGTACAAAAATCTCTTAAAAGTAGGATAAAAGTAATGGTCTAAAGTTGACAAAAATTATTCTGTGTGAATGCTAAACGCCGTCCGGAGACCAACTAGAATGCGTCACGTCACCATTTTGTTCGGTACCGTGGCTCAGTATTGCTCAGTACCGCTCAGTACTGCGGCTAGATACCACTGATGTGGTTTCACCTGATTCACCTTCAGAAGTAGAGCTGCATCCGGCGTCCGCACAGAATAATTTCTCCTAAAGATGTCTCAAACTTCACGAAGTATTAGGCTTTGTTGGGTCTAAAACATCAATTTTTAAATTTTGTACTAAAATTTTGCTTTAAAAAGCAAATAAAAAGTTGTCCTAAAATGTTTTGGGACGACTTTCTTTCCGCTCAGTAAAACGACTTCCCAGTACATTTACCTAAGACGTTTGGGACGCCTTTCTTTCCGCTTCTTAAAGCGGCTTCCAAGTACAAATATTAAATGTACTAGTAAGCCGCTTTACGAAGCAGTAAGAAAGCCGTCACAAACGAAACCTTAATCTCTCGCACATAATAATTTTAAAATAATTTTTATTTACCCTTTGGATCACCATCACAGTTTCTTTTGATTTATCCTTTGAATCATCATCACAAAGACTCATAGAGAAGAGTTAATAATAGCCATCTCAAAGAAATATAAGTATCGTTGATGAGACATTTAGGGTAGACATGTATTTCACCCTAATGGGGCGTCTTAATAAGGCGAATTATTGCATCCGGTGTCCGGACATCCAATCCGGTGACTCCACGTCACCCAAATAAACTGGGTCCTGATATTTTTTGGTGATGTGGCGACACCAGATTGGTGTCCGGACACCGGATGCAATAATTTGCCCCTTAATAGAGAGCTTACAGAGTCTGGGGAGGGGGTGGGGCACATAAGCAGCACCATGAAAAGTTGGCCACTCTTGGCAAGTATTTTAACAGAGTGGTCGATATTTGTGAATGGATGGTCTTAACAAATTAGTAATTCATAGATTCCTTCAAGTGGTTTTTATAATGCACACTTTTATAAATAATATAATTCTTGTTGCGGGCTAGAATATACGCGGCGATAGAGTTATAATTCTACGTCTTAGCGTTGCACGGATATCCAGCTCACACACAAAGAAAGCAATATTTTTTATGTGGAAAACTCGGAAAGGGAAAAAACCACGGGGCCTAGCCCAGTTGAAGATGATTCCACTAAAATTTGAGGAAAATACAATGATCTGACTCGTCCTTGAAGACGACCAGATTAAAGATATCAACATAGAGTTTTACAAAAGTTCAATGTCACTCCATTGTCAGGTGGTGGTCCGGCGGCACTCCGGTGTCAGGCGGTGGATTGGTAGTGGCACTTTAGTGTCAGGGGATAGTTCAGCTTCGGATGGCACTTCGGCATCCCTTGGTGGTCCGTCGGTGGTGTGGTAGAACTACAGGTGGTGTTGCGGCAGCACTCCAGCGTCCCTTGGTGGTCCGGCGGTGGTGCGGTAAGACTACGGCGGTGGTGCGGCAGCACTCCGGTGTCCCTTGGTGGTCTGGCGGTGGTGCGGCAAGACTACGGCGGTGGTGCGGCAGCACTCCGGCATCCCTTGGTGGTCCGGTGGTGGTGCAGCAAGACTACGGCGGTGGTGCGGCAGCACTCCGGCGTCCCTTGGTGGTCTGGCGGTGGTGCGGCAAGACTACGGCGGTGGTGCGGCAGCACTCCAGCGTCCCTTGGTGGTCCGGTGGTGATGCGGCAAGACTAGGGCGGTGGTGCGGCAGCACTCCGGCGTCCCTTGGTGGTCCGGTGGTGATGCGGCAAGACTACGGCGGTGGTGCGGCAACACTCCGGCGGTGGTTGAGGAGGAGCTAGGCGGCTGGAGCTTTCGTCCTTCTCTTCCTTCTTCTCTCTTGGCTTCTCCCCCCTTTTCTCATGAGGAAATGGGGCTCTATTTATAGAATTCTTGAGTGGCATGGCTTGAAAATAAGTGAAAGATCAAGGATAAATTTGGAGTGGTTCGAATGGACGGCAGATCTTGATTCTTAAGATCATGCACCATTCAATGGATATTTGATTATCTTAATGATATCAGAATTTGATGATCTTGGGCTCGTTGGATTCGTCTCGTCGAGCTGCTCAATTCGACTATAAGCATGTCATGATTGAAGATCGTTTGGTAACCCAAATTGTGGTTCGATCCTTCCAAAAATGCTTCGAGTCTTTGATTTGGACTCATTTGGGCTCAGATTGAGTCGATTTTGGTGTCGTTGGGTTTGTGTTTCCGAGACGCTCAGTTTGACTGTAAGTTTGCTGAAATCGGAATTCATATGGTCTATGATCTAATTTTTGAAGTTTTCAATTTGATTTTGCCTCGAGATTCGTGCTTGATTGAGACTATTTTTGGTGACATATCAATTCTTAATGATCTGAATATGACCTGATAATAATTACAAATATGATTGAACTTAATTGATATTTAGAGGATTGGAAAAAATAATTAAAAATTAAATTTGGAAAGAAATTTGATGAGGACATATGTGCCCTTGAGAGCACTAAGGTGCTTTGCTCTTTATATGATAGAAGAAAAATTAAAGTGCTTAGGCTTAGCTCTTTATATGACAGAGTGGACTGTAGTCAGCGGGCGTCGGGGGTCGGAGTGGACTATAGTCGATGGATGACGGAGGTCTTAGGGATCATAGTCGGGGGGCTGTAGTGATCGGAGGGACCGTAGAGGGTGACAGAGGTTTGAGTGGATGGTAGTTAATTAGGCACGATGACCAGAGTGGACCGTAATCAGTGGAGCGATGAAAGTCGTAGTGGACTGTAGTCCGCAGGCGACGGTGGTCCGAGGGACCATAATCAGTGAGCTTTATAGGTCGAAGGGATCGTAATCGGTGGACGATAGAGGTCCAAGTGGACCGTAGTCTATGAACGACAGTGGTTAGTGTGGACCGTAATCGACTAACAACTGTGGTCGAAGTGGTCCATAGTCCACAGACAACAGAGGTCGGAGTAGATCGTAGACAGTATGTTTAAAATATTTGCATCAAAATTCGTGCCCAATCGAGATAATTTTTGATGACATATCAATCTTAAATTTGTTATCATTTTAAAATAATAAGTTCAAATATATTTTTTTAACTATCTATCTCAAGTCTAAATAAAAAAAAATTAAAGAGCATATTTAAAAAATTAATTTATTCCCTAATAGAATAAATCTTTGCCTTGGCACTATATACATTATAATTCACTTGAATATGATGAAGTATCTATCATTAATATACATGAACATTATAGATACACATATAAAAATTTATATTTTAGCTATATAAATACATGAAAAAAAAAAAAAAATTCATTACATACCGGGGTCTTGCCTCTTCGGCTCCGCCGGCTGCCGGTTCAAGTGAGCCGTTTCTTTTGGCATCAATTGCTGTAAAGTGTCATCAGAGAACAACACCGCCTCCTCCTCACCTGAGATATTTGTCTCCCGCTTCTGTTTTGGTTTTGTTCTTTGGTCTTTCTCCTGGGTTCCAGGTCTGCTACCTGCACTTCCCTCTTCACGTCCCCCTTTCCCGCCAAACCCTAATTCGATGCTCTGGATGATGGATTGATCGCATTATAGGGGCGTGGCGTTGGAGTGAAAATGGTGGAGAGACGGAAGCCTCTCATATTGTCCTCCACAAGAGATCTTCTCGATTCTGTACTATTTTCGGCGAATTCGAGTGCCGAAGGGAACGATGGGAGAGTGACCGCTTGGAGGCGCCCATCACTGCACCTGAAGGCGGGAATCCTCAGGTTTTCCGGTGATGGCACAGGAGGAAGCGAGCTTCATGAGTGCGTGCATCTGGTGGGGGTATCTTCATCGGTGCTTAAAAGACTCTGTGTGACCTCTGGTTCTGTGGTAAGTATTTGTTTTCTGATGTTTTTAAGTGTTGGAAAGTGGTTTTGAGACGAAAAGAAGGGAATTATTTATTTATTCCGTGTTTCTCTTTGCAAAAATGTTGATGCAACGATCAATCAAATTCGAAAAGAAAAAGAGAAATTTGAAACTTAAAAACATCAATGAGCTAACGATTTTTTTCGTTGCATTAGAGAACTCTTGTTGTGGCTAATTTGATCAAATTTAGGACACTTGAAATATCAATACCAAATCTTTGATAATAGAATTGATTAAGAAAAGAATTTATCAAAGTGAAGAAATTTCTTGCTCACCTAAGTATAAAGATATATATTACCTGGAAGTTATCTTTCACACTTGCACCACATTTGAAGGAATCCCACATCTTCCTAGATTAAAAAAATGTATCGAACTGAATTATCTTAATGCATGATGCACCTTGAGCCATCTAATCAAACATAATTGATTAATCTCCAGTTGAAGCTTATAAATCATGATTTTTACTATCTCATCTAAAATCAAACTAAACTGTGCCTAACTGAACCAAAAATTCGATTTAAATCGAACTAAAGCTGAACGGAACTGTTTGGTCCGGTTTCATTTTTTAAGTTTTGGTTTTGATTTCCACCATTGGTTTTTGGTTTGATTTAAAACCATGGTAGGTTTAATGCCAAATAGAACCTGCCCTTCATATATCTTTTATATTCTTTTTATCATTCAATTTTATTAGTTTTCGTTAAGATTTTGTACTCCAAATCTTGCATGTTGATTAAGCTATATTGGGTTACATGGTACTCCTCTTCAAGGCTTGCAAGGTACTACTAATTTTAATATTTCAAATAATCAATATTTTACATTTGTGGTAGGATAAAAGCAAGAAGAAGTATTGATTATTTATTTCAAGATTTCGATTGTGGGGATATTTTTTGATATGCTTCAAATCTTATAAACATATTTAGGTTCTCATAAAGAACGCTGATACCCATGTTGGAAGGCTTGTGAAAGTTTTAGCTCTTGATCATCCAGTTTTAGATTCCATACAAAAAGAATATAGAACTTCTACCATTATTCCTTCTTCACAGCACGTAATGCGTGTTTTACCTTCAATTGAGTATACTGCTAATCACATTGTAACATTTGATGTGGAAGTTGCTTATGTCACTCCACTATTAGCATTCAACCTTGGATTGCATGTTTCATCCCTTAAAGTTCTTCTTCATGGAGGTCAAGAATCTTTGAAGTCTCTTTTTGAGGTTGAAGAGATGGAAACAGTGCAGGAAAAGAGGAATGAAAATGTGAATGTTGTTCTTGTCTCATGGACTAATTTGCCTAGATATGCTTCACACCTAAGAGTTTCTTTCATAAAGATGCCTCAGTGTGGTATGCTTGAATCTCTCAAGGGAAATTCTAAAATTGAGGCTGATGATCGCCAAGATTTGATTGATTCAGCTTTGAATGATTACTTCAAGGTGGATAGGTATTTAACAAAAGGAGATGTTTTCTGCGTTCAAATAGACTGGAGTTGCAATTCAGAGATGTGCACTGTTTGTGACAAAAACTCTACAAAACATTCCAATAATTTGATATACTTCAAGGTAAGATATCCATTTTCTTCTTCATAATCTTCAGCAAGGCAAGGGATTATAGAACTGCTGTTTCTTTTGAATTTTTACGTGTTGAAGGTGTGTGCTCCTTTTCAGGTGGTGGCATTGGAACCATTAGATGAGCCAACCCTTCGTGTTAATCGCAACGGTACAGCTCTTATTCTTGGAGGAAGTGTGGAATCTGCTATTCCTCCAGATTTCTTTATTGGAACTTCTAGAAATTGTATGCCCTTGCAGGGTGATACAGTGAAAAACTTGGCATCCATTATTGCACCTGTCATATGCCCTTCTGTGCTGTCATCAAAATTTAGAGTTGCCATACTCTTACACGGTCCCGCAGGTTCGTCTATGTTTGCTATTTTAATTTTGACTGTCAATTTTAATTTTACTTGCATAAGTGGTAAGTTCAGCTATGTGCATAGGGTGTGGGAAACGGACTGTTGTTAGATATCTTGCTGGCCGGTTTGGCATGCATGTTGTGGAGTACAGTTGCCATGATCTCACAGCATCATCTGAGAGGAAAGCTGCTACGGCACTTATTAATGCCTTTAAAACTGCTCTTAGGTATTGCTGAATGATTAGATTTGTTATCCATCTCTTTTCTCATTCAATGTTGTTTTCATCTTTCTTTAGTGTAACAAACTATGATGTATGGTTGTTTTATCATGAATTGTCTTTATGACCTGCATCTCTCCAATGGCTTCATGATGTAGTATGTCTTAGGTTCTAAGATTGTGCTAGACCGGTCCATACGCGACCGGCTTGCGAAACAGGGCGGGATCTCCTCCTCCTGCGGAGATTGGGCGATCCAAACGCCCAAGCGTAGAGATTTAGGAAAGTTTTTTGAGGGATTTGGAAGGAAAATTTGAATGTAGGGACTGTTTAGAGATTTCCCTTTGAATTGCATGTATTAAATAATTTGTTTTCCTAGGGTTAGGGCATCTTGAATTTGGCTGAAATTTAAGATCACTTAGATCCAGGTTTTCTTTGGGCTCTAACGGCGTCTAGTGATTTGAGAGAGATAGATCATCCTCTCGAATAGAGGATCAATTGTATCTTGCTGTTTTTTCTTCTTCTACTATTGAATTTCAAGTGTTTTCTTCCTGATTTTCCCACTGGTTTGGAGAAAAACTGTTGTTTACAGCAGGAATTCTGGCAAAAAACTGCTGTTGACAGCAGAATTTCAGCCTGTTATCCACTATTTGTGGCTGTTTCCTATCAGATTGTTAATTCTGGTTTCATATTGTATTTGGAAACTAATAATATGGTATTCTGGTTTAATATGGTATTAATTCAAAGCAGTTATTGACTATTTTTGATGAAAAATGATAAAATTCAATTGAAAAGAAATTTTTATGATGTTCCACTAAAAATTAATTACTATAATTGAGGATAAAAAATGCCATACACACTATTAAAACCTCATAAAAAATACAGTCTAGATTGTATTGAATTCAACAAATATAGACTCCCTTTCAACCAATAATGGAAAAAATGTAGGAGCAAAAGTCAAAAGATGGAAGAAGGGAAATATGTCATTAGAAAAGCATGCTTCGTGGCTTTCCCAAAATCTGATCAATGATTGAAATCTCTGATTAAATGAAGAGAAACAGTCTCCACATCCACACAGAATTTTACCTACGCCACAGTTTATCATAAATGGCTTGGAATTTTTATATAACAAATTGTAAGAAATTGCTCAAAAAATTTTCAATAAACTGTCTAAGGCCATCTCCAACCGAGAACTCTATTTTTCACGCCAAAATACCGCAAAAAGCAAAAATGGCGTGGTGCTGCTCCAATCCAACGCCATTTTTTTGCTTCTGCGCCAAGGTAACGACCCTCCTCCTTTCCCGCATTTTTCCGGTTGACAGAGATTGGCGTTGCACTGTTCACCCGCAAGCAAATGGAGGATTTTTTGGCGTTCGGCTGGAGCGAAGGAATGACGCCAAACGCTCGTTTGGTGTTCGGTTGGAGATGCCCTAAAAAGTTAGGCTTTGTTGATGTCTTCTTTCTGCTTGCTTTATGGTAGGAACCATAATTTTAAAAAAAAAAGGTCTATTTGGATGATTTTAACCTTTATATGTGATCCGTAAGTCATCATAATGATTGTGATGAAAATGGGTTCAAGTAGATATATGGTTGCTAGAAATCAAACCAAAGTGGCCAATTTATGTGAAAAGAATCATGAATTCATCACCCGATTTTGCTAAATGGGCCATCTTGATACAAAATAGTCCAGAAAACTCCTCACTGTTCGAGCTGTACTTTAAAAATGATCAGCACGAGACGAATTTAGGATAAATTTACGAGCTCAGACACTCATATGATTAAAAAAATTAAATACAAAGTATAATTAGAAATTATATAGAAGGGATTGCGCATGATTTAATGATTTCAGATTTCTAAATGTTGTTTTTAGTATAAAATTATTGATTTTTCATTTGTATTAATTATTATTATTATTTTGTTTTTATAAAAATTAATAAATAGTTTTTTTATGATTTGTGAATTTATGCTTTGCATAAGCATCTTATTGTAGATCTGTGACTTCTGTGTTAGCAAACATAGACTTGCAATGTCCTGCATGCCTTTTTGTTTTTTTGATTTCTTGCTGACAAATGCTGAATTTCTAAGTGTCTTTTTTTTTAATCATTTTCTCTATGTTTGTTCGCGTGTTAACCATAATATTTTGGACGTGTATTTAGTCTCATATTTGAATTTTTTATTATTTTTGAATGAAACAATTTATTATCAGGTATTCACCTTGCATACTTCTTCTTCGCTCGTTTGATATGTTTGGGAACTCATCTGCTAATGATGGTTCAGCATTGGATCAAGTTGCCATTACATCCGAAGTTGCATCAGTTATTAGGGATTTTACTGAACCTTCGCTTGAAGATGAAATCTTGCACCCAAGGCAAATGAATGTTGGTGGTTTGGTACGAAACTTCTAGTCAAAATTCAATGATAATATTTTCATTACAGATTTTTAGCTCTTTTTATCGTTTATCACTATAGTTTTGTTAATTCGTCATCAGTAATTGCCCTTTCTTTTTTTTTGGCATTTCACAAATCAGTATTTAGTGGAACCTGAAAAAGTTAGCAGGAAGGGTGTCTTGTTGGTTGCAGCTGCTGACAGCATCGAAAGTATTCAACCTGCTATCAGGCGATGCTTTAGCCATGAGATTAGCATGGCTTCTCTGAGTGAAGAGCAGCGCTTTGAAATGCTGTTTCAAGCACTTAAAGGTATTAACACTGCAAATAATGAGGTATGGAAGGTAATGTTGTCCCATCCTGTTTTTACGGAGCTTCCTGCATTCAGGTTTAATAGCAAAATTTTACTTGCAGAACATCACTCGAGAATTTTTGAAATACATAGCTGAACAGACATCTGGTTTTATGCCGCGGGACATAAATGCTTTAGTTGCTGATGCTAGCGCCGGAGTTATACAGAGGATACTAAATGGTGGCAGCAATTATAATGTTGAAAATGGAAATTGTGTCCCATTTGCCAAGGATGAAGGAGGCTCTCGGACATGCTCACTTGAGCATTTGGGCAAAGAAGATTTCTCCAAAGCTTTAGAACGCTCTAAAAAAAGAAATGCTTCCGCTCTTGGTACTCCTAAGGTGAGCCAACATTAAGGCTAGAGTATGCTTTGTGACGCTTTGTCTCAGGTCAATGGGGCATTATCTCCATATATATTGTGTTAGTAAATGACGTGTGATTATCAATCCCTTGCTGATCCTTTTGTTTTCCATAAGTAACTGTGTATATCAGTTATTCTAATGTATAAATTTGCCTGTTTGAATGATATAAATCATGTACCACTTATGCTAAAGCCTATTCTTGTAGTTTACTGCACAGTAACTAGATTTGCTGGTCACATTTAAGTTTCTAAGTTTACACTGCTATCTCAGGTGCCTAATGTAAAGTGGGAAGATGTAGGTGGCCTTGAGGAAGTGAAGAGGTCGATTCTCGACACTGTTCAGGTTAAGTTTTCTAATTGTTCTCCCTTCTCTCCTTTTTGCAATTGATTGATCACTTTTTAAAAAAACACAGCAGGTTTGCAAACAGATTGATGCAGAATAGTTACATAAATTACCATGATTGTTTCCTTTTTAATTAATATGGCAGGAGTTGGGATAGTTATTTCTTCCTCTAGCAAAATGAATCAAAATTTTGGCATAATCAAAGTTCTCATATAAACAAATAATTGTAATCTGATGATTGGATTTGTAATACATTCTTAGTGATTTTGCAAATTTAGATTGGTTAAAGAAACTGTAATATTTGTAATGGTTAAAGAAACTGTAATGTAAAACCTAAATTTTTCGAATATTATAATATCCTTTTAAATTCTTTTGCTATGAAAAGCTTGCATGACAAAAGAAATCAAAATTCTTTTATTTATTATGCTCCTGAAAGAGTTAGGAGGGTTCACGGTGGATTGTAGTGGAGCTCTCTTGCACAATAATTCAGATTTCTGTGACTCGGTTGCTTTCCATAATTATTAATGTTATTATTGATGCTCAGTGCAGTTGCCTCTTATTCATAAGGATTTATTCTCTTCTGGATTACGCAAACGGTCAGGTGTTCTTCTTTATGGACCTCCAGGAACAGGAAAGGTCTGCAAATCTATCTAAGTGGCTAGAATGATGTAGAAGTAGCCTGTGTGTTAAATTTTGGGATTTTCTATAAATTTGCACTGTGTATCCTCCTACTTGTGACGATGGAAATTATGAGTAAAACTGATACCTTTTCGGTATTTTCAGACTCTGCTAGCAAAAGCTGTTGCAACTGAATGTTCCTTGAATTTTCTTAGTGTGAAAGGGCCAGAGTTGATTAACATGTACATAGGAGAATCCGAAAAAAATGTTCGAGACATATTCCAGAAGGTATTTTGCTATAGAATGCACAAAAAAATGGAATTGTCATCATTGCATACTTATATTACATATGAAATTTAATTATCTACAGGCAAGGTCAGCACGCCCTTGTGTCATTTTCTTTGATGAGCTAGATTCTCTTGCTCCTGCCAGGGGAGCATCTGGTGATTCAGGTGGTGTTATGGATCGAGTTGTTTCTCAGGTGATTATTATTTTTGTTTATTGTAGATGCCATCTGATTGATGCTTTCATGTTTAGCTTTATCAATTTTTTTTTTTTATTGATGTTTATTATTGGTAGATGCTTGCAGAAATCGATGGCCTTAGTGATTCCAGTCAGGTACTTTCAGTTCCTTGAATAGACTTCTTTTTTTCGGTAGCAAATATAAAATGCCTTGTTTTTTTATGCTTAGTTGCTTTTCAAAATTCCTGCAAAGGTTTGATTTAGTATAGGTGCTAGCAATGGACCTAACCCTTTTTTTCAAATTTCTTGCCAAACATCAGGATCTGTTTATTATAGGTGCAAGCAATAGACCTGACCTTATTGATCCAGCACTTCTACGACCAGGCCGATTTGACAAACTTCTCTATGTTGGAGTGAACTCTGACGCTTCTTATAGAGAAAGGTTTACACTTTCTGAATCAGAATTTATTCCTTGTCCTTTGCAAGACAATTAACATTAACTGGTTTGTTCAAATGTGTCAAAAATTGCAGGGTTCTTATAGCGTTGACACGAAAATTCAAACTACATGATAGTGTATCTTTGCTTTATATTGCTAAGAGATGCCCTCCAAATTTTACTGGTGCAGACATGTATGCTTTGTGCGCGGATGCATGGTTTCATGCTGCAAAGCGGAAGGTATGATAACTGATTTTCTAACATCTTTGGCTTTGGATTTTTTTTTTTTGAAGGATATTTAGTAACAATTTTCACTTATAGTTTTACAATTATAAGGTAATCAGCTATTCCTCTTGATAGAAGCAGCTTGATTTCAATTGGTTGCATTTGTCCATTATAAACCCATTTTTCCGAATCTAGCAAACTTAGCAAATGAACAGCCTTCCCCGTTCATTTGTAGAGAATAGGGTTATCCTTCGAAGAGCTAAAGAAGGAAGTTATTCTTATTATACACATTTGTGTCTCGGGTATAGATAAATGTTTGAGTATCTAGCTTTTGAAGAAGCTATGCTGTAGGGAGATCTAGCTTTTGCGGGTAGCGCACCTGGGCGATGCTAAGTGACAAGGATAATAAGTTACATGTATGAGGAACATGAGATTCACTTGACCCTTACTAAAATCAAGTAAAACTGAATTGTTATCTATTATTCTGCAAATCTATTATTTATCACTATTTATCTTTTAAGTTTAATACAAATTTGAAACTGTTTCTCCTAGGGACTCCAGCCTTATCACAGCATTCTATACGCTATGTACGTACCCCCCATTTTCCTTGAAAGCCATACCTTAGCGGTTGGAAAAGTTTAAATCGGATAACTTTTGCAATGTACTTGATTTCCAGGAAATTTGTCTAGCTTTAGCCACCCAACACTAACTCCGACTTTCTCAATGTAAAAATATGACATTGCACATGTACAACAAGTGCATGTGTAGAATAAACGATAAGTATTATATACTAGTCCTTTTCATTGATTTAGAGAATGCTTGCATTGTGGTTCTGTAAAAAAAAGGCCGATTAAAGAGAACTTTAAATCTATTACTTGTATTTGATAGCGTTTTGTTCAGTGAATGCTTAAATTGAACAGTTATATTACTTGTTGATTGTTCATAAAGTGTCCAAAAATGATATCGCAAGACAACCTAGAAAAAATGGTCAAGTACTTGCCTATAAATTTTTTTTTTTTGAAGTATCCTAAAACTGACTTTTAAAATAGCATCTTACTTTTTATTTCCGTAAGATGCCATAGTTTGGAGAGAGTTGCCTTAGATGATTTGGTCACATAAAATGACGGCCTTTCGATGTCCCGATTAGGAAAATAGAGGTATTAGATTTGACTTATGTTAAGAAAGGTAGAGGTGGACCTAAAAAAACTTGGTTAGAAAATATTAGAAATGTTCTTTCTTTATTAGATTTAAATGAGAATTTGACTTTTAACATGACACAATGAAGAAAAAGGATTCATATAGCCAACCCCACGTAGTGGGACAAAGGCTTGATTATGTTGTTGTTGTTGTATGATAAAGTTAGTGTGGTTCTTCATCTTTGTGAACCTGTTCGTCATTCGCAATACTTCGACTTTATCTCTTAATGTGATCACGTCCTTCACAATTCACAATTATTTTGTTATTTATCTGGGCCATTTCTTAGGTGAATCTCTTGATAATTGTTTTTCTGACTTTGAAAATATCCTTCATTCTTCTTTAGGCTTCTCACAATCTGCAAGAAACAACTATTATAGATGAAGCCGAATCGGTCACTGTTGAGTTGGACGATTTTATGAAGGTATGCTTCAAATTCATAAGCACACTTTTATGATATGGGTAGAATTTGCAGCTTTTGGTAAGCATATGGAGGTGCCGTTCTGCTCA
Source organism: Dendrobium officinale (assembly GCA_019514585.1). Classification (NCBI taxonomy): domain Eukaryota; kingdom Viridiplantae; phylum Streptophyta; class Magnoliopsida; order Asparagales; family Orchidaceae; genus Dendrobium; species Dendrobium officinale. Next base: position 5,299,968 of record CM033686.1, on the reverse strand, counting down.
CCTTTTGGTAGCTTATTGGCAGGTCCTGGGTGAGTTATCGCCATCATTATCAATGGCAGAACTGAAAAAATATGAACAGTTGCGGGATCAGTTTGAAGGCTCTTTGAAATAGGAGGAAATCAGCTCATGGTAATTATATTATTCAAAGTGTTATACCTTGGCTGAGGCCTCATACTAAAGAGTCAAAGTTAGTTAGCATAAAATTTATAGTAATGTAATTTATTTCAAAATGAGTGTGATAAATGATAAATCAACTAAAATTTGTATAATAAATATTTCAAATTCCAGACTGAAAGATGAGAATTCTTAGTTTATCTAAGCCTTCAAACACAATAGATTTTCCCCTTAATACTGTAATTTGCATAAAAAAAATTATCCTATGAGAAATTATCTATTGAATAATTAGATTGATTATATTACAAAATTGGGGCAATGGCATAAGTTATAGATCGGCTAACATTTAAGTTATTTTAAAAAAAATTAAATTAAATATGTAAATCAATTAGTATAAGATTATAATCGTTTTGCCTATGTTAGAAACATTTTTTATCTTATAAAAACAATTATATTTAAACCATAGAGATTGTGCTCTTATAAAGTTAAAAAAGATTGTATAAATCCCTATAAAAACTAATCTGTAGCTAAAAAATTCCATATTACTCAAAGTTAACAAGTAAGAATAATTGATATATTTTAGAAAATTTGTGATGATAGAAATTGAATTTTAAGGTCTTAATTTTTTCAGGAAGATTCAACTCGCACAAATGATAAAAAATGCAAAAGAAAATAAAATTTTTATGCGAAAGTTTTGACAATGAAAAAAAGAATCACGAGCCCTGGACCAAATGAAGTGATCCAATATATAAATGGATTATAAGAGTTGATATATAATCAAAAAACTATCTTGATCAAGCACGAATCTTGAAGCAAAATAAAGTTGGAAGCTTCAATAATTAAAATTGAGACCATCTGAACTCTTATTTATGCAAACTTATAGCCAAACTGAGCGTCTCGAAAACACGGACCCTACGACACCAAAATTGATCCAATCCGAGTCCAAATGAGTCAAAATCAAAGACTCGAAGCACTTTTGGAAGGATCAAACCACAATTTGGGTAACCAAACGGTCTCGAATTGTACATGCTTATAGTCGAATCGAGCGGCTCGACGAGACAAATCAAATGAGCCCAAGATCATCAAATTCTGATATCATTAAGACAATCAAAGGTCCATTAAACGGCGCATCATCGTAGGAATCAAGATCGGTCGTCCATCCGAACCACTCCCACTTTACCCTTGATCTTCCACTTATTTATAAGTCATGTCCACTCAAGAATTTTATAAATAGAACATCATTTTCTCTTGAGATGGGGGGGGGGGGGAGAAGGCTTCAGTCGCCTGGCTCCTCCTCGGTCACCGCCAGATTTCTTTTACACCAACCATTATTGTTCTGTCGCACCACCGCCAGGTTCTGTAAAACCACCACCTATCCATCCAAAGACGTCGAAGTGCCAACCGAAGCCGAAGTGCCCCATAACGCTGAAGTGCCACTACTGGACCACCTTCTGACACTGGATTGCTGTCGGACCATCACCTGAAGCCTACACTTCTGCCAAACCATCACCTGACACCCAAAATTCCGTCGTAGTACCACCCTACTACTACGGTCTTTCTAACCACGGTCTCCTGCCAACTATGATCTTTCTAACCCTAGTCTCCTGCAGACTACGGTCCTTCCGACTTTTGTCGCCTACTATAATTCTTCTGACCTCCCTCGTCAAATAATGGTCTTTCTTACCACAGTCTCCTGCTGACGACGGTCCTTCTGACCTCCCTCGCCAGACAACGGTCTTTTTGACCCTAGTCTCCTGCAAACTACGGTCCTTCCGACCTCCGTCGTTTACTATGGTCCTTCTGACCTCCTCGCCAAACAACAGTCTTTTTGACACCAGTGTCCTGCCGACTACTGTCCTTCCGACCTCACTCGCCAGACCGTTGGAAGGAAGAGAAGGAAGAAGGCTTCAGCCGCCTAGTTCCTCCTTGACCACCGCCAAATTTCTTTTGCACCACCATTAGAGTTCTTCCGCACCACCGTCAGGTTCTGTCAAGCCACCACTTGACCATCCAAAGACGTCGAAGTGCCAACCGAAGCTGAAGTGCCCTATAATGCTGAAGTGACACTACTGGACCACCGTCTTGCTGTCGGACCATCACCTGAGGCCCGGACCACCACCTGATACCCAGAATTATGTTGGAGTACCGCACTACTACTACGATTTTTCTGACCCCGGTCTTCTGCCAACTACAATCTTTCTGACCCCAGTCTACTGCAGACTACGGTCCTTCCGACCTTTGTCGCCTACTATAGTTCTTCTGACCTCCCTCGCTAGATAATCGTCTTTCTGACCACAGTCTCCTGCCGACGACGGTCCTTCCCACCTCCCTCGCCAGACAACGGTCTTTTTGACCCCATTCTCCTGCAGACTACGTTCCTTTCGACCTCCGTAGCTTACTATGATCCTTCTGACCACCTCGCCAGACAACGGTCTTTCTGACCCCAGTCTCCTGCCGACTACGGTCCTTCCGACCTCCCTTCCTAGACAATGGTCTTTCCCAGTCTCTTACCGACTACGGTCCTTCCGACCTTCGTCGCCTACTATGGTGACCTCCCTCGCCAACTATGGTCTTTCTGACCTCGGTCTTCTGCCGACTATGGTCCTTTTGACCTCCCTCACCAGACAACGGTCTTTCTAACCCCTATCTTCTGCAGACTACGGTCCATTCAACACTTCCATCGTCTACTATGATCTTTTCGACATCTGTCCTATCAACTATGGTCCTACAAGCCAAACAAATATGTCTATGATGATTATTGTAACTCCTACCATGTAATGCGTTCTATATGATGTGCATTTGTGACATCAAGCCAAGGTCTTCTCCCAAGGAAGGGCCTCATTTGCCATCAATTGCAAATACTAGTGGATTCCTTCAAATTGGGTCAGGCCCCGTGATTTTTCCCAATTTTTAGGGGTTTCCACGTAAAAACCCTGGTATCTCTTATAAATGTTGCACCCTCTCTCTTTCATCTGCCTGTATGTTGAATCTTCGTATAACACCAAGACGTTAAACTACATACTTCTCTGCCGCGACGAATATTCCAGGACGCAACAAGAGTATTCTTCCCATTTGATGAAAAAAATTTGTTGGAATAAATTTTCCCATGATTTTGACCTCTGAGAGTTTTAAAATATTGCATCAATATTTATGTGAAATTCTTTAACGAATATCAACAATCTATAGGAACCCAAGTCTTTGACCCCGACTACTAAAATATTTGATCTATTGAACGCACGATAGTTAGGTTAGGTTTAGGTATGGATTAAGGCCAATATTAGATAAGCATTGGATAATTCATAATTTAGTTATGAATTAATGCCGTCCAGATGTTCATCAAATTTGCGTTTACAAGCTATTCTAAATTTTATTTATATATATTTTTAACTGCCCAACTTACAGAAAGATTATTCTATGCAGAGTCCGAACATAGAGTTATGTCTGTATTATGAGTATACAAAAATATGCACAGTATATACAAGAATATATAATGTATATTTGTACATAATATGTACATGCATATTATATATATATACTTACAGTCCGAACGTAATTATATATTTGGACTCTGCATGTAATAATTTTTCCTACTTATGCACCAGCACAACAAATCGCTGTTACTGTCACAAAATAATAATGACTTCCTCAACTGTGTTTAAGAACAATTTTTATGTGCGTTTCATTGCACCTTGCAAAATATACACCATACAAGGTTTGAACAAGAACAGTCAAACAAGAATGCTGATGAAATATGACCTCCTTACTCTGGTTTACTGTGGAACTTTGTCCTACCTGCTACTTATATTACTACATTACGCGGATAGGAGGTTGAGCTACCAAAGAGAGGAGAGATTATTAGGTGCGGAGAGCGGACGGGGACAAGCGTCCGCACAAGTCTTATTTCGCGCTAGGTACCGGCACTCGGTACCGCTGGGTGCCGCTAGGTACTCATATTTGCACGGACGGTGCACACTCCGCACCTAATAATTTTTCCAAAGAGAGATACAAAAGTGCCAGCCACCTAGCCTCTTTCTCTCTCTCTATCTGATTTTGTCTTTTCTATTCAAGTTTCCAACAAAGTCCTACATGGGGTCCTGATTGGGTACTCATACTTTACTCGGACGGGCTTTGCTCACCCACGTCCACCCATGTTGACTTTCGGGATGTTGTATCCACCTATACCACTTGCTTTCCATTTTTTTTTGAACACAGACTGCCATAGACTGATGGTCTTGAGGCTTGTTGACATTTGCTCTGATTGCAAACTTTAATATTAGAATTTATAGTCGCAATATAAGATATACGGTGATTATCAATATAAATCGATTTATCCCTCAATGTTGAGTACCCGCCCATACCCACTCACAAGGTCATGAGCGTACCCACATCCACCCATATCCATTGGATATGAATGGATGCATGAATAGGTGTGAGTATGAGTACCCAATACAGGACTCTGATTTCCAATAAAATAGAGACACTATCTCACCACAAGATAGTCACCAGGCCACCCAGCAACTTCCTCTAAGTCCCAGCTGATCAAGTATAAATACCAGTCGCAGCATCCACTCTCTCCATCACTAGAAGCAAAATGGCTTGCAATACTACTTTGGTCTTCACATTGTCTCTTCTCCTCGCCCTCGTCTTCTCTAACAAGTACTCACCATGCCACGCTGCTCGCCTTCTGCTACAAGTCACCGGGAATCCAGAACTCCCTCCTTTCCCTGAAATCCCAGCATTTCCCAAGCCCGAATTGCCTCCGTTTCCCGAGCTTCCTCCCTTCCCTGAATTCCCCGCTTTCCCTCAACCCGAACTCCCTCCATTACCAGAATTCCCCACACTGACAAAGCAGGGAGAGTCTGATTCGGCGAAGGTGGAAGAGCCGAAGCTGTTCGAGCCCGAGCTGCCTCCGTTGCCCGAGATCCCTCTTGACTTGCCCAAGCCCGAGCTTCCGCCATTGCCGGAGATCCCAGATGGCTTGTCGAAGCCTGAGCTTCCGCCATTGCCCGAGATCCCTCATGACCTGCCGAAGGTGGAGCTTCCGCCAGTGCCGGAGATTCCTCACTAATTCCCAGAAGAGCCAAAGCTGCAACCATAAACTTCTCACCATAGTCCTTGTCTTGCTTTGTAGTCGATTAATCAATTCTATCTTATATTAATATTGCTACCGAAATATTAATACGAATATAATTATGATTTTCATACATAAATTTTTTGTGTTCTTTTTTATATTAGTGGAGTGAAAGTCGGATGAACGCCTCATCAGTTATGAATTAGGATCCTATTTGGAATAAGTTTTTTCGTAATTATGTTTCTCGGATCTTAATTACAATTTTTTTTAATATTTTTTTCATTATTTTTCAAAAAAAAAGTATTACTTTTTGTAACAAGAGTGGATAATATCTTACCACTTTTTAAAAAAAAGCTGTTTGGCTTCCATAAATAAAATATTTTTTATAACACACAATAATTTAAAAAAAATTATTTCTACCAAATAAATTATAATCATCTTTATAAAATATTACTGTCATTTCAAACAGTTCTTTAATTAGAATTGGTGGATCAAAATGAAAATTCAAAACAGATGAACAAATTATATATATAATTTTTGGAAAAATCATACAAAACCTAAGCATTAATAAAAAAAGGAAAATTACAAGTCTTTAATAGATTCAAAAGCTTACTAAAAATACAACAATTAAAATAAAATCTTAGCTATCAAATCTCACATATTACAATCAAAACCAAATGAAAGAAATAAAGAAATAACAAAAAAAGAATTTGGAGGCAGATGTAGCAAACACCAGCAGACGAGCCGCACGAGGAGGAGCCATCAAGGAACCTGCAAGAAACCTGCAATATGAGAAAGTAACAAAAACCACCAGGCGCCAAATCGAGCCAGCAAGGAACCACCAGACAACCATCCTCAAAGATTAAAGCCAAATATCCAAAATAAACCATAAAAGAAAACAAACAACAACCCTCAACTTCCGGTGTCCTGATGTAGCTCTACGTTCAGACGCTAGTAAAATGGTGACATGTGCTCTTACTCTTTACCGCGCGGCCCAACGACCCGACTCGGACCCGACCCGGGATTGCTATGTATTGGCTGATTTGTGCAGACTGGGGTATTGCTCGATATTACTCGGCAATAATGAGAAATACCATTCTGTGAAGACTAATACCTAGCAATATCGAGTAATACATAGCAATACAGAGCAATATAGAGTAATACCTCAGTTTTGTTAGGTATTGCTCGGTATTGATAGGTATTGCTCGGTATTGGTCTTCAAAGAGCGGTATTTCTCGTTATTGACAAGCAATACCTAGCAATACCGAGCAATACCTAGCAATACACAAACATAGCTATCCCGGGTTCAGGTCCGGGTCGGGTCGTCGGGCCGCGCGGTAAAAAGTAAGAGCACGTGGCGACATGTTATTGAGGTCCGAACGTAGAGCTACGTCAGGACACCGGACCTAATAAAAATTCCAACTTCGCAAACAAACCTAACATAATCAGAAAAATAACACAAGGCATCAGCCAACACTGGCCCCGAACGAGGCAATAACCTTCATAATTTCATCTTAAAAATGAATTAATGGATTAGGGTATGCCTCAGCAACTAATTTCTTGGATGTAAATAATGTTGTTTATTTTTACTAAAATCCGTTAAAATATATTTAACAATGATTGATGCAAAATGTTATCATATATTTATCTGTTAAAAATTGTTTGGATTGATTGCATGAACCAATAGCCTAATTTATTCATTTATCGACTCAATCATCAAAAATATTATATGTGATATTATTGCATGTATACTTCATCAATAAGTAGAGAATAGATGGAGACATAAAATTTAAATTTACCTTTTAGCTCAATGAAGATTAACCTCGATATATTTTTATTTATATAAAAATAATAATCTTCATTAATTAGGGTTTGATTTTATTTTTACATAATATATTGTCTATCAAGATTACAATATTTTCTATTCTCTTTAAAAAATTAAGAAAGCTTTATCCCTTGACATTATTGATTCTACTTATATGAGAAGAGCTCGAGAAGTTCTTAAGAACTACTCCAAATTTTCTAACACAACATTTAACGAATAGTATGTGAAAGAATATATATAGTTAAATTGTTGGGTTATTGAATTTTTCCAATATCTAATGGTGATCTTGAGCTATAAGACTGAATTTAGTTAGAGAAATTTTAGGACGCTTGACTTCCTCAAATGGATCTCCTAAGACTCTTGGCCCTGCACAAAATGTGATGGGTGGTCTAGTTCTGCTATTATTATTCTCTTCAGAACAGTCACAATGTTCTAAGATTTTCTATAATTATCAAAAGCTTCAAAGCTCTGTACGTTAAGGAGCACCAGATTAGGGGTGTCAATATTTGACACGATCCGAAAACCCTACTCGATCCCGACACGAAAATTTTTGGTTCGGGTTTTGATTTTCGGGTCAAGTTCGAGTTGACCCGCAAACCTGAGAATGACCCGTTTTACTGTAGTCGCATCCGATCAAAATGACGTAACTTCCAATCCGTTTTGAAGGGAACGTCGTCCATGGAGTGAAGTCGAACATCAACGTCGTCGAAGGAGCAAAGTCCAACTGCGACGAAGGAGCCGAAGAAGTGACTCGTGCAATCTCCACACCTCACAGCGTGTGAGCTCCTGCCTCCCGTCATTGCTTCCGATCAAAATGATGAAACTTCCTATCCGATCTGAACTCTGAAGGGAACGTCGTCCGTGGAGTGAAGTCGAACAACAATGTCGTCGAAGGAGCGAAGTCCAACTGCAATGAAGGAGCCGAAGAAGCGACTCGTGCAATCTCTACACCTTCACGGCATGTGAGCTCCCGCCTCCCGTTGTTGCTTCCGATCAAAATGACGAAACTTCCGATCCGATTTGAAGGGAACGTTGTCCATGGAGTGAATTCGAACAATAATATCCTCTAATGAGCGAAGTCCAACTGCAACAAAGGAGCCGAAGAAGCGACTCGTGCAATCTCCACACCTCCTTCACAATGAGTGAGCTACCGCCTCCCGTCATTGCTTTCGATCAAAATAACGTAACTGTCCAATCCGATCTGAAGGGAACGTCGTCCGTGGAGTAAAGTCGAACAACAACGTTGGGACAACGAAGTCGAACTGCAACGAAGGAGCGAACATGCGGGACAATGAAGTCGAACAGCAACTTAATTGGCGGGTCGGATTCGAGTCAACCCCAACTCGAAGCGGGTTGGGTACGGATCCAAAAAATTGACCCGTTTGCAAAAACGGATTGGGTTCGGGTCGGGTCAAATAGTGCTGGTGACCCGAAATTGACACCCCTACACCAGATCATTGCTATGTATAATCCTCTCAGATGTAAAGATTTTTTATAACTACAGAGCCATTATCCTTATCAAAAGCTTCAACGCACACAATTTCTTAGAGTCAAGGGATGCAGATCCCTCAACAAGCCGGCCAACAACCACCGTTCTCGTTCAGTGAAATAAAAAATCAATTGAAGCCAGTAAACTACTTAACAAGCACTATAGGAAAATGACTCACGGGCGGCGAAATCTACTGGTAATGAGGGAAATTCGACGAAAATCCCTTTTACAGTTAAATTTCAGATGAATTCACAAATGCCGGTAATTCGCGCGTCGGTAAAAAAATTCCAGGGGAATATTTTCGCCGGAAATTTTACCGGCGCATGTTCCAACGCAATTCTGACGAAGAAAATGTGGGGAGTATGTCGTCTTTGTTGGACGGATTCCGACATTACATTCGTCGGTATTTCCGGCATAATTTTGCGCCGGTAGTATTTGAACTATATATATTCGAGCAATCTGTAATCAAACTTCAATAGACTCAAAATATATTTCATATTTGGAATAAATTTTGAACTCCATTTATTATCATTTCAAATCTAATTTGAACAGAGATAAATTTAGACCAAGTTAACTATAAGTTATGCAGAGTTTTTTTTGTTTTACCAACCCTACCAAAGCTATCGTTCCAGCAAATTGTTGTAACATCCACACCATAATAATGAATTTTACCAGCTGTATTAAATACAATTCTTATGTACGTTTCATTACTCATTGCAAAATATAAGCCATACAAGGTTTGAACAAGAACAGTCAAACAAGAATGCTGATGAAATATGAAATCCTTACTCTGTTAACAATGGAGCTTTGTCCTACCTGCTACTTATATTACTACCATTACGCGGATAGGAAGTTGAGCTACCAAAGAGAGAGATACAACAAGCCACCTAGCCTCTCTCTCTCCCTCTCTGTCTCTCTATCTGATTTTGTCTTTTCTATTCAAGTTTCCAACCAAATAGAGACAATTTCTCCTAACAACATAGCCACCCACCCAGCAACTTCCAAGTCCCAGCTCACTTATAAAAGCCAGTTGCAGTATCCCCTCTCTCCACACTAGAAGCAAAATGGCTTCCAACACTGCTCTGCTCTTCACATTCTCCCTTCTCCTCGCCCTCGTCTTCTCTAACAATTACTCACCGTGCCACGCCGCTCGCCTTCTGCTTGAAGACACCGAAGAGCCAGAACTCCCTCCTTTCCCAGAATTCCCGGATTTACCCAAACCAGAATTGCCACCGCTTCCCGAGCTTCCTCCCTTCCCTGAATTCCCCGCTTTCCCTAAACCCGAACTCCCTCCATTACCAGAATTCCCCACGCCGACAAAGCAGGGAGAATCTAATTCGGCCGAGGTGGAAGAGCCCAAGCTGCCCGTTCCAGAGCTGCCTCCATTGCCCGAGTTCCCTCATGAATTCCCCAAGCCCGAGCTTCCGCCATTGCCGGAGATACCTCATGACTTTCCCAAGCCCGAGCTTCCGCCATTGCCGGAGATTCCTCATGACTTTCCCAAGCCCGAGCTTCCGCCATTGCCGGAGATTCCTCATGACTTGCCCAAGTTGGAGCTTCCGCCATTGCCAGAGATACCTCACTTATTGCCAGAAGAGCCAAAGCATCCATAAACTTATTATTGTATTAGCTCTGAGTTACGTACAGTTCATGAAGCTGTTCATCGATCTTCATCATTTACCTTGTCTTTATTCCCTATTTCTAGTTACTGTCTTCGTCTTCTTCGTGACGGATTTGTTTAGTTATGTACGTATGTATCATGATCGATGTTGTTATGATGTTAAGCAGATCACTGGCCTGTAGCAGTTGTATATGTCTATTATTGAGATAATTAACTATTTGCACTGTATTGATTTGTCGTTCATAATTTCACGACTTGATAAATATAGTATAGTAATTAACGGTTCTGTTCCTCCTTATTTTAGAAATATATTCTTTGGTAATCCTTTGCTCCTTAAACAGGTACGTGCATATTGATCAATCATACTTGTAGTAGCAGTTTGTACTATATTTTCCACGACATTTGATAAGATATTTTTTAAATTATTAGATTGTATTATAGATTTTATTATTCAACTGTTACATATTAAAAAAAAAAAAAAAAGAGAATGATGTGAATGATATATTTTTGTAGGATTATAAATATAGAAATATTCAACAATAATTAGTTTATTCAAATTTTCATAAGAGTATTGTTGCGTCCAGGAGTATTCGTGGCGGTAGAGAAATATAAAGTTTATAGTCTTAGCGTTGTACGAAAATCCGGCACGCAATCAGACAAGAGAGAGGGTATAGCATTTTTGAGACACTAAGATTTTTACGTAAAAAACCCCTGAAAATGGGGAAAAACTACGGGGCCTAGCCCAGTTTGAATGAATCCACTAGTACTATAGTCGATTACAAATGAGGCCCTTCATTTGAGGAATGCATGTGTTTGATGTACATTATATGAAGTACATTACATGTTGGGAATACAAAGAGTCACTGTTGACGTATTCACTTTGTTGGAAGGACTGTAGTCGGCGGGCGACGTAAGTCGGGAGAATCGTAGTCAGCTGGAGACGGAGGTCGGAAGGACTGTAGTCGGCTGGCGACGGAGGTTGAAAGAGCCATTGTCGGTGGGCGACGGAGATCGGGAGGATCGTTGTCTTGCGACGGAGGCTGGAAGGATTGTGTCTGACAATGAAGGTCAGAAGGACGGCGTCAGGTAGAAGTCCAACAATGGAAAGAAATCCATCTTCGGATATATGTCCAGCGAAAGTCCGATAACTGGTGGAAGTCCGGCGTCGGGTAGAAACTTGGCGAAGAGTGAAGGTCCGACGTCGAGTAGAAGTTCGACGTCTGTTGGTGGCTGAGGAGAACTCTGGCATCATTTGAGCGGAGTTTCGGCGTCAGGAGGGAACTCTGTCGTTAATTGGGATGAATTTTAGAAATCCGTGGAACTTGGATAGAATTCTGGCGTCCCGTGGAAGTCGGACAGAATTCTGGCGTTCTCCCGAATATCCGGCAGAATCCCGACGAGTTCGGGTGGCGGGAAGAACTCCGTCGGTGATTGAGGAGGAGCTGATTCTCCTTCCCCTTCTCTTCTTCTTCACTTCTTCTTTTTTCTTGAGTTCCCTCTCAAGAGAAATGAGGGGTCTATTTATAGATTTTCTAGAGTGGCATGCCCGTAAATAGGTGTGAGATCATGGGCAAATAGGGAGTGGTTGAATGGACGGCTGCTATCAGATCCTTCGATCGTGCACCGTTCGTTGGACATTTAAAGGCCTTAGTGATGTTGGATTTCGGCAATCTTAGGCTCGTTGGATTCGTCTCGTCGAGCCGCTCGATTCGACTATAAGCTCGTAAAAATCGGAGACCGTTTGACAACTCAAATTGTGGTACGAACTTTCTAATAGTGCTTCGGGTGCTCGATTTGGGCTCATTTGGGCTCGGAATGAATTGAATTTGGTGTCGTTGGGTTCATATTTCTGAGACGCTCAGTTTGAATGTAAGTTTGCTGAAATCGGAGTTATGATGATCCCAGATTTAATTTTTGAAGTTTCAGGCTAGCTTTTGCCTCGAGATTCGTGCCCGATCAAGATAATTTTATGATGACCTATCAAGTATAATATTTTGATTTTTTTATTTGAGAAAAGATTTTTTTTAAAAAAAATAAAATGTGCAGTTTAAATTTATTATTATTATTATTATTATTTAGATTTATAACTTTTTAATGATATCGTTATGTGCTAGAACATTTTTCGTTGGTAGAGTGTTGATATGTCACGAAAATTTTCGTCTCGATTGGACATGAATCTCAATGCAAATATGAGATTAAGATTTCAAAAATTAAAATATGAGCCATCTAGTCTCCAATTTCAGCAAACTTATAGTCAATTGAAGATCTCATGGATGTGAATCCAACGACATCAAAATTGATCTAATCCAAGCCCATTTGAGTCCAAATCAAAAGTCTAAAGTTTATTTAAAAGCTTCAAAACATTCGATGTAAGACCTATCCGAGGTTGTATGTCGGAGCTTTTTGTCGACGATGTTAACATGTGTGGAAGAGGTCGAGAGAATCCACCAAGATTGTGAGACCTATCCAAGGTTGTATGTTGGAGGTTTTTCTCGACGACGTTACCTGTATGGAAGAGATCGAGAGAATCCACCAAGGATGTGAGACCTATCCGAGGTTGTATGTCGAAGCTTTTTCTCGACGACGTTAACCTGTATGTAAGAGATCGAGAGAATCCACCAATGATGTAAGACCTATCCGAGGTTGTATGTAAGAGCTTTTTCTCGACAACGTTAACCTGTGTGGAAGAGGTCGAGAGAATCCACTAAGGATGTGAGATCTATCCAAGGTTGTATGTCGGAGCACTTTGCCCTTCGTCGGACTTTTGCCTGTCGTCAGGCTTTCGTCAGACTTTTACCCGACGCCGAACTTCCGCCTATCGCTGGACTTCCGGCCTCAGTTGCCAGCTGACTACGGCCCTCCAACCTCCTTCGTCGACTACAGTCCTTTCGTCCTCCGTCGCCTGCCGACTATGGTCCTGCCAACCAAACGAACATATTAATAATGATTCTTCCAATTTCTACCATGTAATACATTCTATATGATGTATATTTGTTATATCAAGTCAAGGCCTTCCCTCCAATGAAGCTCTCATTTGTATTCAACTGCAAATACTATTGGATTCCTTCAAACTGGGCTAGACCCTGTAGTTTTTTCCTTTTTAGGAATTTCCACGTAAAAATTTTTGTGTCTCTTATAAATGCTACACCATCTCTTTCATATGTATGCTTGTTGGATCTTCATACAACGCTAAGACGTTAAACTTTATACTTCGCTATCACCGCGAACATTCTAGGATATATATATATATATATATATATATATATATATATATATATATATATTAAAGAATGATAGCTTGTGAAGCAGCTCATGCTTCAATTAGCCCGTTTAATCGATCTAAGCAGTCCAAACATTTTTCAGCCTGCTCAGCACGGTGCACAACTCTTCAAGTACCACATTTAGCTGAAGTCCTCATGAAATCTAGTGGGCCAGCGACATACAATGTAGGCCCATCACACAAAGAGGCCCGTGTTCTTTCAGCAACTTTATGAGGAGGCCGAGACATGGAGCTTAGCTAACAAGTAGCAACATGAGAGCATTAGGAAAGGGACTAAACATGCCTTCCACCATTAATTGAAAAAAAAAATCATTAAATTAATGATTATTTGATAATAATGCAAGTTAAAAAACCAATAAATTCCAATCTTCTTATCCCTTAATTGCTTAAGCTAATTAATTCTTCTTCATGTTTCTGACTTTGACAAATATTATGTTAAGAAAAAAGAAAAAAAAAATTTGAATAATTCGGTTACATATTATATGAAGATCATTTTAATTTTAAAAAGCAGCGGGTTTAAAACAGTATTATGTAAAAGGAGCATAAGGAGTAAAAAATTTAAAAAGGAGCAGATTTGCGGAATAGTTTGGCTCATTTAGAATGCGCCAAATATTTGGACGCATTCTAAATGCGCCAAATAGATTGGCGTATTTGTAAGAGAGAGAAAAGATAGAGTGAGGGGAGAGGATAGGGAGAGAGAAAAGAGAAAGAGTGGAAGGAAGAGAGATAAAGCTAACTCGAGAGAAAAAAATTGACTGGAGAGAGAGAGTTAAAGCTCACGGTAGAGAGAGAGTATATTAATTAAAATAATATTAAATTAATACTTACGTATTTTAAATAATAAGTGCAATTAACTGATATATTATATATATGTTTTTAAGTAATTAAACTAATTTTTAAATATTTTAAATCATTTAAATAATAGTTAACTGATTTATATTTAATATTTAAATAATTATTTTAATGATAAAATGATATTAACTATTTTTATTTAAAGATATATTAATTTTATTTTTGTAATATTCTATTTTGATTATTTATACTCGACATATTTTTTATCATTTTTCAAATAGCAACCGAGAGATATACTTTTTTTTAATACAAACTCCACTCAAATTTGATAGAAAATGGACTGCTTAAATAAAAAAAATAAAAAAATGAGAGAGATATTTTAGTTTAATTGATAATAATTTTTTTTACTATTGCGTTCTTTAAATTATAAAATTTATACAAATTTCAAATTTGAAAGAATTTCTTTATTCTTAAATATTTGCTATTATTTTAAAATTTTTTAATCAAATTCAAGACAATTAAATATTTAAAGCTTATAATGTATTATAAATATGACTTAAGTAATTAATATTTAAATATATATGCTAATATTTAAATATTAATTAGTATTATAAATATTACTTAAATAATAATTAAATATTTAAATATTATTAGTATTATAAATATTACTTAAATATTTTATTTTAAATTAATATTAGTTAAATATTAATTTAAATGTTATTTTAATTAATATTTAACTCTCTCTCTCCTATTAGTTTAACTCTCTAAATATTTACTATCTTCATGCACCCACAGGCTCTCCCTCTCTACTGTCTCTCTCTCACCGGTCAGCATTTTCTCTCTCTTCCTACCCACTCTCTCTCTCTTTCTCTCTCCCCGTCATCTCCACTTCCTCTCTTTTTCTCTCTCAAGGCTATGCCTATTTAGAAAACGTTTAAATATTTGGCGCATTTTAAATGCGTCAAATAATTCAACGTATTTGCTTCTTTTTAAATTATTTGTTAATCCTGCTCTTTTTACATAATGTTGTTTAAAAAGTGCTCCTTTCGAAAATTTCTCCAATTACAACTATTTTTTTTCAAAAAAAATTTGATGCCAACAAGATGATTTTTAAAGCTGCTTTCAACAAAAGTTATTTTTTTCATAATAATTTTAAAATTATCTTTATAAAAAGCTGAGGCAGTCCCAAATAGATATTATTTCATATGTTTATTTAATAATTAATACTATTAAGATATAGTTAACATAATTAAAAAAAATGAAATAGTAAAAATTTGAAATAATTGAAAATGCGATGTGGTCTATTGTGGACAGCATAAGCGATAATTAAATGTAAGTAGTACTTGCCATATATAAATACTAATCTATTAGTTGTGTGCAACAAGGAAATTTTTTTTTTTAAAAAAAAGATATATTAAAAAATTAACTAAAAACCAAAAAATAAAATAAAATAAAATAATACATATTCAAAATTTAGTTGCACTGAATTTTCTAATTTTATAAATTTATTTTTAAATAAGTACTCTAAATAAAGAAGTGTTTTTAATCTTAAACAAAATTAAAAAATTGAATCTATTATATTTAAATTTTAATCCAACTATGTACTAGAAAATTTGTAGCATTAGAGTGAGAGTTTAAATTCTTAGCGTTGTACAAAAATTTAACATGTAAAAAAATTTTGGATGACCAAAAAAACTTTTATGTAGAAAATCCAATAAATGGAACTATAATAATCCACTATTTAGCAATAAATGCAAAAATCTTCTCCTCACAAATAAAGAAGACAAGAGTAGTTATAGTACAATTTTTCGATATGGCGACTTCATCACTGATCTTTTTTTGTCTCCTCGTCTGTTAGGGTTTCGTTCGCTAGGGCTTTTGCCCTAGCCGCCTTTCGTTTCCTTCCCTCCGCCTTTGCTTCCATGACAAACAAGAGGTTAGACCCGGGTTTCCTGGCTGGTAAGAGTTCCAAATCCCGGATCTGTTTAAGCGAATGCTTTCCCGGATCTTCGTGTTTCTACGGTTCGGGGTATGCCTGCTCTTTGGTTTTCGGAGGAGGAATTTTTACACCTTGCTAAGCCTTTCGATTTTGCTCTAGTTAGAAAGTTTCCTCTTAAACGTCCGGCTTTGGATGCTATCCGTAGATTTTTCTTCATTCTTAAATTAACCGGTGATTTCTCTGTTACTTTGCTGGATCAATCCAATGTTTTAATTAAGCTATCTAACGATTTGGATTATGGTAGGATCTTTGCTCATCGTTCATATTTTGTGTATGGATGTTTTATGAAAATTATAAAGTGGTCTCCTACTTTGGATCTTGCGGATGAGTCGCCTATTGTTCCTGTATGGATTTCTTTTCCGGGTTTGAGACCTCATTTATTCTCTTCGCGTATTCTTTTTGGCATGGGCTCTGTTTTTGGTCGGCCTATCCAAAGTGACAATGCTACGGCAATTGGCTCTCGTCCCTCTGTTGCGCGCATTCTAGTTGAACTTGATATTTCCAAATCATTTCCTGACTCTATTTGGTTAGGACCGGAAAAATTAGGTTATGTGCAAAAGGTTGTTTTTGAAGATATGCCTAATTTCTGTCTTCTTTGCAAATGTGTGGGTCATAAAAAGGCTGAATGTCCTAAGCTGAATCCTATTGTTAAGAAATCGGATCCCTCTGTTCCGTCGCTGATTAAGTCTGTTCCTTCTTCTCTATCGATTCCTATTATTCCGGTTATTTCTTCGATCCCCAATGTTGGTGTGGATGGTAGTGATAATATTGTTGTTATTCCGGATAATTATGTTGTTTGTCCGGTTGGTGGTGAGTTAAATAATGAGGTTGAGACTAATGAGGCTAATGATGTTGTTTCCCCTTATGTTTTGGCTCCGTCGCTGCTGGAAGTTTCTGGTGTTGTGGGGCAAATGGGGCCTGCGGTGGTTGGCAGCCCTGTTTTAGTGGTTTCTGATCAGTTGGTTCACTCATCTCCTAAAGCTGTTACTGAAAATAATATTACTGAGCATAATGATTTTAGTGTGGATAACAATCTGGGTAACAATTCAAGTTGTTCAAATAATCTTGTAGATGTTTCTGTCAACTTGGCTGATTCGCAACATTTGGTTCAGAGGATGGGTTTTATTCCTATTACCGATTACCAGGGGGATTGGGTGTCCGACTATGAATCTGGGTCTGAATTTTCGGATTGTAATGTGGCTGATCCTGATTTTTACGGTGGTTCCGATCCTGGTAAAGACTTCACATTGGTTTCTCGGGCTAACGGAAGGTTGCGCGGTCGGGGCCGCGGGAGGGGGCGAAATCGTAGATGATTTCTTTGTTATTTCCCCTCTTTTTTCTTTCTGGTTGTGTTCGTTATTTTTATAGGCGATGATGTGACTGGGGCTAGTGTCCCTGTGACCAAGCTGGTGGCAACCTTCGGTGTTTTTCGATGATTGGTGGGCGATGATTTAACTCGTATGGACGGTCCGTGCGAGGATACAGGGACTCTGGAGCCTCGGTCGTTATACTGAGCCATATCTGATTGTATTTTTCTTTCTCTGTTCGCTTTGAGTTTTGTCCTCTATTGTAACCGTTTTGGAGTTTTTAATATAAGTTTTTTGTTAAAAAAAAAAGTACAATTTTTCGATTTCTCTTATAGAGATTATAAAATTTAGATTTTCAAAAGTAGGCCATTAAAAACCTAATAATAGGATTAGATATTAACAAGAATTTAGAGATGGTGGTGATGATTGCTAGTGATGGTCATTGGTGGTGATAGTAAGAAATTACAAGAGAGCTCTTTAATTCTCTCAGCTCTTGTACTCATCCCCTTTGTAAAGAAAGGTTTTATATTTACAGATTTTTTAAAATTGACATTTAATAAATTTAGTTATAATCCAAAATACTCAATCGTACAATTCTTATTAATACCCTTAATCACAAATCATTTATCTAACATCTAAGTGTCTTAATGATGTCAAAATAAGTGATATTGGACTCATTAATTAGATTCATCTTATAGAGCCACTCAATATGACTAAAAGCATGTTATAATTTGATTTTTTTTATCCATCAATTTTTGCTAACATATTTTCAAATATAACTCAAATGCTTGATTTGCGCATATTTGTAATCGGGTCAGATCATTTGTTTAATTACAAATATTGATAGGTTTGTCTACTATAATTAAGTTTAATAAAATAGAAATTTAGATGATTCCAAATTTAACTTCAAAAACTTAAGTTTAAATATTATCTCAAAATTCATGTAATCATATAAAATTTATGCAATCATATCAAATGAAAATATTTTTCTTTAAATTAAAAAAATATAATTGTTGCGTGTTAGAAAATACGCAGCGGTAGAGTTTGTAAATTTGCGTCCGAGCGTTGCACGTAAATTTAACACACAAACAGAAAAGAGGAGTGAACACTAATAGTTTTTACGTGGAAAACCCAAAAAGGGGAAAAAACACTGGGCCTCGCCCAGTTGCAAATTTCCACTAGTGTTTTCGTAAATTGCAAATGGCGGATTTCGTCCCAAAAGTTGGGATAATTCAAATACAATTTGTTTCTTCCACGAAATTTACAAAATTCTGCGAATTTCCTGCATTTCCTGAAAATTCGGCAAAGTTCCGGTTTCTTCAGGCGGCAGGAAAAACTCCGGCGGCGGTGGTCGAGGAGGTGAGGAATCTCCTATTCCTCTTTCTCCATCTCCTTCTCCTTCTCTTCTTCTTCTCTCTCTTCACTTGAGTCCTCTTGGTGTAGAATGAGGGCTCTATTTATAGTTTTTCTGGAGTGGCATAGCCCGTAAATAGGCGTGAGATCAAGGGCGAATTGGGAGTGGTTTGAATGGACGGTCGATATCGAATCCTTTGATCATGTACCGTTCGTTGGACATTTGAAGGCCTTAATGATGTCGGAATTCGATGATCTTGGGCTCGTTGGATTCGTCTCGTCGAGCTGTTCGATTCAAGTATAAGCTCGTCAAAATCGGAGACCGTTTGGTAACACAAATTGCTGTTTGAACCTTCCTACAGCGCTTTGAACCCTTCATTTGGACTCATTTGGGCTCGAATTGGGTTGATCTTGGTGTCGTTGGGTTCGTATTTCCGAGACGCTCAGTTTGACTGTAAGCTCGTTGAAATCGGAGTTCATATGCTCCCGAAATTAATTTTTGAAGTTTCCAACTAGCTTTTGTCTCGAGATTCGTGCCCGATCGAGATGATTTTTAGATGCCGTATCAATAATTAAGAGAAAATATTTGATGTATCATTATAATTTTTATTTATTTATAAGGAAAGCATCACTATTTACTTCTTGAATGAATGTTAGCAGTCAAAATTCAACCGTCAGATTTTTTTTTTAAATAATAAATGTTAAATTAGAAAACATATAATTTTAATTTATGATTAAAAAAATTGTTTATCAACTGCCAGGTCCGTCATGCTAGATGTTCTGCTTCACCGCAGATTATCGTGCTCCATCCATTCACAGCAGGCGCAGGGTGGAAGATGCGATCGGCAGGAAATGGCGGCGCGGAGGAATCCACATGCAGACTTTGGAACTATCGGCCGATTGTAGTTAAACAGATCCGGAGGACATCGCACCAGAAACTGCCAGCTTTCCCACATGCGGAAGGACGGGTACGGTCCAACGAATACGACGCGGGGGACACCCGAGGCTGTCGGGACAGCTCCCATTGTTCTGCTCACCCGCGGAGTGGTTTAGTCAGCGATGCTCAAACATGGCGGCAGTCGGCACTGGATTTACGACAGCGATGGTGCAACTCAATTGCATCTTTAATTTGAATCTGAAGCGAACACAGCTAACTTTGATATGTTGGTTAAAGAATTTTGACTATTAATTAAGAAATATTAATTTTGATGTATATATGAATTTATTTTAATTAGTCTAAATATTCTCCCAAAAAATAAAACTTTATTTTGTAAATTCAAGAATAAATTGAGTTGGATTTAGAGAGAATTAAGAATTATATAATATTTTCACAATTTCTCGTCAAATATATCAAAACTTTATGACCATTTTATATAAATTTGGATTATTGATTATTGGCATTCTCTGCTACAATATTTATAGTGATGGAAGAGAATTAGGCTTCATTTGGACCACTTTCTTACTGTTTAAAAAAAAAATAGTATAAAAATTTTAATTTTTAAACTGAAAAGCTATTTTAAAAATCAATAAAAAAATCATCATAAATGAAGCCTTAATTTGTGTTAGGATGAGCTTGAATGCCCTTTAATTTTAGCTGATATTATTATAGGTTAGGTTCTGGTTCAATTTTATGCTATTGTTATTCCAGGAGACATCACACCAATGTAAAATCTATATATAGAGGTTATATGTGATGTATTAGATAGAAAAAATTGAATAAAGCTAAGTTTTATTTTCCTCCAAACCCCTCTTTCCCTCGGCAAATTATTGCGTCAGGTGACCGAACGCATCTCTCTGTCAGGTGACCTGATGCAATAATTTGCCCTTTCCCTCTCCCTCCCATCCAAGAAAGATCTAGAAGCTTCTTCCTCCTCAAAATTTCCCAACATTATATGAAACTCTTCTTTTCAATGCAAATCCAAAAAATTTCTAGCCGATTGTGGCATAAATTACATGAAGATAATCTTGCATAATTTATTTTTTTTTACAATAGAACATCACATGCTAATCCTTAGCTAGCATTAAAAGATGAATGCTTGGAATATCGTAATTCAGGTTATGATCAACCGTTAATGATTAGCTTCATTATGAAATAGCAAATCAAGCTACATCATTATATTGCTCTATTTTTTTTTTTTTTTTTTTTGGATATTTAGGCCAATTAAGGCAAACTCACACACACATCATATATGCAAGCTTTAAACCTGAATCCTCTCATTTGAGAATTATTAACGGGGATAACGATAAAACTAATATCTTAAGCTATTATAAGCCAAGAGCATATATAAATGGACCTTAGCAATGGTCACGGGTTAGTTTAACTTCAATAATACTTATTCCAAGTCGTAAATGTTCATCATTTCATGCTAAAAGTTGGTCGCAAAAAATATATTAACTCATATTCAAAAGAGCTTAATAAATTTTAAATGGCTTGTAAGAAATGGTGAATTCAATGATAAACTATAGATTAAATTCTGCAAATGAAGACATAATTCTCATAGGAATGTATGAAGTAACAAAAGTGATAATTTCTTATTAAAACGGTAATCAGAAGATGATGTTTCATTATGTTAATAAATACTATAAGTAAGATGCTTAGTAGGCAGCATGATCCATTGAATATGACTTGCACCTAGAAGTTTGAGAATTTAATAGTCTCTAGTTTTGGATCTTTCCTTAGGATGGATTGAATATGACTTGCACCTTAAAAGTTAAAGGATTTACTAGTCACTAGGTATGGATCTTTTCTAAGGATGGATTGAATATGACTTGCACCTAAAAATTTGAGGATTTATCGGTCACTAGGCTGACAAACTTTGAATATTTTTTGTTACCTTGTGAAAAAATCTATCAAAATTTATGGTTCAAAGTGATCAAATCATGACGTTCTAATCAGGCCATAATGACGAATGAGCTACTGAAATTTGATCAATTTATAAGATTATGTCTCCATTGTTATTAAATTTATAGACTTCAAAATTATTGAACTATTAATATGAATTGAATAAAGATATTGGCATGACTTTAGCATATCGTATCCACAAAGAGATAGCAAAAATATTTTACTTATAATATAATTATTCTAAATAAACGATTCATAGGATCAATTCATTGAATCAACTTTACTATAAGTTGAATCAAACAATACATGACTTAATAATCAAATTGTATAATTGTGGCCAAATTTTTCAAAAAAGCAATCAATTCTAATCTTATTGTATTAGTTTCTATACATTTTTGGTAGTGATGAAAACATATAAAGACCACTTAAATGGCATGTAATTGTAAATAACTTGAAGGGGAGGGACAATGTATTAGTGAGAATAGCACTGACTTGTGAGTCAATTGCCGTTGGACTCGCTCATCAACAGTAATTGATATGTGCGAAGTGGCCCCACCCATAAATGATAATGATAGCTTTTATGTGACCCACTTGATAGTCAGTCCTCTATTGCACAATAGAAGCACTTTGGTGCAGCAAAATTTATCTACTAGTGTATCTTAAATGCGTGTCTGTCTTCGTCTAATCACGGTTTCTCCATTTTACTACTTTGACCCATTGGTAGGAAGAGAAACAAAAAAAAAATATAAATAATATTTCAACCAAATTTTAATAGGAAGGTTTTGTGGTTGTTAAGTACTTAAAGATTAGGTGCATTTTAAATGTAATGTAAATGTACATTTAATTAAATATTACAAAGGTTCTATATAGTGTAAGAGTTTATTTGAGATGAAAACGGTGTTTTATAAATAATTAGTTGTAAATGTTACTATGAAAAAAAAAAAAAAAGAAAATTCATGATTATCGTTACAAAAACAACTTTCCACTACAAAATTTTTCTTAAAATAGTGAGAAATCTCCAAAAAAAAATATTAGCCGAATGAAATTGTGATATTTTATGTAGCAAATAGCCACAATGTTTTGCTACATATATTTTATATTTTTGTAACTTAATATGCAGTCAAGCTAGTTTAATAAAATCCCACAAGTTCCCACTCTAAAGACTTTCTTTCTCTCTCCAATCTTGGTTCACTCTCTCATTAAGCTTTTAGTAAAGTTCTAGCTTACTCAAATAATTTTGGATCAAAAAATAAAATAAATTTACTATTTTTTTTGTTTGTTTAGTTGTAAATTATTTTTGGTATTTTGTAAGATATTTCATTTTTTTGATATTTTAATATTTAGACACGAAGTCTAGGAAATTGATCAAGGCCTTATTCGTGACGGCGAGGCTTTGTTGCGGTTGTATGTGAAGGTTGTAGGTAGAGTTAGAGTCCACAATGACGTTACTTAATGGATGCCATCATAAGCAACAAAAATATAGCAAACCACTCATTTTAGTTTTCTGTGAAAGCCAAAAAAAAATATTCAAAACCACAAAACAACATAGATGATGCTTTATCAATTCAATAAGAAATTTCACCAAATCATAATTTCCATCTCAATTCCAGAAAAATCACTCAATAACCAATAATAACCAAGCCATGAGGAAATCGGAGTTCAATAAAAGAAAAAAGAACGGCAGTTGGGGCGATTTTCTGTTCCGAACGAATAAAACTCATAAAAACATGGAATGAATGTTTCTTCAATAAAATGATCCAAAAACTCACAAACTATTTTGAAACTCAAAACATAATTCATTCAGAAATAAAACTGATAAAACGTTTGGAAACTTTTGTTTGGATGAAGAAAATGAACGACCTAAAAAATTGCTAAAGAAAGAATTTAATTCCTTAGAAAATTTTGTTTGGATGAAGAAGACAAATGAACTAAAAAAACGTCATACTGGATTGAGATTGTCCGTCTCAAACAAGCAAATCCTTTTTTCACTAGAGGAAAATGTCCTGTTACCGGCGTACAACATCCGTCGGTAACAACTAAAATACGTCAGAAATTTTCATTTCCCAGAGCATTTCCAACGAAAATGCATTTCCAACGAAAATGCATCCGACGGTAATTACTCGTTGGAAAAAATTAATCGGTGGAATTTTACTGTTGGAAAAATTTCCGGCTGCGTTTCCGTCGTAATAGATAGTGAGAACTTCCATAACTAAAGCAAAAAGCCTATACCAAGGTACTTTCTCTTGCAAATGTCTAGTGATAACATCCTTAACTAAAGCAAAAAAGCCTACACTAAGATACGTTCTCTTGCAAATGTCCAGTGAGAACATTCTCTTGCAAATGTCTAGTGAGAACATCCATAACTAAAGGAAAAAAGTATACACCATGGTACATTCTCTTGCAAATGTCTAGTGAGAACTAGGGGTGTCAATATTTGACACGACACGAAAACCCGACACGGACCCGACCCGGAAAATCCGGGTTGAACCCGACCCGATTTCAAAATGGGTCGGGTTCGGGTTCCAGAAATCGACCCGTTTAAAAAACGGGTCGGGTTCGGGTTGACCCGGCGGGTTGCCGGGTCAACCCGCCAACCCGTTTAATTCGAAAAATTTCGAATCCCGCCTCTGCCCGCTGCGCGCCTGCCCGTGCTGCCCGCCGCGTGCCCAGTGCGCCCGCGCCAGACCGCGCCCGCCGTGCGCTCGCATGCCCAGCGCGCCCGCGTGCCCCGCGCCCGACTGCGCCCAACCTCGCCCGCGCCCGCGCTGTCCAGCTCGCGTCCGCCCGCCGCGCTCGCGTCCCCTACCGTCCGCCGCCACCGTTCCGGCGCCGGCCACCCAAACCGGGTCGGGTCGTGTCAACCCGGCAACCCGCCGGGTCGGGTCCGGGTTCGGTTTTCTGAACCGTTTGTCTACTCGGGTCGGGTTAGGGTTGACCCGTTTGAACCCGGGTCAGTTCCGGGTTCGACCCGAACCCGACCCGTGACCCGAAATTGACACCCCTTGTGAGAACATACATAACTAAAGCTAAAAGCCTACGTACACCAATGTACATTCTCTTGTAAATGTCTAGTAAGAACATCCATAACTAAAGCAACAAAGCCTACACCAAGGTACATTCTCTTGCAAATGTCTAGTGAGAACATGCATAACAAAAGCAAAAACCATACACAAAGGTACATTCTCTTTCAAATGTCTAGTGAGAACATCCATAACTAAAGCAAAAAAGCATATACCAAAGTACATTCTCTTGCAAATGTCTAGTGAGAACATCCATAACTCAAGCAAAAGTATACACCAAGGTACATTCTCTTATCATAGGAAGGTCACGCATGCGGGGCAGCGGTAACGCACGGAACAGAGGGCCGACGGTGGCGCCCATGGGCAAGCTTGGTAGGTCGACGACGAACGTCATGAGGAATCAGTCGCGGAGGCGTTCGGGGCAGCGAGCAGTCACAAATGGAGTGAACCGAGAAGAGTGAAGGAAATGAGAAGAAAGACGGCGAA
Organism: Dendrobium officinale; assembly: GCA_019514585.1. NCBI lineage: Eukaryota > Viridiplantae > Streptophyta > Magnoliopsida > Asparagales > Orchidaceae > Dendrobium > Dendrobium officinale. Next base: position 5,274,769 of record CM033686.1, on the reverse strand, counting down.
GCAGTCAAAATAGGGCCCTTTCCGTCAAACTTTCCAGCAGATTATTCGTTGGTCATAATACTGGTGGATAAAATGACAGAAAATATTCGTTGAGTTTAAGTAAGACGGCGCAATTTACGTTGGTAATTACTAATGGAATTTGCGTTGGAATAATTTATATATCGACGAAATCACCGGCGGTATATACGTCGGTAAGTTAATGACAAAAAATTTGCCTGAACTACCTCCTTAAAATTATCGGCGTATTTGCCGCTAGTCAGCTTAACTCATTTGCACCCCTAGTTGCAGCTAATATGTATGGGTTACTCACATCATGGCGGTGGGTTCCCATGCTACTATGTGGTAGAGCAAAGAGTCGTGTATTTCGAATTCGCCCAGTTTGAGTGAATTTTGAATGCATCAAAATTTGCTTGTGGATGAGTTTTAAACTTCTTAAAAATGTTTTGGAGTTGCTTCACACACTTAAAATTTTAAAATCCCAAAACACTCTTAATTCCCAACCAAGCATTCTCATAATAAATTCTCCCACAAAAATTCCAATTAGACACCAGGGATGCGAGTCCATATTGGACATGGATGTATGAAAACATCCTTCAAATCTTTAATAAAGGCTCCCGTCATTATATGTTCAACAAATTTGTAATTTTTTTATTAAATTAAAATAGTTAGTAAATGAAAAAATTATCTTCACGTGTTTATGTAATTGAGATTTGAGATTACATGTATGAAATATTTACGATTACAACAATAACAACAACAATATTATCAAGTCTTTATCTCACTGTGTGGAGTCGGCTACATAAACCTTTTTTCTTCATTGTGTCATGTTAACACTGTTATTGTCAGGTCCTAAGTCCTGTATGAGAAAAGTGAAGGCCAGGGCTGGTCTGTCACAACAATACTTGTCGGATAATCATGACATAAAATATTTACGATTAGAATCATAAAAAGTTTTCCTAAAATTATAAATTAAAAAGAAACACTTACCTATTATGCACAATCACACCGACATATAAACATCTTCAAATCTCACTCCTATTTGTTATGTTCGCATATCAACTATTCTCTTGACTTGATGAAAAGTGTATTCGATTCCTCCTTAGGTCCCTATTCACCGCCCGATTTCTAACCATCTTAGTATGTGTTGAACCACTAAAGCTATTTACTTGGTGCATAAAGAATCCAACATCAATAAATAAAATCAAAATTGTAACAACTTTGATTATATATGCTGCAGCTAAAGTTTATTAATGTGATAATTTCATTTTCACATGTAACAATTATAATAAAAATATTTTGTTTCTGCAAGCAATCAAAAGAAAGGAAAGAGTGATAGGATCCCTTGATCACCTTTGCCAATAAAAACATAGTACATTGAATAAAGGTAGATTGCATCATCAACCAATTGAAGTGGGATGGTAGACATTGTAACACAAGCACATATGATAATATATTAAAAGGGATGTTTTCGATCATTTATCAAAAGCCCTTTTTTAGATCTTATTGAAGTAATTAAGAGTAAGGTTGAGGATTAAATCAAATGCGATTAGGTGATAGACACTGAGCTATAATAAGCGGTTGAAAAAGCCGATTAGATGATTGACCTAAAATAAGGCAGTTGTTGCCAAAGATAATTGAAGATAATGATAGTGGCAATAAATTACGGGAAGTCATATATAGCCGCAAATGCTTTATCACAATTCCTCAACACGCACAGCTCATTTTGATTTGTTGGTTTGGAGTTTTGGCTACTAACTAGGATGTCGTGGGTTTGAAGCTTGCATATGTAATATGTTTGTGAGTTTAACTTCAGATAAAAAGAAAACTTTTAGATAAAAAACATTAAAATAATCCTAAACTGGTTGGGAAATTTCCTGTGTGCCGTCCGCCTTTCAATGAGATTCGAAATTTTTTCTTCAACTTAAAATTCTTTGGTGATTTCTCTGGCACTATGCTAAATCCTAAAAACATACTGATTAAGTTAGTGAATGACTTAGATTATTGCATGATGTATAATAATTTTAGGATTTTTTAATGCTTTTTATCTGAAAATTTGCTTGAATATTCACACTTAATACAAATGACTTCATCAACTTATATGAGAGATTCAAACACAACAAACCAGAAGTCGAATTCAAATGGAATATATTTCTCAATTTGAACCGAGATTTCTTCATTAATATATAGTTTTGGATAGCCATAATACTCAATTATGTTAGTGAAAGCTATTGCATAAAGATATTCTATAGACTTATAGTTAATGATCTGGCGACTTAGGGCATCTCCAACCGACCTCCAAACGCTTGAATGGAGCTCCCGGCCAGCTCCAGCCGAACTGCAAAATTTCCGCTATATGGCTGCGGGTGAACAGTGGGACGCCAATATTGGCGTTGCACTGTTCATCTCCGCCATTTTTACCACTCTACCGAACTTGTCGCGGGAAAAAAAAGAGGCGACGGTTAACTGCAAAAGGGTGAAAAACGCGTACCGTTGGAGATGAAATCACGGCATTTTGTAGTTTCCGGCATTTTGGAGTGAAAAATGAGATTTTCGGTTGGAGATGATCTTAGCAAAGTACTGAACCACTGTTTTGGAGAAGAAGATAATCTTCCAGTTTTAGTTCATTCAAAAAGGGATTACTTCCTTCAGTAGAAAAAAGAGTATCGGCAGTTTACAAATTTTTTTATTCAAATTTTTAGTAAAAAATTTAATATGTGATAAATGTACTAAAGACGCAGAAATTATTTTAGTTTTAATAGTCAATTTGTCCCCTAATTTAAACTATTTAAATGATTTTCTAAGTAGGAAGTGGATTTTGATAATTTCTAGAGCTAAGACTTCGTCCGAAACTACTTTCTTATTACTTTATGAAACAGTTTCTTAGTATAATTTTTTTTTTTAATTTGAAAATTTTGTGCTATAAATCTACTTCATAAAGTAGTACGAAAACTATCTCAAACGAAACCTGAGATTATTGATATGAAAAAAAAAAAGAAAAATCAAGTGAAGCTAGAATTATGAGGTATTGCCCAATTTAATAACTTCTACTACTATAAAAAAGAAGTTAACTTGCCTCTTTATTTGATAAAAGACTATTATGATGGTGATCAGCTTATGTTAGGATAGTTAAGGCGCAAGTCTCAAGAAGGGTATGTTGTAGGTCTTATAGGTGATAATGGTGAAAAATAATGGCTATGATGCAAATGGTATGATAAAATTTTAATTTCTTAGTACTCCTTAAATAAATATTTTGTAAGATCTAAAAGCTATCAAAATCCTTTAAGAATCTCTATGAGATGTTGTTAGTTCCTCAAGACGTATGCTACTAATGATGTGAGGTAAGAATCACCCGTTAAGATCTATGTCACATAATCAACTTGTAACCTCATCGTCACTAAACTAAGACCAACATCACAACACTTGTGCCGCCATAAATACCTTTACCAAAATTCACATCATAGTAATCTCCTATGATAGTTTATTCTAGGTATCAAAGATATGATAACCATCATTCTATATTGCCAATGTTAACCATTCACATCAATTCATTTTTTTACATAGTATTGATGGTTTCTTTAATTAAAAGAAAAGGTGAATGGGTGATACCTCATAACACATTTTTTTATGCTAGTAGAATATGCTCAACTAAGCTAGGCTCCAAGAATTTTATTTTATTTTTACATTTTCCATATAGAAATATGTGTGCATGTAACAACTCTAAGATATGAAAAATACTTTAAAATGGAAAAAACTTTAAATTTATGTTTGAATTATAGCACTTCGACGCTATGCTCTGTAGCTTTGCGGTGATATGCTTGAAAGCAAAGCAATGCCAGAAATCGCTGCTATGACATTTGAATCTTTGTTGAATTCTATAGTAATTCTGAATTCAACATCCAGCTCTGTGGCCCTGGGTCTGAGCGTTGTGGCACTAGACCACCAAAAATGTTTATATATATATATATATATATATATATATATATATATATATATATATATATATATATATATATATATATATATTAAATCCTAAGACCCTAAGAAACTGTCGTGACTTGCTCAAGAAGGAAGAACGGGAGAGGGAGAGGACGAAGGAAGAGAGAGGGAGGAGAGAGAATGCATTCGAGGCATTTTCAACCACTGATTTTTTTTTTTTTTTTTTTTTTTTTTTGAGATTTCTTCTGATCATTATAAGTAACCCAAACATAAATTTAAAAACATCACAGTAAAATTGAATGTTATGCCTTGCTGAATCATATATGTATTGATAATATTTATAGATAAAAATGTAATGTGCATAGATAATATTGGTAGATAGATCATAATAGGTACAGATACTGCATATGATACATATAATTGATAGTAGATAAAATAGATTATATTGACACATGCGGGTTATGATTCTTTTATTGATTTATGAGTATTTTTAATCCAATTATTTTAGGATTTAATGATTCTCCTATCGACTATTCATTCATTGAGATGATTTCTTGTTTTTATTATTGATCATTTTGAGCCTTAGGAATGATATATGATCATTGATGATATTGAATCACTATAAGAAAATCGTTCATTACTCGCGGATTTCCAACGGATTATGATGAAATATTTTCAATTGATTTTGAGAAAAAAAAAATTCGGCAGCTTTCCTGCGGATTTTCTGACAGATTTTAATAATTTTTTAAAAACTTATATATTCGTAATTTAATTAATTAATAATTTAATAGCTTATTTTAATTAATTGTTAATTTAATAACTTTAAATAATTAAAATTAAGTTGTTAAAGTAATAATTAATAACTTTAATATTAATATTAATATTAATAACTTTAACTTATTTATTAATAATTTTAACTTATTATTTTATCAATAACTTTAATATTAATATTAATAACTTATTTTAATTATTTATTATTTTAATTATTGTTAAATTTTAATTTTGGTAATATTCTATTTAAATATAAAATAGTAAATTTTATAACATGTTTTACTTCACGACAAAGTAGTTGACACACTGAAACTGAACAAGTTCTCTGTTCGAATGACCAAACTTATGGGCGGGCAGGGTAGCTTCCGTGGGCACGGACGAACAAGCAGGGTAGCTTCCGTGGGCGGGCTGGCGGGCAGGGCATGTGTGTAGATGGGCGGTCATCTATTTATTATTATTACTTTTAGTTATTTCGACGATTTTTTTCTGCTAAACAGCCACTAGAAAATTTTGTGAACGTTCATTTTAACGGCAAAATTTTTTCCGCCGAAAAACATTCAAATCCACCAGAAAATTAACAATTTTCCTCTATTAATACGCAATTTTCTTGTAGTGAATACTATTGAATATATTAACTGAACTTAGCATACATATTGATTATTTAAGCTTTGCATTGGAAGCTTTAGTAAATTTGAATTTATGTTGGCCTTTTTTGGCGATTATATGAATTTTAATGATTTCAAGTCAAGGAAGGGATCATGACTCGGTGGAGTGAGCGAGGTTGTCTGAGATCCTCAAGCTTTTCTTTTGATTTTGTTTTGTATTTTGTTTTATTCTTTTGTAGTCAGAGATTGAGATAGATTATGAATTGTAAGTAATCTCCTGGCTATTGTAAATATAATTTTGATGAATAAATAGAGAAATATTTTGTTATGTTTGATTTTAGTTGTTTCTATTGGCTTGATTTATATTGACGAATTCAACGAAGCTTTGGTTGATTGTTTAAGTAATTAAAATTGACAATTATTTCAAATTTAATCTTACGGTGTGACATCTATCTCCAGTTAATTTAATTGCTTGTGTGTTAAACGAAAGAGGCTATGATTCCTGAGATTTATTCTCTCAAGTTAGTTCTCATATGTAATAAGTATGCACTTCTAAATCATCATAATAAGAAATAATAAATATTTATTTATTTGAAAATTGGCATCATATATGTATTAGCATGATATTTAAATTAGGTTCATAAAATAAGTTATCATTATTAATCACTTTAAAAAGTATAAAGCTTTCAGTTTATTATTTGATGCATGTAACAACAAGACTTTACCATATTCTTCATATTGAATAATGATTAATATAATTCCTAGAAATAATATCCCAATATGCAAAAAAAATTAATGCAATTTTTAGATCTTAAAGCACCTAACTATTTCGGCTAATGACCGACATCTAATATCCATCAACTATTAACATAAAAAACTCAACTTCTTTGTCTCCTAGACTCCCTTCCAATTAGGAAAATGACTAAAATCCTCCATTTTTTTTAATTTTAAAGTTGATCATAACTTGACCTTTGCCAATGATCAATGTCTACCTATTGACATATTATGCTCATCTTAGAACCAAAAGATTTTATAAAGGATTTATATGATCCCCGCTAACCATATGCTTATAGCAATCATAATAAGATAAGACCAAGTGTTATCTTAACATTATCATGTCAGCTGCATGAAATGCATCTTAAATGTTATGTTCCAAGATGCTCTCTCCTCTTTTCATTAATGTGCTTATATTGCTCAATAACATCATTCTTATAGACTGCTAACCCACAATCATTACAAAATTTTGAATTCGGACATTCAATTATATCTATTAAAGCCCTATAATCCAATCATTTATGGGTTACTAATTTAGCTCATCAACTCATAACAACTAGCCGTTGACTTTCAAATAATCATCATTTTTTCAAGAATCCTTTGAGTACTTTCCTCCATCTTTTATTGATAGTATTTACCCTAATCATTATAATTGATGTACTTCTTAAAAGATTTTTTCCTCACAATTCTACTAAAAAACATTCTCTAAACCATCTCATTGAAGAAGACAAAGGTACTTATCCCACCTATGTCCTTTGTTGCATGATTTGAAGCATGATTGGAATGATTTCAATCCAATTTAATTTGAGCATAAGCATAATTATATGTCTATGTGGACAACAAAATATATTTATAGATTTTGTGAGAGAATATATGTGGAGACAACAACTAATATCATGGCCCACTAATTATTGTCCTCAATACATCAAATAAGAGGTATTATTGGGAAGCTTCTTGCATAATCCACCTCTTTCAAATCAGCTTTGTTCTTCTAATACAACTAATAAGATATAGAATTTAATAAATTATTACAAATAAATATTAATATTTTTGAAAGATCTAAATATAACTTTACTATGAACTATTAAATAAAAATACCAAAACATCATCATAAAATAATTGATAGTAATTTAAAAATTATTAATTTGTGCCCTCACTAATAAAAAGTTATGGCTCCGCCCCTACTCCTATGAATATAGTAAAAAAAACTAGAGAAGCTATGAAGGATGACAAATTTCACTACTAGTTGAACATTAACAAAGTCAAGCTAAGGAATGTCGACCATCAATGTTAGATTACAACAATCAACAATAGATGCTAGTATCAATTAATAAAAGGTGGTGACAATCTTAAGATGATATACAGTCATATGACAAAATATTGAAGATGATGGTATGGCGATAGGTAGTAGGGCTATAGTGATTTGGTGTAGAGCACTATGATTTTTAGGCTCTCTACAATCCAAATATCTTTTATGTGAAGAATGTGATCATAATTTAAATTTTTTTGAGTGAAAGGTTCATCATTTTAGCCAAAATTTTCAAACACAACTAACTAGATGGCTTGTGCTAATTTTCTAAATCATAGATACCTTTTTTAAAGATTTTAGTGTCATAGTGACATTGAATTGAATGATTTTGACAATTAGACTAAGTATGCAATATTCACATATCATTTGGTCTATCAAAAAATGTCCTAAAGTTCTTAACTATACTTTGAATGGTTAATTTTGACTTTTATGGATTTGGAACAAGTCACTTTTGATATTATGGGTTTATTCTCATGAAAGCATCCATTTTGATTATAAATTTACTAATAATGGGGTTTAAATTGTACCAAATTATATCTTAAAAGTTCATGTTTTGCATATTTACATCAAGGCCATATTTAATGGAATAGATTTCTCAAGATGTATAAAAACATATTAAAAAAAAAAAGTGTTTGTATATTCTACAATAAATAATAGTATGTGAAAATAACAATTAATTTCTTCACAATTTTGATATTTTAAGAATAAATTTTTATTTAAATTTAAATTAAAGAAAATTTTAAATTTTCAACCTCATAATCTATTCCTTAAAGAGAATATTTGGAGTTTAATATTTAGATTTTAAAAATTAGATAATTTAAGTTAATTTTAATAATCTTTCAAAATTTTTTAAACATTTAATCTGTTTATACATATTTTTATTTGGTTTATGTTAATTCTATTTATAACAATTTAAATTATATAAAAAAATAATATAGTTATATTATTTATTAAAATTTAAAATTAATATATAATCCATATATATATATATATATATATATATATATATATATATATATATATATATATATATATATATATATATATATATTCATTCTCAGCTGTAACGATGCTTCTTAATAAAAATTATGTCGTGTCAGTCACTTACATGTACACTATCTATTTGTCCAATTAAGAAAAATGAAAAGAAGTAACAAACATAGATTTTTTACATATGAGTCTTAAAAAAAAATCAACTTTAAGAGTTTATTATATAAATAACTTAAATTAGCCATCCATTCTCTTTTTAGAAAATTTTATTATTTAAAATTTTAATAACTGAATAATATTGATATATTGCCAAAAAATTATCTTGATGTGACACGAATCTCAAGGCAAAAATCAAGTTAGAAACTTCAAAAATTAAATCAGAGATTATTTGAACTCTGATTTCAACAAACTTATAGCCGAACTTAACTTCTGAAAAATACAAACCCAACGACACCAAATTCGACTCAATTTGAGCTCAAATGGGTCCACATTGAAGACTCAAAGCATATTTGGAAGGGTCAAACCATAAATTGGATTACCAAACGGTTTCCGAACGTTATATGCTTATAATACAATCGAGTGTCTCGATGAGAAAAATCCAACAAACCCAAGATCGTCAAATTATGATATCATTAAGACTTTCAAATACTTCATTGAGGGGGAGGAAGAACGGACCAAAGAAAGAAGAGAAGGAAGGGCTCTCTTGCCACCAGACTCTTTCTCGACTGTCGTCGGACTTCAGCCCAGTCACCGACTATCGTCGGACTTTCGGCTACCGCCAGATGTCGGATATCTGTTCGACCACAAACTGATGCCAAACTTTGATCTATCGCCAGATTTCTACCCAACGCCAGACTTTTGTTCGTCATCGGATTTCTACCCAACGTAGGACTTCCGCTCTTCACTAGACTTCTACCCATCACCGGTCTTTCATCGGACTTCTACCTGATGCCGAATTTCCGCCAATTGCCAGATTTCTACCCGACGCCGGATTAACGCCTATCAAAGGTCATTCTGACTCCGTCTCCAGACAACGGTCTTTCTGACCTTCGTCGCCTACCTACTATGGTCATGCCGACCAAACGAACACATCAATATTGATTCTCCTTGTTTCCACCATGTAACACACTCTATATGATGTATATTTGACATCAAGCCAATGCATTCCTCCCAATGAATGGCATCTTTTTTTATCAACTGCAAATACTAGTAGATTCATTCAATCTGGGCTAGGCCCCGTGATTTTTTCCCTTTCCAGGAATTTTCTACGTAAAAATTTTGGTGTCTCTTATAAATGTTGCACTCTCTCTTTTTATTTGCATGCTTGCTGGATCTTCGTACAAAACTAAGACATTAAAATTTATAATTCTCTACCGTCGCGAATACTTCAGGACACAACAAATACTATTTTGTTTTCTTTGACTCTTCTTTATTTCTATAAAAGTTTGTTATAATATTTATCTGATTTTTTTTATTAAACATTTAATTTTTTCAATTTCAAATTACGAATTATTATGCCTTGTGCTTATTTCTTTATTGACTTAAAAATATTTAATAAATTTATTTAATATTTACTAATTTATATGACTATTGTATACTTTTTTAAATATAATATTTAAAAAAGAATTTAGGTCCTATATATTTAATAATAAATAAATTTTATGTCCGTAACTTATCTGGACTTACCCTTTTATCAACGTTGATGCATTATAATGGTTAGTCATGAAAGCATATTTATTGGACGATAACAGAGTTCGCTGTTTAATAATTTACAGCTGATCATTGAGAAGGTATATATACCTCTCCTGTACCTGCCAGTACCACCTTCTGTACCTTCCACTTATCAATTAATTTAATATACCCTAAAAAATAATTAAACCAATAAAAAAATTTATTAAATAAAAATTACTTATTTTTCCTCTCTATATAACGCCCGCATCCCCAATGACCCGTCTATTCCGATCCCTCAAGGCCTCAACCTTCTCTCTCTCTCTCTTTCTCGTAGTGTGGCTGAAGAAAAATTAGGCGGATCCAACGGCTGTGAGAGGATGAAAAAATTGATCAGACGGCTGGCGAAGGTGGCGGACTCCTCGCAGTACGAGCCGCTTGAAGCGGCGGGAAAAAGGGATGCAAGGCGAGCGCGAGTACCGGCGGGTCATATTCCAGTTTTCGTCGGCGAAGAGATGGAGCGTTTTGCGGTTCCAGCGGAATTCCTCGGCCGACCGCCGTTCGTCGAGCTTCTCCGGCGAACGGCGATGGAGTTCGGATACGATCAAGTCGGTGTTCTCCGGATCTCTTGCTCAGCTCACCTCTTCCGTCGCCTTCTACTTACCGCTGAAACCGATGCCGGCGACGATTTCGTCGCCGAGGAGCTCGCCCGGCCCCTTCAGTACTCCGATCACTTTGCTTGCTAGGGTTGGATGCCAGAGATTCTCCCATGCTTCTCTCCTTCCTCCTGTTCTCTCAGTCCTGCCAAGAACTTTTTCCGTTTTTTTTTCCGATAATTCGTGTTTCCCGTTTTGCCCTCCTTTGCTGTGGTCTAAGGGCTTAACAGTGGAAATTGTTTATGGGTAGAATGGGTATTTGCTTTTCTCACTTTTTTTTTTTTCAGCTCGAGAAAATGGGTAAGGTGTTTATAATGGAATTTCGTTAAATGGAAATTAATCAGGGTTTGAAATTTTGTTTATGAGCAATTAATTACTCGAATTACGCCCTCGCCGGCGACGAAAATTACGGAGATCCCATAGGGCCAAAAGAGTCAAGTGATCACAATCCGGCTTTTCCACTCCCCACGAGGTCATAAATGGGGACCGAAGTATCATAGCTCATCGACGAATTATAGCGTAGGGGTATATATGGAATTGTGCTCGTTGTGTTTTTTAAATTTGTTATTATTGTTATAGTAAAATTCTTATAATTTAAGCATGCAATTAAGCATTAATTTTTAGCTAATTTTGAACTTTAAATACTAAAAGAAGCGCGCTTATGTTAAGCACAATTATTTTAACCATGAAAATAATTTTACATTAACAAAATATTAAGATCATAATCACAAAAGATTACAATCAAATAAAAATATTAATATCATAAGAAATAGATAGAGAAGGAAAAGATATTCGTTTTGAATGATTTTTTTATTGCTTCTCAAAATAGATTTAGTAAAAAACTTAAATTTTTAAACTAAAACTCTATTTTAAGAAGCAATTAAAAAGTCGTCTCAAATGAAGTCTCAATATACTGTACACAACAACAACAACAACAACAACAACATCAAGCCTTTATCCCACTAGGTGGGGTTGACTACATGAATCTTTTTTCTCCATTGTGTCATTACCAAGTCGCAAGTCATGGATGAGAAAAGTTGAGGGTTGGATTAGGTAGTCGACAGCCAGCGTAAAACTTGTCGAATAATAATGACATGAATCCTTTGACTCCACTGTGAGTATCATGAATGTATTTCAAATATGACTTTCGAGCATACTGAATCTCTTCTCTTCTTATCTCTTTCTAGCTCTTACTATTCTTAACTATTCTTTTTTTTTTCTTACTACATTACAACAATCAAATGTTCTTTATTAGTCAGAATAACAAAATCCCTCTATAATAACTCTTGAAATTTAATTAAGCCTATATTTAAGTCATTAATATCTTTTATAAGTATGCTTAGCCAACTAATTTAATTAATTAAAATCTTTTATCACAATTTAATCAGCATTTTGCGTATCATGTGAATCTAATTTTCTAATAAATCCACGATTCTTATTTCAATAAACTAAACCCCAACAGCCCAACTGGAAAAGATGCGTGCAACTCGCTTGAGCAGCAAATAATTAAAAAAGAAATTCTCCGTCCAAAGGATTTGTACGGTTGAAATTTTTATTATTTATTTCTTTGTATGATTGCTAATTTATATTATAATAATCCCCATAGAGTTAATTCCCAAAATAAGACCAAATGAATACTTATTCATATCTATCTATGAGTGGACGTTAAATTGAATTTTCTATGCGGGCTATTGTCTTCATTGATTGGGGACAAAACAATAAGCTAAAAATAATAATAATAAAAAATAAAAAATAAAAAATTTGTGGAGCCGGTTTGGATGCAAATAGGATTTTAGATTTTGTTTGAGGTCACTTTCTTGCTGTTTAGCTTTTAAGATTGTAATTATAATTTTGTTTTGCAATTATATTTTTATTGTTTTTAATAAATTTTTATGTCATGAAGCTGCTTTCTACATTAGCTTTTAGAAAAGCTATTTTTCATAGTAGCTTTACAACTATTTTTATAAGAAGATAAGTTGTTCTCAATGGACCCCTTAATGCATCCTATAAATATGAATTTTGGTAGTTTTCTAGTACCGAGTCTTGTAGGTTTCGTTTGGGACAGCTTTTTATTGCTTATTAATATAAATTTATAGTACAAAAAATTTAATTTTTATACTAAAATTTCGTTGTAATAAACAATTAAAAAGTCGTTCCAAACAAAGTCATAGGGCCAATTTTTTTGTTGCTTTATTTTTTATACTAGAAAGCTGTTTTAAGAAGCAACAAAGAAGCCGTCACAAACAAAACCTTAGTTTAATATATATATATATATTAAAAAACTGCTTTTGAAAGTAGTAAGAAAGCTGTCTCATATGAAGCTTTAATGATAATAACGTTATTGACAATGGCATATTAATTCTAATTGTTGTTAACATTACTGACAAATGACAAATAAATTCTAAATAACATTTATGCAGAATTTATTAAAAATTATTAGACATTATTAACAAAAGACATTTTTTTTTTCTTTTCTTAGCAATGGAGTGTTAATAAACATAAAGTCCAATTTTTTATTAATATGCAAAATTTCCTGAGAGTGCGAGAAAGAGATTGTTGAGATGGAACTTTTAAAATAAATTTAAGTTAATGAATTTAGAAAATGGACATAATTTATTTCATTTTATCTGTGGAAAAAATTAGGAAAAAATATTCGATTCAATTTTAATTAAAATGATCTTAAACATTTTGACATAAATCAATTTTTATGATATTATGTTACATAAATTTTTTTTAATATTTTATTATTTTTCATTAATTTTGTTATATTTTTATAATAAATAATTTCTTCATTATTTTTAAATTTATTTACAAAATTAAATCATATCACTTAAATAGAATAAAAAATTGCGATAAAGTTTTATATCAGTGTATACCGATCAAAATTAAATCAGCTGGTCTGATTTATTTTTTTAGTATTATAAAATTTCCCTTTATCTTGATAAGGACCTAATTAGTTAACAGAAAATGGGATTAAAAGCACTAAAAAATGATTATAAGGGCAGGAAAAAAAAAGGCAAATATTTCTTACATTCAAAATTTCACATTGATAGGTTCCTTCGTTAATTAATGTCTGATTCAATAAATTTTTATTTTGGTATAAACATTACTTAAAAAATATTTTTTTTCATAAAACTTAACATTTGTTTGAGACAGCATTTTTACTGCTTTGGTTTTTAGAACAATTGATTAAACTACGTATCTTATGCCACATAATCCTTCAAAAACCTAATTGACTTATATGGTTGATATATCATAAAAAAATTATCTTGATGGAGCATGAATCTCGACGCAAAATCCAGTTGAAACTTCAAAAATTAAATCGGAGATCATATGAATTCCAATTCTAGCAAACTTTTTTTTTGTAGGGGAAACCCACGGCGGGGCCTACGCGTTAATTAAAAAAATCGGGATACAGAGTCCTTAGGAAAACCGTTAGCTCACTAATGCTCATACGAGCTACAAAACAAAGGAAAAGAAAACCTACGAGCCAATAGTTTCCACTATCAAAAAAGTAATACAAGAACCCTAATAACATGCTAGATGCTCAAGACTATCATCCAAAAAAGAAAGACTAAAAAATAGTCAATAAGCGCAGTCTTTCTGACAAAATTGTTGAGGACCAGGATCATCTACAAAAAAGGGAAACAAAAAAGGAAGAAGCTACAAGAAGAAATATAGTTAGTATCACAAGTCTTAATAAAGAGATAATTCCATAAGTAATAATTAAGAACATCAAGAGAGTAAAGAAACAAAATTAAAGCAGGTAAAGAGATAGGATACAGATACTTAGTGTAGTTGAAAACCTTGCACCGGAAGGTAGGGAAAATAACAAAAAAGCACTGGGGACAGAACCAATGATCACCATGGAAACCATGAGAATCATCACTGTAAAGCAAAACCTGAAAAGCAGACCAATTAGCAACAAGGCACAAAGGAAAAACAAAATGAACCCAGGTTGTCAAAAACCACCCAGAAGGAGCAAAGCAACCAAGCCACCACCCAACCGGCAGAATCCCCAAGAGATTCAAACCAACAACACCAGCCATAGTAAGGTATAACAGAAAAAACAGAGGCACACCCTCCAGGAGCTCGAACCCAAAAGCCTGAGATAACCAAAGATACCACGCCGAATCACAGAGAAAAAAAAACCCCAGCAAATGATCACCTGGCACCCCCCAAGGAGCACCAGCAGAAAAACAACAACATAAACAACCAAAACAAAGAAGAAAAAAAAAAAAAAAAAAACAGCATAAGACAAGACATCAACACCAAACTACCTGGAAACATACGGGGTACCCAGCTGATCAAGATGAAGTAAGCCCGAAAGATGACCAGGCAAAGAAGAACTACCAAAATCAGTAAACTCCTCCAAGGTACAACCAAACTTAGCAAGTCAAATAGCTGCAGCATTCGCAGCCTTGGCAGACACAGAAAAAACAGGTTTCATGAAATAAAGCAGTTTCCTAATATCTCTAACAATATAGAAGAAGCTCGGGTTACAACACATCTCCTCCAAGGAATATAAATACGAAATGTTAATACCAGAGTTGACCTCAATAACTAAGTTAATAATATTAAGAGGAATGCATAACTGAAGACCATAAAGAATAGCCATACACCAAGCATACTCCAAACAACAATTAAAGTTAGGGCCATCAAAGGCCAGCATTAAAGAACCATTCGAATCTCTAATTAAGCCACCACAACCAATAGCATATGCAACCTTACACCCATGGATATTCAACTTGAAGTAACTGTTCATAGGTTTAATCCAGAAAATAGCATAAGAACCCACAGAATTCCCCAACGGAACCATACCAAAAAAAGGAGCAAGATGAGAGTAATTAGAAAAGTTTTTCATCGAAATTAAGTTAACAACCACAAGAGCAATCACTTTATCTTTAACTCTACGAATAATATTAATATGATCAATCTTGCAACCATTAAAAACAGAATTGTTTCTCTTAAGCCAGATGAACCACAAAATAAACATAGGGATAGAATTACGGATGTTACCTTTGCACTCGAACATCCAATTCATCAGAAAAGCCTTAAGAGACAAATGCACATTAAAAATATTTAATTGGAACAGATCATCAAAGAAAACCCACGTCTTAATAGCCACAGGACCAGATATAAAGATATGATGCATAGTTTCAGAATGAAAACAACAATGGCATTTAAAGGCAAAAGAGAAACCTTTTTTGATAAGATTATCATCAGTAGGGAGCAAGTTATGAAGCAGGCGCCACATAAAAACAGAAATTGTTTTAGGGATGCTTTTGTGCCAAATAATGGCAAAGGACTTATCCAAAGGCCTTTTATTTCTAAAAAACAGCCACACATGTTTGATATGGAAAGCCCCATCCTTAGAACCATCACACAAAATAATATCATTAGACTGATAATTAAAGGAAATATTAAGAATTCTATTTATAACACAGTGAGGAACAAAGTTAGAAAGCTTGTTCACATCCCAACCATTATCTTTAAAGAAGAAATTAACTTTAACAGACTCCAACGAGGACGTATGCAACAGCGAATCAATAGAGTCCTTACCAATCCAATAATCCTGCCAAAAAAATAAGTTCCCGTTATCATTTATTTATTTGTTAATTAGCTTTTTGTGCTTATTTAGATAGAAACATTATAATATTTATGTAATTAACTTTCAGAGAAACATAACTATTTAAATTTATTTTTATAATTTAGTGCAGAGCCTGCATTAGATTCCAAGCAGCTATGCAGGCTAACCATGTAGGGGTTGACAATTATCACAATTTTTAAATAAAAAATTAGAAACTAATAGCCATCTAATTAAGTGTTCATTAAATACTCTTTGAAAGAGATCTTGATTCTTGTTTCTATTCTTTAAAATTCAAAAAATAAAATAAAATAAAATTATAGGTCAATCACTCAATTGATAATACATAATCATTATTATTAAGTAGAATAGAATATTGTAAGAATATTCTATCATAATCTATATGGCAAAATTTCAGACTCATAAGATACACATTGGGATTAGTGTAATTTTTTAATATCACAAATTTCACTAATCTTAATATAAATCGAATGAATATGAAGTTCATCCTACTATTATTTTTATTATGATATTCTTTATATAATTGTTTTCTCTTGTTGCGGGCTAGAATATACGCGGCGGTAGAGTTAGAAAATTTTCGTCTGAGCATTGTACAAATATCTAGCACACACAAACAGAGGATAAAAGAACACCAGGATTTTTATGTGGAAACCCTGAAAAGGGGAAAAATCACGGGGCCACGCCCAGTTGAAAAGTTTAACTATTGTAGTTTGAGATACAAGAGGCTGATTCGTCCAACAAGTTAGGACGATCGGATTACAATGAGTTTCTTCTGAATTGAAATTCAGTTACATAGTCGAGCAGAATTCTGGCGTCACTAAGGAAACTGGACAGAACTCAGATGTCGTTCGGAAATAGTCTCGAGTTTCGGTGTCGATTAAGATCCTGGTGTCACTTGGGCTTCCGGCGGGATTCTGGCGTCGTTCTGACGACAGGAAGAACTCCGGCGGTGATCGAGGAGGAGTTATTCTCTCCACTCCGTCTCTTCTCTTCTCTTCTCTTCTCTTCTCTTCTTCTCTTCTTCTTACTTGGGTCCCTCTTATGAGAAATATGGGGTCTATTTATAGTTTTTCTAGAGTGGCATGGCTCGTAAATAGGTGTGAGATAAGGGGCAAATAGGGAGTTGCCGAATGGACGGGTGATATTGAATCCTTTGATCGTGCACCGTTCGTCAGACATTTGAAGGTCTTAGTGATGTCAAATTTCGGCGATCTTGGGCTCGTTGGACTCGTCTCGTCGAGCCATTCAATACGACTATAAGCTCGTTATTAAAATCGGAGTTCGGGTGCTCTCAGATTTAATTTCTGAAGTTTTCAGTTCGATTATGCCTCGAGATTCGTGCTTGATCAAGATAATTTTTTGAGAATATATCATCTCTAATTATATCGAAGTAATGCATCTAAGACTTTGCTTGAGATAGCTTTCTTACTGCTTCAAAAAATAATATTTTAGTATTGATACGTCATCACAAAATTAGCTTGATCGGGCATGAATCTCGAGGCAAAAGCTAGTTGGAAAATTCAAAAATTAAATCCGGGAGCATCCGAACTCCGATTTCAATGATCTTATAGTCAAACTGAGCGTCTCGGAAATACGAACCCAACGACACCAAGATCGACCCAATCCGAGCCCAAATGAGTCCGAATCAGGGGTTCAAAGCGATGTTGGAAGGTTCAAACCGTAATTTGAGTTACCAAACGGTCTTCGATTTTGACGAGCTTATACTTGAATCGAACGGCTCGACAGGACGAATCCAACAAGCCCAAGATAAATAAATTCCGACATCAATAAGGCCTCCAAATGTCCAACGAACGGTGCACGATCGTAGGATTAAATATCGGCCGTCCATTTGACCACTCCCTATTCGCCCTTGATCTCACACCTATTTACGGACCATGCCACTCCAGAAAATCTATAAATAGAGCCATCATTCTTCACAAGAGGGGATCCAAGCAAGAGAGAGAAGAAGAGAAGAGAAGGAAGGAGTTCCTCCTCGACAGCCGCCGGACCACCGCCGGACCAACGTAGGATCTCGCCGGACCACCGCCGGACCAACGTAGGATCTCGCCGGACCACCGCCGGACCACCGCAGGAATCTCGTAGGACCACCGCAGGAACCTCGCCGGACCACCACCTTAAGGCCCGACGTTCATCCCCGACATCCTGCCAAAGACCCGACGTCTTGTTCAAGGCCCGACACTCAGTCCCTACATCCTACCAAAGACCCGACGTCTTGTTCAAGGCCTGACACTCAGTCCCTACTTTCTGCCAAAGACCCGACGTCTTGTTCAAGGCCCGACGTTAAGTCCCAACGTCCTGCTGAAGACCCGACGTCCTGCTGAAGACCTGACGTCCTGCTTAAGACCCGACGTCCTACTCAAGGCCAGACCATCAACATCCGATCTTCCAAGTGACACTGGGACTAACACCTGACTCCTTATCTCCTACCGCCTACGGTCCTTCTGACTACTGTCGCCTACTACGATCCGTCCGACCTCCATCACCAGACAACGGTCTTTCTGACTACGGTCTCCTGCCAACTACGGTCGCCGGCCGACTACGGTCTCCTGCCGACTACGGTCTCCTGCCGACTACGGTCTCCGGCCGACTACGGTCTCCTACCGACTACGGTCTCCGGCCGACTACGGTCGCCGGCCGACTACGGTCTCCTGCCGACTACGGTCTCCGGCCGACTACGGTCTCCGGCCGACTACGGTCCGGCCGACTACGGTCTCCGGCCGACTACGGTCTCCTGCCGACTACGGTCTTTCAGGCCAAACAAACCTGTACATATAACTCTTACCATGTAATGCAATCTATATGATGTACATTTGCTACATCAATCTAAGGCCTTCTCCTAAGGAAGGGCCTCATTTGTAATCGACTACAAATACTAGTGGATTCATTCAAACCGGGCCAGGCCCCGTGGTTTTTCCCCCTTTTTCAGGGGTTTTCCACGTAAAAACTCTGGTGTCACTTATGAATGCTACATCCTCTCACTTATCTGATTGTGTGCTGGATCTTCGTACAACGCTAAGACGTTAAACTATATATTTCTCTACCGCCGCGAATATTTCAGGACGCAACAAGTATCAAACAAATATTGAAAAGCTCTAAAAAATTATAAAAAATAAAGCTTTCTTCTTTTGAGACAGATTTTTTAATGCATTCTAAAACGGTTTTCTTTGTTGTATTAAGAAGCTGTTTTAGAAAGAAAAAAAAAATTATTCAAACGAAGCCTAAGTCCAACAAAATTCTTAGATAACAACAAGAAGAATAGATCAGGATTCAACTCTCCCTTAGAAATTTTAACAAATTCATTTGGGCCTTTTTCAGAATAATATATTGAATTTAATGGAAAAAATATTCTATCAATATATACCTTAATACATTTTATGTTAGATGTATGGCTGAGATCTTATTGGAAAATATAATTAAAATTAAATGATTAATATAATTTAAAAAATATATATTATAATAAAATTAATAAATATAAGTTAATTTAAGGAGATATATTTATCATCAAATTATGAGTATTTTTTTCAGCAAAATTTGCATATATGTAGAAGCTGTGTAACTTGCTCCCTTTCTAAGCTAATGAGCCTCAGCTGAAATTTGTAAAGTTTACTCCTTTATTCAATTAAGGATTTTCAACTCAGAGACTCCTGCATAGGAAACACACTTTAATAATATTTTATTTTCTATTTTATGCCATGTGATTATATCTTCTAAATTTTTTTGCTGAAAGTGGACTTTCAATCCATATCATTTCAAAATAAAAAAATAATAAAAAGATAAATTTAATAATACATATAAAATATGAAATTAATCTCATAATTATTATAAAAATATATTTACGCAACTTAGGATCTATTTGGAATGACTACATCATTTTATAAAATTTGTTGTGAAATTAAGTTTCTTTCCGGACAGCTTTTAATTATTTTCTAAAGCAGCTTTTAATAAAAAAAATATAAAGAATTTTTATACTAAAAATCTATTTTAAAAATCAATACAAATATATTCCAAACAAAATCTTCATTTGTTCTTAGTACTTCTTAAATAACTATTTTAATACTTTTTAAAATAATTTTTTTAGGATAAAATTTTGATACTTAAAAACTATTTAAAAAAACAGTAAGAAGAACGTCTCAAATAAAGTCTATAGAGAAAATAACTTTAGTATTATGATTGTAAACAATGAATTTTCATCATAATTTTATTTCAAAAATAATAAAAATAATAATTAATATGTGAAAAATAAAATAATGAAAAATTGTACCAAAAGAAACTTTATAAAGCAAGCAACTCAAATTCATCTAATAAATTAGAAAAAACCAGAAGCCGTTATTTTCAAAATTCAAAAGCTCTTACAATGGGTGGGGTCTATTTTTTATTTTATTTTGTTGCTTACTATGACTTTGTTCGCCAATAATTGGAAGCATGTGACATGTTGTAGGTCAAAGTCTTGAAGTCAATGGTCAACATTCAAATCGTACGGGCCAAACTTCGCCCACAATATACCGAAACCATTCACATTGCGACCGAGTTCGATCCAGTTAAATTGAGCACAAAGCCCAAAGGCCCGCTTGGCCCCAAAGCTTTGAAGTCCGCGAAGCTTTCGCTTAATATAATTTAATATTTCTTAAATTATAATATTATAGGAAAATACTCATCGAATTCTCTTCGCTATACGTACATATGACTAAGAATGGCGTCACCTTTTGACAAATATATTTACAATTTTAGTAATAGAATAATAGAATTTCAATATTATGAGAATTTTTTTTTTTATTATTGAATCATTTTAAACTGTCATATGCAAGGTTGTGAAAACTGGACCGGACAAGGAACCGGTAGAGAGAGCGGTTCATGATTCGACCGGTTGAACCGATCGAATCGGGATAGAACCAGATGACGTAATAAATAAAATTTAAATGTCATAAAAATCATATAATAATATATTTTTTTATTAAAAAATAAATTGAATTCACATATTACTAATATCTTATATAATTTTAAAATTAAACATATTCAACCTTTAAATTTAATTTAAATAAAATTTAACAAAAATTTAACTTACAAATAAATTAGTAAGTTTAATATAAATAATTATTAATTTATGTTATATATTTATATATAATTTATATATTAGATTCATATTATTATTTTACATTTATAAATTATTGATATTGAATTAAATAATTCACCAAAAAAAAGATTGAATTAAATCATTTAATATAAATAATAAATAAATTAATTAATATTTATAGTACATACAAAAATAAATGAAGAATATAATTTATTTAATATTATTAATTAAAAATAAATATTATTTCATCATAAAAATATTATTTAAAAAATCTTTTTTAAAATGAGTAGTATATGTTGTAAACTTAAAAGTTAAGAAAAAAGAGATAGGAGCTTTAGTTTTTTTAGTCCCACATCACTTGGGATAATTTCTCTTGATAATGTTTTTACTTTATATTGACTTTTGAGTTTGAAAGAAATAGTACATGGAAATAGATGAAACTTCATGGAATGCTTGTTTGGAGTTTTTTTTATTTAAAATTAAGCATTTCAAATTTGAAATTAAGTTACAAATATTTTTTAATATTTAAAATAAAGTTATTTAAAATTTAAATATAAAAAAATGCAAAAGTTGAACCGGCTGTTTCAAGAGAATCGTGATCAGGTTGAACCGAATCGGCCTTCAGATCGGTTCACGGTTGGATTGGATGATCCGGCCCGATTTTTAAAGCATTGGTCATAAGTATAGCATATAATGTTATTACGATTTTTAAAGTATATTTAATTATAATTGAATTATATATATATATATATATATATATATGCTTACAGATATATTAATTATTAAATATGTAATTTAAATATTTTTCGAGCATTAATTGATCTCTATCGTTGCCTAATATGATCACATTGGCTCATGTAAATGATCAAAAATTTTTTAAAGTTTTGCTCGTTTCTTTATCAAATATGCTAAACACAAGCCAATTAAAAACCATCTAGCTTTTTTTTTTTTAAATATCTTAGTTCACACATTTATTTTGATTTTAGATATCAAATAAAATTAGGGATGTTAATGATAAAATCTCAATACTTAACATGGGCTGATGTCAAGAAATTTGGTGATGATTTTTTCTATTTAAAATAACGAATTTTTATTATTTCAAAATTTATTTTATATTTTATACCTAAATGTCAAGTTTTAGGATTCATTTGGAATAATTTTTTAATGCTTTTAAAAATAATTTTTTAATAAAAAATTATATAAAAAAAATATTTTAGAAAAGAGTAAAAAGACGTTACGACACGAAACCTTAGCTTTCCAACATAAACAAATTTGGCAAGGTTTGGGCTTGGTGGGCTGGCAGTTGACATAAAAGGCCCAGTTAGTGACCATACTATGGGTCTGGTGTTGTACTGGGTGGGTTTGAAGATAAGTTCGCTCTACATGGCACTGACGGAATCTTTAGTCGTTGGTGGTGTAGGGGTATAAATGAGTCGAGTCTTATTTAGATCTTAATGAGCTCGAGCTAGTTTACTAAGCTCAGGCTTTCGATTTTGAGCTAGTTTACTAAGCTCAAGCTCTCTATTCATTAAAAATTTAATAAGCTCAGGCACATTAGGAAAGCTCTAGCTTCACTTGATTTCTTAGATTTAAATTAAAATTCAGTGTTTTTAGAAATTTATTATTAATAAAGAATTAATTTAAAATTGTTAAAATATATTTTATATTGCTAATTTAAATTAATTTTTAAATTTATCTTATGATAATCAAATGACTCATCAAGTTTTCGTGCTGGGCGAGGCTGAGCTATTGCTCAAATACCAACTAGAGTAGAGGCTCGTGCTCAAACTCTTGCCTCAATAAGCTCTACTTGTATGCTCATTAATGAGTCGGGCTTGAGCAAACTCAGCTCACTTACACCCCTTTTGTGCCTGTTTGTTTGTTTATTTTTTTATATAATATTTATATTTGTAAAAAATATATGTGCATTAAGTACAATTAATTAATATTTTCAATTTTAAATAATTAAAATGAGACCGAGTAACAAGTAACCGTAGCATACAACATGAATACATGATTCTCTTAAAGCAGCAAATTATAATAAAAATATCCATTAAGCTCACAATATACAATCACAGAAATGGGCATAGAACAGATGAAGCCCTCAATCTGCTTAGGTTTTATTTGAAAAAATTTTCTTATTATTTTTAAAATAGTTTTTTATACAAAAATTTTACTTAGAGCAAACACATACTTTTCAATACTACAAAAGATGCAACATTTCAAATGAAATTAAAAAAAAAAAAAAAGATGGAAACAAAAACTACTCAGTCCGACTCTCTATGCCACAATGCCGAAGTTTGAAGCATAGCGATTCTCTACTCTCTACCTCTAAGACTTCATTTGAGACGGCTTTTTTACTGCTTTAGTAAAACAGTCATCCCAAACGAAGCCTGAGTCCACCTTGCAGCACTGTAGCCTATAGCATTGCGGTGCCAAGGCTTCAAGTGTGGCAGTCTTCTGCTATGTGTTTCCAACGTTTAAATTGCCTAATTTGTGTTCCGCTATCTGTTTCCCTTCAATACAATCAAATTTCACACAAAACTAATAGGCCAACGGAAATCTATTATCTTGTGGTGGATGAAATTGACTCTAGAGAAAAAAAATGTTTACTATTAACTTTGTAAAAAGTATTGTAAAGTGAAATAGATCTTAAATTATTGGTGAGATGAGCATTAAGCTTTTTGGGACCAAAGCTATGGCAGAATGTCTAAACGCTAAGGCAATTTAAAAGTTTTGAAGGCCTGCAAAACATCATTAGTGAATGGAAACGAACGGACCCACCGCGGCTTAGTTCATGTGGGGTAGCTCGGCTGGCCAAAGTTCAGGTCCTGGGCTTAAATTTTTTGGGCGGCCGTGACAGCCTTAAGTGTTGGCCTGGATAAATGATGTGGGTTACGTGTTAGGTCGATCGGAGTTTACTCGCCGTGAAGCAGAGGGGTTCCTCGTCACAAAACAAAAAAGGGAACGAACGGTCTCCTAAAAGTTTATAAAGATTTTGCATAAAAATTCTTGGAGATTTGTCATCACCTAAAAAAGAAGAGTGAAGCTCTGCATTTCAAAATTAAAATGAAGATGAACACAAACTGTAAACTGTTCCAGATCAGCTTCTTGAACTTCAATATTGAGCAGCTTATGGGAAAGCCAATTGGCAGAAATTTGAAAAGAAGCGTCTGTAAGTAGCTCTTTAACAGCAGGAACACTGTTTTTTATGATTATTAATAAATTTAATTAGGAGCAAAAATGATCTGTTACAGGGCATTTAGAATTCTTTTTAAGGAAATTCTTTGATGTTTTTTTATGATTTTAAATTTGTTTGTAAGGTAATATATAGTATTGAAATTTAATTGATTCCTATAGCCCAAGATAGATTTGTATATGGAACTTGTGTTTTAGAAGATTAACATTTAGTTTGGGATTTCTTGCTTCTTGAAGCAACTTTTTATTACAAAAAATAAAATTTTTGTACTAGAAAGTCACTTCAAGAAGCAATAAGAAAGCCGTCCCAAATATTTGGGATGACTTTCTTACAGCTTTTTAGATCAACTTTTTCGTAAAAAAATAAAATTTTTACACTAAAAAGCTATTTTATATAGTAAGAAAGTTGTCCTAAACGAAGCCTAAGACATCATTTGAGACAACTTTCTTAATGAATCTAAAGCAACTTATTAGCACAAAAATTAAATTTTGTGCTAGATAGCCTCTTTAAGAAATAATAAGAAAGTCGTTCCAAACAAAACCTCAAATCCTAAGACTTTGTTTGAAACAGCTTTCTTAATGTTTTTAAAAGCAGCTTTTTGGAATAAAAAAAAAATTTTTTGAATTAAAAATTTTGGCGCTAAAAAACCGGTTTTGAAAATAATATAAAAAAGTTATTCCAAATGAAACATAAATTTTTTCTTTGAGATAGCTTTTTAGACTAGCCATTTTTTTTTTATCGTTGTTTAAAAAAAATGTCTCAACCAAAGTCTAAGTTTTTCTAACTTTGAAAATATATGACATAATTATAAAATCTCTATATTTTAATCTGTAATAAAATATTAATATTTTTAAAAAATAACCAAGTACAATAATTAGTTTACTTTATTTTAATAAATGATATGGCATCACAAAATTAGCTTAATCGGGCACGAATCTCGAAGCAAAAGCTAGTTGGAAACTTAAAAAATTAATTTCGGGAGCACCCGAACTCTGATTTCTGCAAGCTTATAGTCAAACTCAGCGTCTCGAAAATACGAATCCAACGACACCAAATTCGACCCAATCCGAGTCCAGATGGGTCCGAATCAAGGACCCGAAGCGCTATTGGAAGGTTCAAACCGCAATTTGAGTTACCAAATGGTCTCCGATTTTAACGAACATATACTCGAATCGAGCGGCTCGACGAGACGAATCCAACGAGCCCAAGATCGTCAAATTCTGACATCATTAAGACCTTCAAATGTCCAATGAATGGTGCATGATCGTAGGATTCAATATCGGCCGTTCATTCAAACCACTCCCAATTCGCCCCTGATCTCATGCCTATTTACGGGCTATGCCACTCCAGAAAAACTATAAATAGAGCCCTCATTCTACACAAAGGGGGGCTCAAGTGAAGAGAGAGAAGAAGAAGAGAAGAAGGAGGAGAAGGAAGAAGCTCCTCCTCGACCACCGCCGGAGCTCTTCTTGCCTCCTGAAGACGCCGGAACTCTGTCGGATATTCGGGAGAATGTCAGAATTCTGGCCAACTTCCATGGGATGCTAAAATTCTTCCCAATTTACAAGAGAGTTCCCTCCTGACGCCGAAACTCCGCCCAAGTGAAGCCGGAGTTCTCCTCTGCCACCAAAGACGTAGGACTTCTACCCGACGTCGGACCTTCACTCTTCGCCAAGTTTCTACCCGACGTATGCCTTCTACCTGTTATCGGACTTCGCTGGACGTCTATGCGAAGATGCATTTCTTTCCATTGTTGGACTTCTACCTGATGCTGTCCTTCTGATCTTCGTCGTCAGACTACAGTCCTTCCGACCTCCGTCGCCAGCCGACTACGATCCTCCTGACTTACGTCGCCCGCCGACTACAGTCTTTCCGACATCCGTCACCTGTTGACTATGGTCCTCCTGACTTATGTCGCCCGCCGACTACAGTCCTTCCGACCTCCGTCGCCAGTCGACTACGGTCCTCCTGACTTACGTCGCCCGCCGACTACAGTCTTTCTGACCTCCGTCGCCCGCCGACTACTGTCCTTCTGACTTACGTCGCCCGCCAACTACAGTCTTTCCGACCTCCGTCGCCCGCCAACTACGGTCCTCCTGACTTACGTCACCCGCCGACTACAGTCTTTCCGACCTCCGTCGCCCGCCGACTACAGTCCTCCTGACTTCTGTCGCCCGCCGACTACAGTCCTTCCAACAAAGCGAATACGTCAATAGTAACTCTTTGTACTTACATAATGTAATGTACTCTATAAGATGTACATCAAGCTAAGGCCTTCTCCCAAGGAAGGGCCTCATTTGTAATCGACTACAAATACTAGTGGATTCATTCAAACTGGGCCAGGCCCCGTGGTTTTTCCCCCTTTTCAGGGGTTTTTCCACGTAAAAACTCTTGTGTCTCTTATGAATGCTACACCCTCTCACTTATCTGATTGCGTGCCGGATTTTCGTACAATGCTAAAACGATGAATTTTATATTTCTCTACTGCCTCGAATACTCCTGGATACAACAATAAACAATAATTAATGATAATTAACATTGGCCTAAAAACTTAAACAAACAATTAGCAATGGCCTTGAACATGAAATAAACAAAAAAATTAGTAAATGAGGATCATTCTTTTTTAGTAAAGAGGTGTTCTATTTAAATAATCAAGTAAGAAATTGCTCTAATTAATTAATTTCATTGAATTTTGGCAACACTTTTTTCTTAAGCAGTGAGATTGTGGGTTTAACAAATAACCTTCATTTTTTTTTCACGCAGATTTACAAATTTATATTTTGAATGGCTCTTTGATAAAATTTCATTAATTTGTTATTTTTGTTGTCACATTCAATTGAGTGATATTGTGGAAAATGTGGATGGTAGATAAGAAATCTTCCAAAAATCATTAATTTGGTGACAGAGACAAACCTATGTAGAGCTTTAGGGTGTTCTAATTTTCTATCTTGAAATTTTCTTTTTAAAAATAGACTAAGTATTTAAGATATGTTGTCTTGTGTTAACTATAAATTCTAATAATTTTGTTTTCTTCTTTTTGAGATTACACGTGTCCTGATTTTATTTTAGTATACCGGAAATAATCATTCAGATATATGA
Organism: Dendrobium officinale; assembly: GCA_019514585.1. NCBI lineage: Eukaryota > Viridiplantae > Streptophyta > Magnoliopsida > Asparagales > Orchidaceae > Dendrobium > Dendrobium officinale. The sequence continues at coordinate 5,247,062 of CM033686.1, read as the reverse complement.
GTGTGCATTTTGTATATATTTATACACCGTATATATCAAATCAGTGTACCACAAAAAATACACACAGTGTGAACATTTACAGTCTTGGCCGTTCTTTTTGTCCAGATGCCGCACATAAAAATTACTTCTAAAAAAGAGGTTGATTCCACTTCTACTTGAAAGAATTATATTTGATTTGCAAGTGAGATATCAAAACTAGTTAGCGAGTCAAGTTTGGTTTCAATATGAAATTGATCTGCTTTAAATCCGATCAATCTAAACCCACCCATTTAATAAATTAGTCAAAAAAGTGGACTCGATCATACAAGATATCTAGCATGTTTACTAAGTGGATCGGAATGCATGATTCAAATCCGATCCATTAATTAAACAAGTCAACTTGAACTCAAATTTTTTAAGCCGGGTCATAATTGAGTTGATGAGTCAAGTCGTATATTTATAGATCTACCTATTAATAATGAATACTGGAAAAAGACTTCATGTGCAAAGTCTTTTGAGCATGGAGATGGACTCTTACCAAAATAAAATATAAAAAAGCACTCAAGAAGAGAAGAAAAACGCACAACTAGTTTTGCCATTTTCTATAAAAAAAAAAAAAAAGCCTATCATACACAATCTTTTATTATTTTTCAACGGTGCTCGTACTGCTAAAAAAATATTGGGCAAATTTTCAGTCTAAGCATCATTAATAAGTTAATTAAGAACATAAGCATAATTAAAAAAAATTTAAAAGTAGGCATAATCGCCATTACATTCGGCTATTTACGCTTGACAAAAAAGTCGCCTATTGTATAGACGACTTGTAAGTCGCCCGTTGATCGGGCGACTTATGTAATTTTTTTTAAAAAAAATAAATTATTTGATCGCATAATAATTGTTGCATTGAATGTACAATATATGTATATATATATATATATATATATATATATATATATATATATATATATATATATATATATATATATATATATATATATATATATATATATATATATATATAATATATATATATATATATATATATATATATTTATATATAAGATTTTATTTATTAAGAATTCTATAATTTGAAGTATAAATTTTGTCTCGTATTTTGTTTTCAATCAAAATGTAATCTTATGAAATTATTTATGTGTGATTGTATTGTTAAATTCAATCAAATTGTAGTATTATGCTGAAAGAGTACTTTGTCTCACTAGTTAATCTCATCAAATTTCCAATAAATTTAAGGGAAAATTTTTGATAGGATCAGATTTTAAAATTATATTAGGAATATGATAAAAAAAATAATTTAAAAAGGATCAGCCGCGTGAACAGGATTGCCGATTGAATTTGATGAAAAAGGAAGGAAGTCACGGACATGGATGCCCGTGATATGCTTGTGATTCCCGTGAAGCATCCAGACAAAGGGGTTAAGGAATGTAAGGCTTTGCTGTATGAAGTTGAGGCAACCGTTGAAGCAATAAGGTTAGTTGTTTCAATTAATGTTGAAGTATCCATTTTTTTTTAATATATAAATCCGAGCAATTATGTGTATCTTGTTGAAATTTTTTTTAGTTTTTTTATATTTGTTGAATTCTATTTCTTTGTATTATTAATGTGAAATTTTAGTACGGGATAACCACATAAACAGGATAACATAACATATTAAAATAAAAGACACTCTTGCTGCTAAATAAAAAGGACGACGGGCATGAAAAATATAAAAGATGGCCTCGAATAAGCGATGCTACAGGTGTACTAAATTCCTAAGCAGCATATGCATACGTGATTGGAGCTGTGACTGTGTTGGACAACACTTCATCTTGCACTCAAACTCATACTGTAGGTCCTGCCAATCCTCAAGTTTGAAGAACTCTCTCAGCTGACCATCAGGTATTACCTCCTTCATCCGATCTTTATATAAAAAATTATTTAATAAATTTGTCATATCTCGAACACCAACTACGATAAAAAATGACATGCTCATGATCAAGGTGACTACAGTCGATATCTGGGTGGTGAATAACCCTCGTCTCGGTGGCGTTTCAGCTCGTGGTATCGCATCTGTAAGAAGTGAGGGCTAACAAAATGACCGACCCGTTAACCCTCTCTGAACCTAATTTCAAGTGATTTCCAACCTGCAGCATTTAAAAAATTTTATGTCCTGAAAAGTCTTACCACGATCAACTCAGCATGTATATAGCCCAGAGCCTATCATCCTCTTCTTCTGACCATTTGTGGAGACAACACCGAAAAATCTCATTTGCATTCGTCTTTCGCTCTAATGGAGTATCACCGGCTCGTGCTATAGAAGCATGAATCCTACGACTTTCTTCATCAAATCTTTCTTTGTTGGGTACTCCTTTTAGCATCTCCATATAAGTCCAACTCATTTTGAGTGACTTAACAAAAATGCATCATATGCTATGTACTTACTCTTTAAATAGGAGAGTGTAAACATGTGCAGCCAAAATATACATTAACATATTAATGGACCTTTCAACTTTATAGTCTATCTGATGGGACTAGATATAGCTAGCTATATGATATGTCCAATCACGTACAACTAGATGACATAAGAATCCAATACTTTGAATGACATCTCCTAACAGAGGAATCCAATATTCTCATTAAGTAATTCAAGCAGCATGTGCATCTATTATTTTTTTACAGATAAATCCAATGTCTACTTATAACATTTCTATTAAAATTTTAATAATTCATTTTAATTTTTAATAATTCAAAAAAAATATTTATTTAATAACAGATAAAAAAAATTTCCTACAATTAAAATTTTCTTTTTAAATTTAACAATCAGTTTTAATAAAATTTTTCTTTAAAATTTATAATTAACAATCAATTTTATTATAAAAAAACGTATATTATTGAATTTATTAATCTGATTAAATTTATTTTAAAAATTAACAATCAATTTATTAATCTGATTATATTCTTTAAGTAATTAAATGTATTAATCAATAATATTAATCTGATTAAATTTAAATTGATATAATACTCATTAACTAAAACAAGTTATTTCTACAAATTCTTCCAAACAAGCTAATTTTTTTAAGCTTTCATTTAAAAAAAAAAAAAAAGCAAATATTTATATTATTTTTAAAATAAACAAGTTAATACTAAAGTCGCTCCCAACACCATTTTAGCTGAAAGAAAGATAAGCAGCTATTAATCTAATTTGATTTAATTGAACTATTGAAGTGTGTAATATGAAAGCTGAAAGAAATATAAGCAAAATCATAGTCATTAACCACCAAATGCAATATCAGTAGAAGTCTACATAATACATAATCAAAACATATCATAAACTAACGTCTCCTACGTCCTCTATGGGGTAAAGCATCACTGCCTGGTGTGTAATGCTGTGGTCGACGTACAGGCCTGTCACGTAACACATGTTGCTCAACCCCAAAGACGCCCTCCTGCTCTGCCTCAACTGTGCCTGCTAGAGTACTGTCTGGAACATGCTCATGTGGGTACCAGCCTGGTGTAGTCTGCTGAGTTGGCTGAGTGAAGAAAGGCTGAGAAGGTCCCAAATCTTGATACGATGATGGTCCTGCATCAGTAGACTGAGGCTCACCTATCACTGGACTGAAGGACTCGTATGGAGACCCTGTATATCCATGCTCAGAGTATAGGTAATCAAGGATATGAACCTCTCTACGCAAATCCACTGCCATCTCAGCAATTCTCTTAATAACACTATCGGCATTGCTGTAGTCATTTGAACCAACCAAAGGTAACACTGCCCTCTCTGTCTCTACGAAGAAATTACGCTGAGTGAAAGGAAAATAAATAAAACTTCAATAATGTTATAATTATTAAGAAATGAAGTATATAACACATTGATATTACGTACTAAATATCGCTCTGAAGGTGCTCTGGGGTAGCATGTAGTCGATGGTGTTGTTGGTGGCTTCAACATGTATAATGTCGCTCAGGACCTGAACCACTTTAAGTACTCGTGAATGAAGTGTCCACTATCAGGTCCCACAGTAATTCCTTCAATGATATATGCTCGTCTATCCTCCCACAATCCAATGTAAGGAAGGTGGTACACCATCCAATATGTATCAGCTTTATCACGCCCATCAACTCGGGCAAATTTGAGCTCCATTGGTTAAACCTCCGTGGTCGGAATAAGCCCAAACTGTTTAACAACTTTATTGGGGAGGTGCCACTTCACCCGAGTCCAACAGATCAGAGGCACACGAACCAACCAGATAGCTTCTCCTGATAAGCATATATCAGCGACCTGAGAGCGAACTTCATTGGTGTACAGCTCCCAAATCACCTAGCCAATCAAATAATTATATATCAACGAACTGAGACGGAATTTCTATATTAATAAAAAGAATACTGTTGTTCTTCAGTGTGAATGAGCTCGAGTCGACGAACAAACATTCTAACAATATTGTAATAAATGGCAGTAATAAGTGCTTGCACCGGTAACCCATGAGCCCTTTTCAAAATTCCATTAAATGCTTCTGAGGCGTTTGTTGTCATTACTCCATAACGGAATCCACCATCAAATATCAATGACCACTTCGTAACATCCCTTTCAACTAACCATTGATGCAGTTCAGGCTTAATTCTTATTATATCTAACATGCTCTGATTGAATAATTCCGCATCATCAGTATTCCTAGCTGCGTACATTTTCTGGCATAAAAATTCCACATCAGATACTCCTATTTGGCGAACAGCTTTCTTGAAGTTTTCACGTAAGTGTCTAAGACAGTGACGGTGTGCTGCATAAGGAAAGATTTCACGACATCCGCGCACCAACCCAGGGTGTCGATCAGATATGATGCAAAGATTAGTTCTACTTGCAACAGCAGGGAGTAAATCATGTAACATGGTGAGAAAACCAGATCCAAGATTCGTTACACTCTGACTCCACAAATTTCAAAAGCTAATGGGAATAGCCCGTTATTCGCATCAAGCCCAACTGCAATGAGTAATGTTCCCCTATACTTACCTAAAAGAAAAGTTCCGTCCATGCTAAGGACAGGCCGGCAAAACCTCCAACCACTAATAGATGGACCGAAAGCCCAAAATAGCCTTTGAAATCTATATGAACTTGAAGATTGGATTTTGTACACAGTTCCAAGCATAGCTTGAACAATACCTTCCATTAACAAATTCAGTGATTGATAGGACTCTTCCCAACTGCCAAACACTGCTTTAATAGCCTTCCGACGTGCATCCCATGCTTTCATATATGAAACTTTAATGTTAAACTTTGCCTCAACTCTTCCAATTATTTCTCTAGGTTTTATATCCATTTTTTTTCTTATAATTGGAATTATAAAGAAGCTAATGAACTGTGAATTACATTGCTTGTGACCTGCTTGAAGAATAGGGTTCGTACAGGTATGTGGACCCTTTATGGTAGCAATTTTCCATACCCCACCCAATCGCTTGCTTAAGCTGGCATGCAAACGCCAAGGACACTTTATCGGCAAAGTATCATGTTGTACACAAGCAACTGTAAACTTTTGTTTGTTCGACGCCACAATGACAAATTGAACATTATTTATGATTGACCAACCGTGCAAGGCGAATTGCAGTTCTGGTTTTCTCCGGGAACACATATTTTCTACCAATTCATTCGGAATGATAAATTCATCATCTGTGATGCTAAAAACATGATTACCATCCTTAGCAACATCCGCATTCCATTGACGTGTAGTCTTAGGAATCTCAGCATATTCATTACTACATTTCATGCCCTCTTCTGTATTTGCAGTTCTTGTACAGTAATCACGATTAATTTCATTCGCATTTGGCTGAACACCTACATTAGTTGCAGTAAAATCATGGAGGATATCATCAAACTCTTCATCCTAATCATCACTTGAACCACTGCTCATTGTCTCATACCCTTCATCATTGATAATAGGAGCTGACAATCCAATATCATTGACTTCAAAAATAGAAGTACCCTGGGATTGTGTTGAAGGACCGGCCAAATTCTGATGGTATGGAGTTTGTGTGGATCTGTATTTATACTTATATAATGTTAGATAATATTGAATAGGATTTTACTTTAGAAAAACCAAAATCTCCTTTAAAATTAACATACCCGACATATGTAACTGGGATTGTCAAGGCCATCCCCGCAGCATCATGCATCTCATGTACATGATCTACTACGACTGAATCACGAATTTTACTCGATAGGTCTTCATCCAAATTAATATTATTCTGAATTTCCTCAACCTCCACATATAGTATCAAAACTTCAGACGCAGCTAATGATAAAGCAAATCCACAACCTTCATCATCCTCAAGTTTCGAAGCCATGAATTGGTTTCCCACTGGAAAACGACCAACAATGGTCACTGTGAACTTTGAGGGATCAAACTTTAGGGCCCTGAGAACTCGATCCCTCAACTGCTCCAAATTCGAGTTGAATGGAACTTGTAGGGGCCGACACTGACCACCAATATATGTTGGCGAAAAATTTGCATCTAATGATAACTCTCCATCATATAACAACATAAAGGATGGTGGTCTTGCACTCATTTTAAAAACCTACATTTAAATTTGAAAGAATATATTTATTTCAAACCATAAACGTCATCTTCCTAACATTTCATAAGATGTTCCAATATAAACTAACAATTATCATAACATGTTAAATATAATTTAAACTATAATGTTAAATATAATTTAATCTATATATATATAGATATATAATTTGATGTTAAATATTATCAATTCAAAATATTAATGTTAAATACATATGTTATAAATTGTCATATATTAATAATAATAAGTTAACACAAAGTTTATATTTATTTCCAATTTTTTTATATTTTATTACTACAAAAAAAAATTGATATCTACATAAATAAATATTCACTATTAATTATTCCTGAAAGTTTTTTTTAAAAGGTATGTATAATACAAGTATAATTTTGTTAATTATCCTACAATTACAAGCAAGATCACAAACACACGAGTAACCAACAGATCTGGCCAAATCGAGTAAATCTTAAGTGCATTAGCGACAAGTATATGTATTTATTACTTCTTAAATTACTCCTTAAACCTTAAATTTCAAAATTATAGCTCATCACCTAAAATCACCTCATTCTACACTTTTACACGGTGCATTTTCATTTTTTTCCTTATTTTACCTTCTATTACCGAAAGGAATAAAAATATATAAGATTTAAACAAAAAAATACACTAAAACATACCTAAAATGGCAAAATCCGGCGATGTGCAGTAACCTGGCGACGATATCGGCGAGGGCAAACAGATCAGAAAAGGGGAGAAGGGCTTCGGCCTAACTTTTTAAAGAGGGCAAAGTTGCCTGTCTAACGGGCGACTTACCTTAAATGTAAGTTGCCCGTTAGATAGGCGATTATGCCTAGTTTTAAATTTTTATAAAATAATGCTTAATCCCGTAATTAAAGCTTTAATCATGCTTAGTCTTAAAAATTGCTCAAAATTATTTACGTACACTTCTTCTCAAAATTTTGCCTAACTAATATTTGAAGTGGACAGCTTTTTATTGTACATTTTAATATGATTAAAAATTAAAATATTATATAAATAAATATTAAATTTTACATATTAGTTCAATATAGATCCCTAATATATATAATATAGAAAAATCAAAGTCATGTTCCCCAAACTTCTGCTAGCTTTCCTCATGGAAGATGCTATAGAGGTCTTTTGCTTGGTCTTCTCTATACTTTTCAGAGCATATATCCTTAAGCAAAATCATATCAAATATTCTATCTCTTCCTTCCTCTTCGGAAACAATTATCCGCCATCCTTCGATCTCTTCAAGGAAATAGAAATGGCTTCATCAAAATTTTTAATCTCTCTTCGTCATCTGATCTCAGGCCGCTGCTGCATCTTCTTCTGCTTCCTTCTGTGCTTCTTCTTCCTCTTCTGCGAGAGATGCAGATCTGAATCTTCTGCTGCAGCAAAGACTGATCCTATTGAAGGTACGCCGTTGCTTTAACTATCTACCTAACTGTATCTATTTTTCTCTTTGTTAGTTTTCACATACCTTGCAGCATAAAGGCAAAAAGGGTAATTAATGGTGATTTTTTTTTTTTTTTGGGACATTTAGGCCATTTAAGGCAAACTCATACACACAACGCATACACATAGACTCGAATCCTGAACCTCTTAGTTGGAAGCCTAAGCTCTCAACCAATAGGCCAAGGAGAGTTGTGTATTAATGGTGATTAAAAAGAAGAAATTTTTAATTATCAGAAGATTTCTGTCAATTAAGGTTGCCTTTCTGCTTGCAAAAATTAGCTGTGATACAGTTGAGGGAATTATATGGTTTCTGAAAATTGTTGTGATTTTTGCTTTTTTTTTTTTTTAATTCGGATAGTAATATTTTAATAATTATCACTTAGGTAAAAAGTACATTCTCATCATAAAAATGATCTTTGAAAGCACATAGATGACTTCGATAGAATCGATTTTCTTAAAAACAAATTATAAAAGGTTGTCGAGGAAGAAACAACAATCGAAGTATAAGAGAAACTAGAATCGATTTTCTTAAAAAGATCACTTTCAAATCGTTTGATCTTGAAGAAGCATTTGTTTACACTCCAAATGAAAAAATTAAAGGATCTTTGAAAGCACATGGATGGCTTTAATAATATAATTATTGATCTCAAGAATGTTGATGTGCGGATTGATTCAAATATTTTGTAAAATATGGACCAAGATGGATATAATTGTGATTGGTCCAGCTATAGACTTGTAGTTTCTTAGGTGCATCTTATCTAATAAAGCCTTCGTATATAAAGATAGGGGTGTAAACGAGTCTAGTAGTTGGCTTATCGGGCAAAGCTTGTTTAATTTCCATAGAGCTCGAGCTCTAGCTCGACTCGAACTCATTTAATAAGCTCAAACTCGATCGACTAGTTAAAAAAAAAAAAATTCAAGCTCGAGCTCAGCTCGTGTCACAATCCAACCCGACTAGGATAGGTCCTATCGTGTTGAGCTGTTAGTTTTGGAATTATTTCAATTTTTTTGTCAATATTCATTTAGATAAATGATGAACTACAGAGCTACTAAAATATCCAAACATTGAAAAATTCATCCATAAAGTTTTTTTCATTCAGCAAAATAAATATTTACACTGCAGTACATGAGTACAGGCAAGAGCTACACAACTAAAAATTTAACTAGTCATGATTGTACAAAAATCAAAAGAGCAAAGTACTTATGACCTCATGTAAAACCCTTTAGATTTCATGATTTTTTTGTTGAGTTTGTCCTGTACGAATTGAGTTCGTCTAAAACCGTTTGAATTTTTATTTTGTATGTACGAACCATCTAGACGAATTGAACGTGGACTGAACAGAGGCGATCGTCTCAGGACGAAATCAATTATCGTCCATATGATGGTCGTTTATAAGGCATAATAGAGGAGATCGTCCCGGTACGAACAAGTGTATCGTCCCATACGATCAAAAATATCTCGTGCCTTTAAATAAAGAATTTCACTTTCCGATTTAAGAGAGAGAGAGAGAGAGAGAGAGAGAGAGAGAGAGAGAGAGAGAGAGAAGATACTTGGTTTTGGAGGCCGCTGAGCGATTTTCATTCATCGATACAATTGAGAGAAATGCTCATCTCGCTGTAAGAAATCCAAACCATATTTTTGATTTTGTGATTTGGTATTTTTCCGTTCAGATTTGTATTTTCGTTACAGAAAAATATGCATATTTTTATATTGAGAAAACTTTCACCGCGTAACTTTTTGTATGTTATAGAGAATATGATTATGAGCATTTTGAGTATTTATTTATGATTTTTTACTATATGATTTTGAAGATACATTGATTTATATTTATTGCTATGATATTTCAAGCTTTTTTTTAAATTGAGCTAAATCATATTTTACTGTTGCAATGCATTGATGAGATGATAATGAATGTGGATACATGATTAAAATTATTATTATATTACTGTGATATTATTGTGTATAAAAGGCAAGTAAAGACTGGTTGAATCATTAGTTGTAGAATGATTGACCTATACAGGATGGTGGGCCGAAGCGCGTTCCTGTAAATATGGTTTGATGTTATCCTATACTTATTCACGTGATACTGATTGAGAGTTATAAGGAGATAATTATTATGCTGACGGGCAAAGAGTGACGACTCTGTTTACTGAGCCAACGGATATGATACTGATACTGATACAAGACTGAAAAACACTGTAATAGTTGAGGATTTTACTTTTTGAGTATGACTACTGAAATGCATGTATTTAATCATTATTCTTATTGTTACTGTACGTATTTATTATTATTGTACGATTCTACTGTTATTGTATTACTGCTCTTGTCTATTGAGTATGACTATTGAAATGTATGTATTTAATCATTATTTTTATTGTTATTGCATGAATTTATTGAGCTATACGACTCTACTATTATTGCATGACTGCTCCTATCACTGGATTATTATCAACACTGAATATAGACACTGATGCCATTTGATATTACTTATTCACTGTACTGATCTTATGCACGTGATACACTGAGCACATGATATCGAATAACTGGATTGCTAGTGTATATTCTGATACGATTTTACCATATTGATTTGATTCTAACCATTTATTACTGATGTTTTGATTTGACACTTTATACGATTTTATACTGACTGATGTTATGGATACGATGATTTCTTTAGCAATCTGACTGATATTATAGATACAATGATTTCCTTGAATTGACGCATGTACTGGTCTATTTCTTTATAAGCTTTAATATTGTATACTAATTCTATTATTGACGATTATGGATTTTACTATTTATGTACTATTTATTATTTCTGCATTGATTACTATTCCTGCATTGAATCAAGGATTGATCATATGAAAGTAACTGCTATGATTTGACTGATTGACATGTATATTCTATACCGTGCTTTGATTTCAGTGGTAGGTTTTTGGTGACTTATTGGGCTTTTTTTAACCTCATTATATGTGGTTAATGATTTCAGATCAGGGCAAGGGAGCTGGAGTGAGGTTGTTCAGGATTATTTAGGTTTTGTTCTTTTGTTAGTTATTCTTTTTATACTCATGACAGGTTGGATATGTAATAATTATATTAGATCCTGAGTAATTTAAATGAATAAATTGATGTTTTAAATTATAGAATATGTTGTATTGATTAATACTGATTGATGATTTTAAATAGCTCTAATATATTGATTATTTAAAGAAAAAATGTATAATTCTTCTAATTAAGATTCTTTGATATTATAATTGGTATCAGAGCAGTATTATTAGAAGAATTGATTGTTACTAGAGTTATATGATTTGATTGAGAGTTGGATAGAATGAGTAGTTTTAAGTGCATTGTTTTGCATACATAGTTGCATGTGTGTATTATTCAGATCATACTAAATTATGCCTGTGAAAAGTTAAATGGATAATCCAGAGTCAAATGTACTAAATGAGCAACACAATGCAGCTCTGGTGCCCTCAGAAAGTATGATGCAGTTGGCTACTCTTATAGCATAAGTGATGGGAGATGCACAGAATAAGTTAACTGGGAGTAAAAAAGAAGAAGCAGATAGGCATTTACAGACATTTCAGAACTGGGAGAGTTGGAAAGTGTCATTGGCTGTGTTCCTCTTTGAAGTAGAAGCTGAGAGATGGTGGATTAGACAGTAGAGAGAGAAATTTCAAGGTAAGACAATTGATGAGATTACTTGGGACGATTTCACTACAGTGTTTAGGATGTAGTTTGTACCTCCATTAGCTCGATGAAAAATGCAAGAAGTTTTTATTAAGTTGGAGCAAGGACGTAAGACGGTGATGCAGTACGAGGCCAAATTTACTGCTCTTGCTAGGTATGCTTCTCATTTGATCCCCACTATTGAAGAGAATTGTTATAGATTTCTGCAAGGATTGAACATGGAGCTTAGACATCCGCTATTACCATTATGGATTTATGAGTTTTTTGAGTTAGTGGAACGGGCTAGACTGATAGAGATTTATTTGGCAGCACCAACATCAAGATATGATTTAATCAGGAGGAGGAGTAGAGATGAACCAAGTAGGGAGAGAGATGATGATAAGAAAAGCAAGTATAATGATTCGAGGGGATCTGCATCAGTAGCATCTTATAGCAGCTACAACAAGTGCATTCATTGTGGTCGATGACATGCAGGTCAGTGCTACTTATTGATGGGCCAATATTTTAGCTGTGGATAGCAGGGACATAAAGTAGCAGACTATCCTCAGAGTGGATTTGGAGAAAGCTGATTCTTGTGCAGGAGAGTTTAGAGATACTATAGGACAGAGGACTGTCGGCTCAAGAGCATATAATAAAAGATCAATAAAAAGGATGAATGACAGAGCTTTCAGTAATAGTCAAAGGGAGACTGTTGCACCTACTCCAGTGATACCACGTGTGTACAACTTACAGCATCAGGAAGATCAACAACAACATGAAAGCTCCACTGGTAATAAATTTGTTTGAATGATTGAATGACATGACATTTCATGCATAGCTGAATGACATATGATAGAATGAACTACATGACTGTATGATTTTTGACGAGATTTGATTTTAATTCGATTTGAGTTTTGATTGGACGAATTTGTTTTATATTATTTTTGTGTTCGAATCCTTTAGGGAAATGCCTGGGATGACATTTTTCTTAAGGTGGGTAGATTGTAAAACCCTTTAGATTTCATGATTTTTATGTTGAGTTTGCCTTGTACGAATTGAGTTTGTCCGGGACGAACTATTTGAATTTTTATTTCTTCTGAACGAACCGTCTGGTCGAATTGAACATAGACTGAATAGAGGCGATCGTCTCGGGACGAAATCAATTATCGTATGTACGATGGTCGTTTGGAAGGCAGAAGAGAGGAGATCGTTCCGGTATGAACAAGTGTATCGTCCCGTACGATCGAAAATATCTCGTTCCATTAAATAAAGATTTTCACTTTCTGATTTAGGGGAGAGAGAGAGAGAGAGAGAGAGAGAGAGAGAGAGAGAGAGAGAGAGAGAGAAATAAGAGGAGAGAGAAAGAAGAAGCTTGGTTTTGGAGCCCGCGGAGCGATTTTTGTTCATCGACGCAGTTGAGAGAATTGCTCGTCTCGCTATAAGGATTCCAAACCCTATTTATAATTTCAAAGATTTCATGATTTGGTATTTTTCGCTCAGATTTGTGTTTCTGTCATCGAAAAATATGTATATCTTTGTATTGACAAAATTTTCACTGTATAACTTTTTGTATGTTATAAAGAATGTGATTATGAGCATTTTGAGTATTTATTTGTGATTTTTCACGAGACGATTTTAAAGATATAGTGATTTCTGCCTACTACTACGATATTTTAGGCATTTTTCTAAATTGAGCTAAATCATATTTTACTGTTGCAATGCATTGATGAGATGATAATGAATGTGGATACATGATTAAAATTGTTATTATATTACTATGATATTACTATGTGTAAAAGACAAGTAAAGATTGATTGAATCGTTGATCTAAAAATTCCCTTACACAGAATCTCAAATGATTCTAGCCCCTTATAACTCCAAACATATATAATTTAATCACATGTTCACATATATCATAATAATATAACAATTAAAGAGTAATTAAGTATGTATCAAAATGTCACAATATTATATAATAATAGACAACAGAAAATTCAATGAGGCAAAAAATGCATAGTTTCAAAAAAATTATCAAATTACTAAGGATTGTGTAAAATAATGTTTTAAGACTTCTATTGTACTACAATACTATTTTTCAACATCCTAATAATTTTCTATTCAATAAAAATCCTGCAAATTTCAAAACCCCGGTGAAAATTTCCAGAAAATATTCAACATCTGCATAATCGTAATCTCTAAAATATACAAAAAGTTACGTGGTGAAAGTTTTACCGGTGCAAAGTTATCACAGTTTTTCGCTAACGGATACAAAATTTTAATCGAAATATTCATCAAAACTTTCACATTTTTGAAAATTGAGATGGGCATAATTTATCTTACCTCGAGTTGAATAACTTTCCCAACTACGTCGATGGACGAAAATGATCCGAAGTCGTCCAAAATCGGACTTCCTCTTTCTCTCTCCTTCTCTTTTTCCCTAATTCCCTCTAATCCATCTTTGTTTGGGCAAAAAAAAAAACCGAAAAAGCAAGTTTTATAACAATAGAAATGAGTGGAATTAGATATTTTGCATTTTAATTATTAAATAATATATAATAATATTATTATAATTAATTTTAAATAAAAAATTCATAGAAATTCTTTTATGGATTCCAAAAATTATAGAAAATAATCATAAATTACTTATTTTATTTAGAATATTATGGTGAAATCGATTTACAAAATGGACATCTAACGGTCCCAAAACACTCACTTGAACCCAAATGTACAGATTTCTTAAGAAATTTTGCCAGTGCCCAAAAATTATGAAAAATTTAGGGAAGCTAAAACATTACATTATAAATGTTCTGGCGAAGACGATTTGTGATTTAGACTTCTCTAGTTCAATAAAAAAAAATCATGAAGATTTAAAGGGTTTCACAACTCGATTGCTGAAGCTCGTTTAAGAAGCTCAAGCTTTATTCGTTTATTAAGCTTAAGCTCATCTAGAAAGCTTGAGCTTGACTCATTTAATGAGCTTTATTTTGTAATTTAAAATTATAATTTCAATATTTTTAATTTTACTTACAATTTACAAAAAAAAAAATATAATTTCCATTAAAGCATTAATTTTTTGACTTTACATTAAGTAATTAAATATCAAATTGAAACGTAAATAAATATAAAATTACAAATTTGCAATACATTACTCTGGTTAATCCTTTTTTTTTTTTCAAAATGGTGACAAATGTTATTTTTTCCATGTTTTTCTTCATTTCATTTTTGCTCAAAATCATAACACAAAAAATAATACATTACTCCTTAAAATCACATAAATCTACAAATCTCCACCTTCTGTGACATCAAATTATTGTTAACATGAAACTTAAACCAAGTAAATGAATTTCAAATTTAAAAGCTACAGCAAAGCAAAATAAAACACAAATTTCAGTATTTTAGTATGTCATGACACCATTTCAGAAAATATAACTGAAAATATTACAATCTTTACGAAAGTTCCTTAATGAAGCAAGAAAAAATCAATAAATGATAAAGGCTTCAAGCGCTCATCTCCATGAAACATCTCGGTTCTCCATCAAACTTCCTTGACAATATTTTATGATCTAAATATCAAAACTTTGTGCAGCATCCCCAAAAAGCTTTTTCTAAAGCAACTCCTGTGCAAAAACATGTACAACAGTATAGTTAAAAAAAAAAGTGGTTGGAAAAAAAATTTTGAGGTTGTTTGCTGCGCGAAGCGCTCTGCTAGGGTTTTAGGTTTCCCTAGTTTGCTTCCCTTCAGCCGCCACCTCCGGCGGGAGGCTTTCCCTCCATGTCCGATGATGAGTTTCCTCGACTTCCCTCCGCTTCCTCTCCATCAATCCCCACCCCTTCCATTTTGCCGCTTTGGAAGAACCTTCTTACTTCCGCGCCCCAAATCTCTACTGATTTTTCCCATTCGCTTGGCTTTGTTCCTACACAAAACTTCACGGCCAACTTCACTGAGGAGCAATTCGTGGCTGGTGCGCCGGAATGGACTCTGTCGCTGGTCGGTTATTCCATTGGGAAACGTCCATTTTACGAAGCCTTGCTCTCGACGATCAAAAGGACTTGGCAGCTGAAAGGCGAAATCTCGCTCCTTACCATGGACGACGGTTTTTTCTTGCTTAAATTCTCTACGCTTGAAGACTACGAGTTCGCATGGACCAGAGGCCCATGGTTCTTCTTCGGTAAGCCCTTCATCTTGCAGAAGTGGACTCCCGATTTTGTGCCAAAGCGCGAGGAATTTCCATCTATTCCTCTGTGGATTAAAATCCTGAACTTGCCCCTGTCTCTCTGGACTCCGGAAGGTATATCTAAACTCACTAGCTGTATCGGTATTCCCATTGCTGTAGATGCTCTTACTGCAGCAAAAACTCGTCTTACTTTTGCGCGTGTATGTGTGCAAGTCACTAGCTCATCGCCTTTACCAGAGGAAATTTATTTTAATGTTGACGGCAAAGTTTCGCCCCTTCGCATCCAATATGATTGGAAACCAGACCATTGCTCACAATGCGGTTCTATAATGCACCCTCCCTCTCTTTGTCCTAAGGATCCCATTATAAAACCTGCTAGCAATACGAACACTAGGGGCCGTAGTTCTAGTCGCAAACCACGACCATCTCCACCCCCCAGACTCACCATACCCAAATACCCACCACCCAACAAAGCCAATATTAACTCTCATCCTACTCGACCACCAATCCAACCTCTGCCCAATCTCCCTACTGTTGGCCCTAACATTCCGAACCATAACTCCCCTTCCGGAGAACTGATAGAAATCACTGAGCCCCCTTCTAATGCCCAAGACATACCAACTATAAAAACAGCCAACAAATTCCAGTCCCTATTCGACCAGGCCAAGGATGATGTTGAGCTTCTTCACTCTCAAAACCTAACACAAGCCCAACCCCCTACTATTGCAAAGCACACATCTACTGTCATTGACACTCCCAGCCTTAATCACCAAAGTCCACCTCAAACTTCCCCCCGTAATCATCAACCCAATATTCCCACAACCTCAAACGAAACAACTAGCTCCACTTCCAATACCCCCAAAGCCCAAAACTCAACCAACCAACATCAAAAACAAACCAGAGGCAAACAAGCCAAAAAGGCCTCTACACCCAACCATAAATCCCAATGACCCCCCCTAACATTGCAGCTTGGAACATAAGAGGGTTTAACAACCCGGACAAAGTAAAAAGCTGTAAAAATCTTGTCCAAACCCACAATCTTGAGCTCCTCTTCATTCTTGAAGCTAAAATCACCCAAAACAACTTTCATAATGATTGGTTCCTTGCTAATCATCAAATTTTCCCCATAGAAGGCAATTGTGACAATTTTTTGTTTTCCAATCCTGGACGTATTTGGGTTAAGTGGAATAAGGATGCTCTTCACTTTACTCCACTTCATATGACTAATCAGTTTATACATGGTACTATCACTACTGATTCTAATGACGCTTTCGCTGTCACTGCCGTTTATGCTAGCAATTCTCATTCTGAGAGACAAATCCTTTGGAAGAATATTCAAGATTTGGCTATGACCATCAACTCTCCCTGGGCAATTTTGGGAGACTTTAACTGTTGTCGTGAGATGAGGAAAAAGGAGGGAGGCACTGCCCTTTCTGTTTCCAAACTTGGTGATTTTAATAGCATGATTTTCAATGCTGGGATTTATGACCTTTCATCTGTTGGGCACTTTTACACATGGCACAACCAACAAATTTACAATCCAATTCATATTAAACTAGACCGTGTTCTAGTTAATGATTACTGGCTTCACAATTTCCCCAACTCTTACTATATAGTTGAAGATCCTGATTGCTCTGATCACGCTCCGCTCATTTTGGTTAATTCTGATGTTATCAAAACGGGGGCACCGCTTTCTTTTCAAGAATTACTGTACCAAATTCCCAGATTTTTGGAGTTGTCTTGTGGAGGCTTTTCTCTCTGCCCAACATGAGTAGTCCTTTGAGTTCTTTTATCTTCAAGCTTAAGTCCCTTAAGAATGCCTTGAAGCATAAAAAATGGACCAACTCTAATCTTATCCAGACTCAAATTGACACTCTCAAAGATTTGCAACATTCAGTTCTCGCTGAAATTCAAAGCAAACCTCTGGATCACTTCCTGAATGGCAAACTTCATCAAATCAACACTAAGCTTGCTCACAATCAAGCTGCTCTTTCTAGTTGGATTTCCCAAAGAGCTAAGGTTAATTGGATGACTTATGGCGAAGATGATTTGAAGTTCCTTTACTCTAAAATCAACATAGCAAAAAACTACAATCGGATCAAGACAATTTCTAATGACCAAGGCATTTTCTCTACACAAGCAGATATTGCTAAAGTTTTTATTAATCACTTCAGTGCTCTCTTCAATTCTCCGCCACCTATGCTGCTGGATAAGAACATCCCTGCGGGTAGTGTAATTCCGGCACACATTACATCCTCTCTTATCGCACCAATTACCTTGGCTGAGATTAAAAAGATCGTTTTTTCTAGCAAAACCAATTCTGCTCCCGGCCCAGACGGCTTTACTTTTGACTTTTACAGAACAACTTGGAGTGTCACTCATCAACAACTTTACAAAGCTGTTTCATATTTTTCTTCAGCACTGGTTATATGCCAAATCAGGTGAAAGCTACTGCCATTGCACTCATCCCTAAACAACCTCATGCTAGCAATGTCAAAGACTATAGGCCCATAGCTCTTTGCAATGTTATCTATAAAATTATTGCTAAAATCTTAGCTAGTAGGATGAAGTTGGTGATGCCCCTTATCATCCACCCTAGTCAAGGCGGTTTTATCCATAAGAGAATCATCTCTGATAACATTCTTCTGGCGTCGGATATCCTTGGTTGTTTTAACCTCAATGCCAAACACAAATTCCTGTGTGCTAAATTTGACATCACTAAAGCTTTCGACATGGTATCTAGAGATTTTCTTTACAAACGCCTTGAAGCTAAAGGCTTCCCTCCTCTGTTTATAGATTGGATTAAAGCTTGCACATCAAACGTCCACTTCTCTATCTGCATTAATGGGGTGCTTGAAGGTTATTTCAATTCTACTTCTGGAATCAGACAAGGGTGCCCACTCTCTCCTTACCTTTTCAGTATTATTATTGATGGACTGTCTTCTCTCTTGGACCTTGCGACTACCAACAATACACTGCTTGCAATCAAAACTGGGAATTGTGTGGTTTCACACCTAATGTTTGCTGATGATCTCCTAGTGTTTGGCTCGGCCACTACTAGGAATGCCTATGCTATCAATTCTATTCTTCAAGATTTTGCGGCTGTTTCTGGGCTTAATGTGAACCCGCTGAAAAGTTCAATTCTTTTGTCTAAAAACACTCCGGGAGCTGTAGAAATTTGCAATATTCTCAACATACAACAATCCCTCTCCCCCATTAAATACCTGGGATTACCTATCTTCTACAAAAAACTGAAATTCAGTGATTTTCAGCCTCTGTTACAGAAAATCACAAAACATTTAGACGGCTGGAAGGCAAAAACTCTTTCATTTGCTGGGAGAATCCAATTTATTAAATTCACTATATCCAATACTTTGGCTTATTAGATTCGGGGTTCTATTATACCTAAACGCTGCTGCAAGGCAATTGCTAGGCTTTGTTCAAGGTTTACTTTTTATGGCAAGATCAATGAAAGAAAACTTACCACTGTGTCCTGGAATAACACTTGCAGTCCTAAGATTAATGGGGGGCTGGGTATCCCCTCGATTGAGTCTCTTACACATAGCTATTCTTGCTCCATTATTTGGAGGTTTTTAAATGATAATTCTCTCCTTTTCACTTGGTGGAGAGCTAGATACAGCTCATTGTGGAAGCCAAATTTCAGTAAAAATTCTCTTTACTGGAAGCTTTTGTGTGCTAAAGCTAGAGAGATTCAAAGTAACATTACTTTTTCTGTTAATGCTAATAGCAATTTGTCGTTTGGCTGGGACCCTTGGTGTGGAGGTAATTCGTTGGCTGAATTAACTACATGTACTAATTCTTTTTTCCATTCACACTACTCTGTTTGGCTGGAATATTTCTCAGCTAATTCGGAACGATAAATGGCATCTCCCTAGTGGCCTTGACAGTGACCTGCTTTCTCTTATTAACTCAGTTCACATTGATTCCCTCAGTGAAAACCATTTCTGGAAGGATAAGCAGAATCCAAATTTTGGGGATTTTAATGCCCAATTCTATGATGATAATATGATTAAGGTGCCTTGGTACAAGTTTATCTGGCATAAGAAAAAATGCTCTTCGGTTTTCTGCTTACGCTTGGTTGGCTTTTCGTGGGAGTTTAAAAACAGCGGATGTTCTTGCTGCTCGTGGTATTCTGGTTCCTAACATTTGCAATTTTTGCCATAGAGATAGGGAAACCATTTCTCATCTATATTTTGAATGCAGTTTTACATTTGATATTGCAAAATCTCTTTTCCCTTGGCTGAACCAACTCTTTATGAGGCCTAACACTTATCAGTTTTATGATAATATCTGGGAACAAGGTTTCAACAAAACGATTAGAAATTACTATTTACTCACTGCCTCTGCCACGATTTACTTTATTTGGAGAGCGAGAAATGACAGACGCTTCGGTGGCATTATTGATTGCAATGTCACAATTATCTCTAAAATCAAGAAAGCTGTGTTGTATAAGTCTCTCACATGGAAGTAGCAAGGCTTGAAGTTTTCTGGATGTTGGAATTTGCTGGTTCGAATGTCTTATGCTTACCGTTCCACAACCTGATGTCTTTGCACTGGAGCTTTTTGTGTAATCTGAAGGATGCGTGGCAGAACCAGTCTGCTGGAGTTTTCTTTTTTGGTTGGACGATGATGAACGCTGAAATTTTTCAGCATCCCCTCGGACGGCCTACTAGGCAACCAGGGGCTAAGCTCATTTTATGTCCCAAGCGAGCTTTTGACCCTTTCGAGAATTGAGCTTTTTTCTGAGTCCACGGCGCTTCGCCATTTAGTCTTTCAACTTTTGGTTCTTTTTGTATTTTCTTCTTCTTTAGAATCCATAATCTCTTTTTGTGTTTGAGATTGTTGGATTATAGTCTTTCCTTTTTACTTTCTTGTAATCTTTTTATGCAATGATATGGGCTATACGCCCCAAAATTCCCCCAAAAAAACAGTATAGTTAATGTGTATAATCATTACAGCAGCTAGAGTTCTTGGTAAAACTAAGGGACTGTTTGGTTGGGAGTAGACGGAGTGTAAAGTAAATCAAATACGCATATTTAAACTTTTCTCGTGTTTGGTTTGACGCGGAGGAGAGAAATGAAATCCCAAAGTATTCTAAATCCTTCACTATAACTCATTTTCTGCGTGAAAGAAACCCACTCAAATCAGCCGAAAAAGGAATTCAAGTGCGCGAGAGGGAGAAGCCCGCAGGAACATCTTCGTTTCATCCCTCATTTTTGTTTGTGTGGCTTCATCGCTTCGCGGGTGAGATACAAGAATAGCAGGATCTCTTGTTTCGAGCATAGAGGGAGCGGGAGACGAAAAAATCCATTCATCTCTTCCTTCTCGTGCTTCCCAAACAGAGCGCGAGATAGAGAGAGCGAGAGGTGAGGAGCAGATTCGTTCGACCTTGTCTACTTCATGCGTCCAAACGGAGAGCAGCAAGAGGAGACGAAGGCGGAAGTCCTCGGTGTGCTTTGTGCATTCGACCCCGTCCAGGTCCCAAGCATCTCTAGGCGTTTGTGCTTCCTTGAAACCGCTCGAGCCCTCCAGGCCACCGACTTCTAGATCGACGACTCTCCAAGCCAGCCACGAATAATTATTAGCTGTGGAGTGCAGAGGGGGAGAGCATCGTCTGCACAGACACAGGGTACCAAGCGATACCTAGTGGTACCCAGCGGTATCGAACGGTACCTAGCTGAATTTTATATTAGTGTGCAGACATTTCTCTCCGTCTACACTCCGCACCTAATAATCTCTCCCAAGCCACAGACGCTTCTTCTTCCTTGGCATGGACGTCATCAGCCTCAAGAAGTGTGGCCAGGGCCCTTCGCTCATGTGGATCTACATCGAATTCCTGCAGCCCATTGCTCTGAGATATGCTTTTCCACACTTATAAGCAACTCAATGTTTGTGATTTGGTTGATTTGGCCACTTCATGCGGGAACTTGGAGCTGCAGGATGGACTGACTATCTAGAGCCGCAAGATGTGTCTTATGTGCTTTATTTTTCTGGCAATAGGCTGAATTTATTTTATTCTGCATACACCCAATCAAATAAAAAAAAAATAGTTCTCGTGCATTCACTATACAAACAACCAACCAGCCTCAAAGTATTTATTTTATACTACATTTACATTACATTAGTAGCTATCGAGCTGAGTCGAGCTTAGCTAGCTCAAATTAGCTCAAACTCAAGCTCGTATAATATATGAGCTCAATTATAAACCCGAGCTCGAATTTGTGACTCGATATGCTCGACTCGTGAGCTCGTTAATGAGTCGAGTTTTAATAGGCTCATGAGTCAGCTTAGCTCACTTACATCCCTATATTGAGAGGTTGTAATAGGTTTTGAACTCAACCCTAGCAAATAAGATTTAGATATTTTTCTTTCAAAGAGCTGATCTCTTCCCTTTCTCTCCCCCCCCCCCCCCCCCCCCCCCACCCCTCTCTCGCTCTCATCCAAGAAGTTCAAGAGGAACTTCATCTTCCTCCCAAGCAGATCCTATATATACAAACATAAGTGATAGATGGTCTGGGGAAAGTGGTGGCAATGATGGAATTCAAATAAATTCAACTGAATTTTTTTAAAATTTTAGTTCCTGAGCCATTTTAGCTTGTTCTTTAATAAAAAAATGATGAGTATTTACATTCATATCATAAAATTTTTATTTATTTACATATCTAACATTTCAATTTTATATTTATTTATAACATTCAAATCTTTAAATCACATCAAAATTATTATTAATATTATCTTATTTACAATAAAATGAATATATATTATGAAGACACTCTAAAGTCTCTAATATAAGTGAAGATCCATATAATTTTCTTCCATTTTTTCATGATCTTGTTTTGTGATTTATTTATTTTTTTTTCAAAATTTCAATGTTAAATTATGGTGTTATTTCATCTTCTAACCTTTTTTTTATTATTTCATTTTTGGTTCACTTAAAAATTAAATAAAAATAGCTGAGAAATTAAGAATGCATGTGGACATATATATGCATACATATCGACGCATGGATGTATGCATGATGACTACTAATGATTCAATCGACGTGGCAGCACGAGCAGTGAACACGATGCTGGGTCGGTGGGAGCTGACGGAATCATCGTTGTGGAATATCAGCGGCGAGCTGTGTAGCGGCGTCGCCATCGACGGCACCGATGCCAACGAGTTCAATCCCGCCATTAAATGCGATTGCAACTTTCAGAATGGCACTATTTGCCACATTACCCTGTTGTATTGTACCTCTCACAAACTCACTCTCTCTCTCAAGATTTACTTTTCATCAACTTTATAATAAATTAATTAATCAAGCTTGTGATTTTAAAATTCAATTATATCAACTAAAGTTATACAATTAATTTTAAATTTAATTATATTTAAAGTCTATTTAGAACAACTTTCTTATTAATAATAATATGATCAGCTTTCATGTTGGAAGCGTGATGCCCTAGCCACCTCTTTTTCGTCTCCGGTTCTTCTCCGGCGCCGAGCTTCCGATGGCTAATAAACGGTTAGATCCCGGTTTTTTGGTGGGTAAGCATTCGAAATCTTTCAAAGATGCTTTGTCTGGTGTTGAAGCTTCAAATAGTTTTCCGGATTTTCGTTTTTCTACGATCCGTGGGTTGCCGGCTTTGTGGTTTTCTGATGAAGAATTTATGCATCTAGCCAAACCTTTTGAATTTGCTTTGGTGGGGAAATTTCCTATTAAGCGTCCGGATTTAGACTCTATCCGAAAATTTTTCTTTAACCTAAAATTGTCCGGTGATTTCTCTGTCACTGTGCTGGATCAATCAAACGTTCTGATTAAGCTCTCGAATGATCTTGATTATGGAAGGATTTTCGCTCATCGCTCTTATTTTGTGTTTGGTTGTTTCATGAAAATCATCAAATGGTCTCCTCTTCTAGATTTGTCGGAGGAATCTCCTATCGTTCCTGTCTGGGTCTCTTTTCCTGGTCTGCGCCCGCATCTTTTCTCCCCCCGAATCCTGTTTGGTTTGGGATCAATCCTTGGTCGCCCTATTCAAACTGATAATGCTACTGCTGTGGGTTCTCGACCTTCAGTAGCTCGTCTTCTTGTAGAATTGGATATCTCCAAATCTCACCATGATTCGGTTTGGCTGGGTCCGGAGAATTTAGGTTATGTTCAAAAAATTGTTTATGAAGGTTTGCCTAATTACTGTTTACATTGCAAGGCCGTGGGGCATAAACGAACGGAATGCATTAAGCTTTTCCCCAATCTTTGTCCTAATGTCAATGTTGTTCCCTCGGTGGCTGATCCGAATCTTAATTCTGCTGGGACCTCAGTCAAGCCTATTACTTCTAATATTTCCCCTCTTTCTGCTTGTGATATGGTTAATGTTGAAATTCCTCTGGCTAAGGGAGTGATGGATTGTGATATTAATGCTAATGTGGTGTTGGTTGGGGGCTCACCCTCTGTTTCGTTGGGTGAGCATGATGTTCTATCTGGGGGTATTCTTGCTGTTGGGGATTCTACAATTGGAAAAGCTCCGGTCACATTACCTGCTGTTGTTGAGGTAGATCGTGATGGTGTGGTTGAGCTTAATAAATTGGTTGTTTCGTCGCCTGAGTTGGAATGCTTGCGGGTGGATATTTTTGGAGGGAATTGCGGTAGGTGCTTGTAATCGGGTCCCTTCTTCTATCGATGTGGGGGTTGGGGCTCCGGTATCTGATGTTCTGCAGAGTGCTTTGGACTCTGATGTTTCTTCCTTACCTGCTGATGTGGTGCGGTCTTCTGCGGCAGTTCTGAGTGGTGAGGTTGTTAGTAGTGAGATCAGTCCAGGTGCTGGATTAGTTATTCCCAACTCGTTTGTGGATGTGCCTGTGAAATTAATTGAGACAAATGCTTTGGTTTATAATATGGGTGATAATTCTGGGGTGGATTTGCGTCTTCACCTCGATTGGCTTCATTGTTCATCGGATGCTGAATCCGATTCCTCTTCGGATCATGGTGGTGGTTCGGACCCTGGACATGACTTCAAAATTGTTCGTGATCGTCCGGTTTGTGCCGTTTCTCGTGGTAGACCCCGTGGGAGGGGTAGACGGGGTCGTTAGTTTATTTGGCTCTGTGCTCTGTGATTGGTTTATTTCAAGCTGATTCGTCCGAATTTTTTGGTTGGTTATGGTTGTGACAGGCGATGATGTGGCCGGGGCTCGCTCCTTGATATTATGTATCCTGGCAACC
This sequence comes from Dendrobium officinale, assembly GCA_019514585.1. NCBI lineage: Eukaryota > Viridiplantae > Streptophyta > Magnoliopsida > Asparagales > Orchidaceae > Dendrobium > Dendrobium officinale. The sequence goes on along the minus strand of CM033686.1, from coordinate 5,221,990 downwards.
TTTGGTGCTTATTTTTGATGCCTTCTGCTCGGTTGTTATCGTAACGTTCATCACCAAATTGGAAGGTCGGTACGTGGCTTCGGGGGGCTGGAAGCCTCGGCCAATTACTGAGCCTATTTTTTCTGATTCATTGTATTTTCTTTTATTGTTTTTTTCTTTTTTTTTTATTTCAGACTCTTGTAACATCTTTGAATTTTTAATTAAAAGTTCTGTTTCAAAAAAAAAAAAAAAAAAAACTTTCTTATTATTTTCTTTTTTATATTAAAATCACAATTTTGTTTTACTATTGCTTTCAAAAAAAAAAATATAATAAAAAGCTAATTTTTAAAGCCACTCTCAAACCGTCCCAAATAAATCTTAAGATTATGTTTAGGATAATTTTCTTACTTGTTACAATTGCTTTTTAGCATGACCAAAAGCTCTCTCAAATTAGAAAAATTATTATGTGCAAACCGTTCGGAGGTCAAACATGACGCGCAACATCATCTAATACACAACGGTACACAGTAAAATAGTAATGTTGTGCGTTCTGATTGGCCTCCGGACGATATTCAGAGATCACACGTAATAATTTCACATCAAATGAAACCTAAATTGATTGATCTCACCATAAATTTGAATATAGGAGAAAACATTAACGAGTTATATATGTATACAGCAAGGTGTACGCAATGGATGTAACCGGAGCATTCCCTGAGGAGCTGAGCAGCCTCACTTATCTTACGAATTTGTAAGTCTTTTCTTCTCGTCAATTTACAGCTTAATTAAAAAAAAAAGGCATATTGATATTATTCTAATTTTTTGTTATGATAAATTTAAAATTTTTAAATTTTAATTTGCAAAAAATATAATGTAAATTTTGATATATTATCTTCATCTTAAAAAATATATTTATTTATTTAAATATTTATTTTAATTCGGAAGATTTTCCACAAAATGTAAAGTTTATTTGAAGAAGATTCATTAATTACTTTTTATTGTAGGATTATAGGTCGGAACTACTTGACTGGGCCATTGCCGGCTTTTATAGGAAACTTATCATCGCTGCAGTACCTGTAAGTCGGAACAGTTTTCTTCTTGTATCTTAAAATAATTTTTTTAGCACAAAATTAAAATTTTTATATTAGAAAACTGATTTAAGAAGCAAAAATCGTTTTATTTGAGAAGATTTTCTTATTGCTTCTTAAATTAATTTTTTTAATAAAAAATTACTTTAAGAAGCAATAAAAAAATGAAACCTTAAAGTTAATTTGTGCTACAATAATTTCTTGGTGATTATTAATTTTTTTTAATATTATCAATAGGGATTTTTAGGGCTGCAAGCGAACCAAACGTTCGACGAACTACTCGTTGTTCGGTTCGATTAAAGCTCGTTCGTGATCGTTTAATTAACTAACAAACAAACTTGAACAATATTTTAAATACTCGATTCTTAAATAAACAAGCTTGAACACTAATGCGTTCAGCTCGTTTATGTTCGCGAACAACATCAGTTGATGTTCATGAACAAGCTCGATAAAAAGCTTGATTCGAGTTCGATTAAAATCGTTCGATGAAAACTTAAATAATATGTTATTATAAAATTGATAAATATATATAATATAAAAAACTTTAATTATAACATAATAATATAATTATTTTTTATTAATAACAAGAAACATTTCATATTTTTCCATGTTTGTTAGATTGCTTGTTTAGGATGTTCATGAACAAATTTAAGGTTTGCTTGTTCAACAGATTGTTTGCGAAATATGTTCACGAACATAGCTTGTTTAAAGCTCGATAAGCACTAAACAAACGAACATGAACCAAACATGAACCAAACATGAACACCCTTAAATTAAATGAACCAAACATGAACACAAATAATAAAGCTCGAATCAAACACGAACCAAACATGAACAAGCTAATGTTAAACAAACACAAACATGAACACTCACATACTCGGCTCGGCTCGGTTCGTTTGCAGCCCTAGGGATTTTGGAACTAATGAGTTGTCTGGGCCCATTCCAAGAGAGCTCGGGAATCTTAAAAAACTTATTTCTCTGTAAGAATTTTTGTTTTTGACAGCATTTTTTTAATGCATAAATTGATTAATTAGTTGCTTCATTACCTTTATGATGTAGAACTATATGCTAAATTGGAAACTTGCACAAAATATTTAAGAACAATTTCAGATTTTCATTATTAGCGATTAAAACAACAACATAAAACAAATAAACGGTTACTTCCGCTTACGCTAAGCCACACAAGAGACCAAACCACATCAAAATACTTAGAAGAATTAAAACATTGAATGAATAGTAGTTTCCAACTTAACCAAACTATAACAATGAGGACTAGGAGCAAAGAAGTAACAAATCCTATGAATACTAATGGATGGCAATAAATAGCTAGACACAATCTCTTGTTTGAACAAATCTCAATAAGGTAAGTAGAATTTGAAAAGTAAATGGATCTAGGAAGAAGATCACCTTCTCGGAGAAATGACGTGAATTACTATGAACCTTCCGTTAGTTTCTCTTCCCTAGCCTTGATCACAATGAGTAGCAATTGATAAGTGGTCTTCTCTTTGAATCAACAATGGTTGGAGTCAATTCGAGGAAGGCCAATGAAGAGATCCATGCACTCTTAGCCTTCGTACACCAAAACCGAATTCAAACTCCGGATCGATCTTCCATCTCAAATCAATGTAGGAGATACACCTTGAGAGGAGGGTGAAGAGAGAGAGAGTGGGCGGTGGGAAGAAAGTGGCCGGCGGTTTGTGAGGGAGAGGGAGGCGGCTAGGGTTAGGGGGCGGCTAGGTTAGATGGAATAGAATTTGTTTTAAATTCCAAATCTGAAATTATTCTCAGATTTAAGTAAAAATGGAGGGAAAGTAATTTGATTTTGAATTTCAAATAGCATGTAATAAGGTCCCTTAATGGAGCATTAAAGGAGAGGGGCCCACTAATGGGGCCGGCGGCATAGAGAGGAGGGGAGGGATTAGGGGAAAAGTAATTATGCGTTTCCTAATCCACTCCGACTAATTAATGATGAAAATTTCAAATCCGCTCAAATTCAAATTTGAAATTTGAAACATCATTGAAACTTTCCTAATTTGGCGTCGAGCAAATTTGGAAACTTCCACAATGAATTTCGAAATTTGAAAATTCGTGGGGAAGACGAGATGGGGCCGGTAATTAACAGAGGGAATGGTGGTGGATGAAGGGGAGGCCGGCGGCTAAGAAGGTGGCCGGCGGGATGAAGGTGAGGGCTCGGGTTTGGGGTGATGGCAGGGTTGAGCTTGGATGGAAGAGATTATGAGGTGGTGATTAGTGGGAGGGGATAACCGGCGGCGGATGTTGGATAGAAGGGAAAGAAGGGAGGAGGATAACCAAGAGCCACCGGTGGTGACTGTTGGGTACGACGGGTGGCCTCTCCTAGGCTCCACCAAGCTCTCAAACTCTCTCTCAAGCTCTCACAAAAGCTTCAAGAAGATAAACGCAGGAAAATTTTCTTTTTCATTCATTAACCATCAAAAGTACAACATGAAGGCTATATATAGCCTAATACAATGACATAAAATAAAAGGACTCAAATGCACTCCAAGGGCTACAAGACTCACTCCCTCAAGCAAGGGTAAATAAAGGAAAATGCAGAAATAAAATTACATCAAAATAAAAGACAACACTAAAATCAGAAATACAGTGGGTAAATCGTTGCCGTAGATCTACGACCACGTCGACGGTAGACTTTCCAACTGATGCCCCCATCACTTTATGTATTTGTATATACTATTTTTTTAATGTTTGATAATCATGCTAAGATTTTATTTATATGTCAAAAATTTATGAGTCTATTTGGCACGGCTATAATTTTTTATAAAGTTAATTATGAAATTATTTTGAAGAAAACAATATAACTATTATGATTGTAGAAAATAAAATTTTAGCTTAGAAATTTTTGAAAAGCTAGGTAAAAGCAATAGCTAAATAAATTTATGATTATTGTCTGAAAAACAAAATAGTGAAAAACTATTCAAAACAAACATTATATAATGTAATAAAAAACTGCAAGTAAAAATAGAAAAATGACGAACATACGAAGAAGTACATGAGTTAGAAATCCTTTATATATATATATATATATAAAGAATTTAGTTTTTTTGTTCTTAATTCAATTAGGATTTAGTTAATCTTGTAAATCCAAATTTCATAAGTCTTAGAGGCATTAAATACTGAAAATTCTTTGCGTGATAGATGGTTAGTAAACTATTTGGCATATATTTTCAACATTTTAAAGGAGAAGAGGCATAGCAAAGACAAAGTAGAATAAATATCTTAGATCTTACTATCCCCAGATTTATGAGACCCAGCATTTTGCCTACCGTTTTTTTCGACTAAATCTTTAGTGACAGAAATCTTATAAGAATATCATTGAAAAGAATTCTATCAGAAACTTCTTGTCTTCATCAATCTCTATCATAAACAGAGGCAATGACTTCTACCTAGAAAAACAAAGTACTAAAAAATTCTTTAATCATTATGATGGAAATTTTTTTTTCCTCCTTAGGATTAGGATTTCTATCTCAAGGAGATGTATAATGATAAGGACTGTTTGATTTATTTTAATTTATTTTATCTTATTATTTTGACAGAGGATTGGGGCCAAACAACTTCACTGGGACTCTTCCAGCTGAGCTGGGCAGCCTTAGGAACCTTCAACAATGGTTAACTAATCATAACTTCTACTTAACGAAAATGAAATCAAATATACTTTCTCTGCTCTTTCTGTTATAGTCTTTAGTTGGCTAAACTTATGAATGATTTACTGTTCAATTCTTAGGTACATGACTAGTTCTGGACTAAGTGGTGAGCTTCCAACTTCTCTATCCAATCTTACGGCCATGCAGAAATTGTAAGTTCTGTATGCATTGAAATTTTGAGTTTAGAGAATTTGCTTCTGATCTAATAGAAATAATTAATCCAGGATGATGTCAGACAATTATTTTACAGGCAAATTACCAGATTTCATTGGAACTTGGTCAAACCTAAATGTTTTGTAAGATTTCTCTTTGTAGCTCTGCTATATATAAGCCAAATTTATCATCCATGATTAGAGTTGTGTAGGAACAAAAATTTAGAAAATAAATTAGAGGTGCTCACTTCTATATGATGTTCGATAGGAGGATACAAGGGAACTCCATCAGTGGTCCAATTCCTTCAAGTTTTTTCACTCTCTACAAACTTTATGATTTGTAAGCTTTCTCCTTTAAACTAATACTACAAAAACGTTTTTATGATAAAGCCTACCAACCACCAACTAAGAGATTATATAGTTGTTTATAGCCTCAAGATTAACTGTTCACAAGTGCATTATTTACACCTAATAATTTCATCTTTTATTGAATATTTATATAATGCTCTATTCCAGACGCATAGGAGACTTAATAAATGGGAGTTCATCACTGGCATTTATTAGGAATATGACAAATCTAAACACACTGTAAGGCTTGTTGTTTCTAATCAACAATCTACTCTCTTATTGTTTTTTTTATAACTTGGTGCATAACTATGACATGGTATAAATTTAACTCCATGCAGGATCTTAAGGAATGCCAAGATTTCTGATACTCTTCCATTGGACTTTGCATATTATACAAAATTAGCGACATTGCAAGTGCTTCAATTCCTTTTCCTCTATTATGTTTTTTTTTTTTACTTCAAAATGAAAATGATGTAGCATTTATTACTTGGATGCAACTTGAATTTTTTTTTTCTTTTTTATCTACAAAGGGATTTGAGCTTCAACAACATCACAGGCAATATTCCACCGTCTCTACTTAGCCTGAGCTCTCTAAACTACTTGTACGAAATGACTATTTCAGCATCTCATGTTTCACTTATATTTTTCAATATTACAAGCATAATTTATATTTTTCTCTATATTATCATCCTAAACAGATTCCTTGGGAATAATAGCATAATTGGCACCTTACCTGGAACAAAGATTTCAACACTGAGTAATATGTAAGTATGCAAGTCACTTAGTATGTAAGTTTCTCCTAAAGCAATTGAAAAAAATTTTCTCCCTAATATATTCTAGCTGGGGAAATTTTCTTATTATAGAGAAATCTTATCATCTTTTGCTCTTTGATGAAATTTAAGACTTCAAACTAAATATCAATTCCTTTTTACTCCTACAGAGATCTATCATACAATCAATTGTCAGGGAGCTTTCCATATTGGGTCAACGATCCAAACTTAGTGTTGTAAGTCATAGAAAAATTTTATATTTTCTTATTTAGTAATTGCAATATATTTTAATCATAAATATCCAATCACACCATTCCATTAATTCTTCTCTTTATGTGCTTGCAAAGATGTCAATTTAGGGGAGGGGTGGGAGTTCCATTGGTATTGCCATCTTAGTACAAAATATGTATATGCCTATAAATAGGAAACCTAAGAGAAGAATAAAAGAAGATAAAATAAAGGACAATATCTTCAATAATGATTAAGTATGTTTAAAAAATAATAAAAAAAATGAATAAATATGTTGATACTAAATCGTGCATGTTCCTACAATAAAAAGTTTAAACATGTGATGATTTAAATATAACATTTTCATGTAAATTTAAGGCGAGATAAAGGTTATTAACTTGCATTCGAAAAAAACAGTGACCAAAGATGAAATAGTCAAAGGTTTTGTTGCACAAATGTTGTAATTGTTGTTAGAGGAGTATGATTATTCAAGGAGAGATAGAGTAACCTTTATTGAAAACAAAGAATTGACAACGAGACCTATGCCAATGAAGGCACGTGTGAGAGATCCTTGGAGGTATAGTGCTATAGAGTATTGATGGAGTTCTTAATGGAAAGTGTCACCATAGAGTCATCATTGCTATTATCATTGGAGAACCAAGGATATCACATAACTTTATAGACCTACAAGAAATTGAGAGGGCTAAGTTTTCTCGTGGTCAATGATGAAGATAAAAAACTATGAGAGCGGTCTATTTGTGAAGTGGAAGATTCATATTGCAAGAAAGAAAGAATCATAGAGGTCTACACCTTTATTGAATTGTCATCTTAATACAAGCATATATGTGCTTAAATCTAAACAAAAAAATAAAAATAAAAAAATAATCATGAAGCATAATAATGGAGAACATGCTTAGTAATGATAAAATATAAGAATAATTAGTAGTATGGATTTCAGATAATAAATAATTAACATATGTAATAACTTAAAAGCACTGACAATTTTTAAACACTTTATAATTCTTTCCCATACTAATTCTTCTATTTCATTCCAAATAAGAAGAAAACCTAAATCAGAATTTTTTTCTTGGTGATTCATGTAGCCGACTCCATCTAGTGGGATAAAAATTTGATGTTGTTGTTGTTGTTGATAGGAACTTGGTTGCAAACAACTTTGTCATAGACAATTCCAATAGCAGGTAATTTTCTCCATTTACTTTCCTGTGTAAGTACAATTTCATTTTGATTCATACCAGAATTTGAAATTTATCTATAATTTCACTCTCAGTTTCTTACCTTCCGGATTAGAGTGTCTTCAAAGAGACATGCCATGTTATCGAGACTTGCCAGCTTGTAAGTTGCTCTCCACGTACATCTTCATGCATTTTCTTCTCCTCTTGAGCTATAAAAATATATTTGAAGTATTTTGAACTTGTAGATTATCAATTTGCAATAAATTGCGGTGGAGCTGCAAATGTGACGAGTTCTGATGGAACTAACTTTGACATAGATAATGCTAATCTTAGTGCAACATCTTATTTTGTGACTAATGTAAAAAAATGGGCAGTAAGCAATGCTGGAAGCTTTATAGATGCCTCAAATCCTAATGCAAATTATATAATTAGTACTCAGATCCAATCCCAGAACACACTTGATTCAAAATTGTTTAAGACTGCAAGGATGTCACCATCCTCATTAAGATACTATGGCTTGGGACTTCAAAATGGGAATTACACAGTAAAACTACAGTTCTCTGAGATTGGAATACCAAATCAACCCACTTGGACAAGCTTAGGTAGAAGGATCTTTGACATTTATATACAGGTAAGCAAATTAATCATTCAGAATGTCTTGTTTGAATTCTTATAAAGTATATGGAGCAATCGATCTTGATTAATTTAAAGAAAATGATAGATTGCGAATTGGTTTTAATTGGTTAGAGTTAAATTAGGAAAACAATATAAAAAAAGGTTAAAATTAACCTTTATAATCTTTAAATGGTAGTGATGTATGTTTATATATAAATACTAGTCTACTTGAAACTAACATCTAACATATAATGAGTAATTGAGTAGCTTTTATTATTTTCTATATTTCCAAGGTGCTAACAGGATCAAATATATAAATTCAGGGCATGCTTAAGGAGAAGGACTTTGATATAAGAAAGGAAGCTGGTGGAAAATCTTTTACAGTAGTCTTGAAGGAGTACCAAGCTCCTGTAATAAACAACTTCCTAGAAATACATTTATTTTGGGCAGGAAAGGGTACGAATTTTATTCCTACTCCAGGATATTATGGGCAATCCATTTCTGCAATCAGTGTATCTCCTTATGGTATGCATTTTTATATGAACTTTTAATTACAATTTTCTTAAAATCTCCCAAATTATTTTACTACTATCGATGTTTACAGACTTAATTCCATCTGTGAGCAACAAACCGCCACATTCCTCTTCATCAAACAACAAAACAGGAAAAGTTGTAGGGATTGTATGCGGTGTTGTGGTTTTGGGACTTACCGTTTTCGCGATACTAGTGTGGAAATATAAGCAAAAAAATCTTAACAAAGATAATGAAGGTAAACTTTTTAAGGAATCTAATTTTTTTTATTATTTATGAACATATATCGTTTGTATTTTTTTTTTAATTTGATTATGTTAATATGTCAAATAATACAGAGTTGTCAGGAATGAGTGTCATACCAAATACATTCAGCTATTCTGAACTGAGAACAGCTACTGAGGATTTCAATCGGTCTAATTTTCTCGGAGAGGGAGGATTCGGGCCTGTATTCAAGGTCTGCTTTGCCTATATATGACAATGTTAAATTTTGTTTCACCACATAATTATTCTTAAAAGTCTAATTTTATCATAATTTTTATCTTTCAATATCATAAGAGTTTCACTAGTGAAATAAATATGACATTACTTTTCAAAAAGCAAAATGAGAGTAGAGTGCATTTACTTTTCACATAAAAATATATAAGCACGTTGTTAAAACTATCAAACATCCTTGTACAACTACATTAATCTTTGCAAACTAATTATATAACTTGTAGAGTTGATAGTAAAATGGATTTACTTGTTTCATCTAAGGGTAAACTACATGATGGAAGAATGGTAGCAGTAAAGCAACTATCAGTAGCATCTCAACAAGGGGAGAGACAATTCACGGCAGAAATAGCAACTATATCAGCAGTTCAACATCGTAATCTAGCTAAGTTGTATGGTTGTTGCATTGAGGGAGACAAAAGACTCTTGGTTTACGAGTACCTAGAAAATAAGAGCTTGGATCAAGCTATTTTCAGTATGTTTTGAAATAACTAGTAGCTTGGAGCAACAATTTGGGAAATTCCTTTATTTGACTGGTTTCTTTTTGCAGGGAAAAAGGATTTGCATCTTGACTGGGAAACACGCTTTGAGATTTGTTTGGGAGTAGCAAGAGGCTTAGCCTATCTTCATGAGGAATCAAGTGTGAGAATTATTCACAGGGATGTAAAATCTAGCAACATTCTATTAAATGGTAATCTTACCCCAAAGATATCAGATTTTGGTTTGGCAAAGCTTTATGATGATAAGTGGACTCACATTAGCACAAGAGTTGCAGGCACAATGTATGTAAAGATTCGATGTTTATCTTTAACAAATTTTTTATTTTTATTTTTGCTGAAATTCCAGTCATTTTTTATTTTTCTGCATTATTTATAATTCAAAATTATGATATTTGCAGAGGTTATTTGGCACCTGAATATGCTATGAGAGGACATTTAACAGAAAAGGCAGATGTATTCGGTTTTGGAGTTGTTGCTCTAGAAGTTCTCAGTGGAAGGCCTAATTCAGACCTTGCTCTTGAGGAAGAGAAAAGCTACTTGCTCGATTGGGTAGGCAATGATTTTTGCAGATCATTTCTTATAAATTAACTACTAACCTATCATTCAAAGGAAGCCTAAATCTGAAACTTATAACATAATGCGGTACCTAACATGATCTTAATACTAATGTTTTCAGGCTTGGCATTTGTACGAGCAGAAGCATGAATTGGAGTTGGTGGATCCAAGTCTATCATCATACAATAGAGATGAAGCTACTCGAGTAATTGGCGTTTCTCTTTTATGCATCCAAGCATCGCCAACATTACGGCCGGCGATGTCGACAGTGGTGGCCATGCTGGCCGGATTTATCGAGGTTAATGAGGTCACCTCAAGGCCTGGCTATTTAACAGAATGGCAGTTTAAAGATATAAGCAGCAATTTGGCTAGTGATGGTTTTTGCAAATCAACAGACCTGAGAGAGACGAATAGCCAAGTTCAGCAGTAGCCGAACTCCATCTTCCCTTTTCTCTGCCAAACTTTAAAGCCCTAGCCTTCTTCGCCTCCTTCGTTGCTGGTCGACTTCGCCGCCTCTTCGACGACATTCCCTTTCCTGTCAAATCGGGAGTTACGACATTTTGATCGGAAGTAAGGACGGGAGCTCGCTCACTTGCGAAGGTAACCATTCCCATTCGCAAGCTTCTTCGGCCAAATCTTGTAAATGTGCCGAAGTAAAAAAAGAGGGAAGCAGAGGAATTAACTCTTTGTGAGATTTGTCCCCTAAATCCTATTCATGAGGATTTAGCAAAAATCCTGCTCAAATCCTGTGAATCCGACGGCCCTGCATTATTCCTGCTCAAATTTGCATAAATCCATTGTTTATTATTATTAATTATAAATAATTTTAGTTCATTTTTTATTAATTATAATTCACTAATTATAATTAATTTTGTTTAATTATAATTGTTTTTAATTAATTATAATTAATTTAAATTATTTATAATAAATTTTTATTTAAATATAATTAATCAAAGTTAATTAAATTAATTAAAGCTAATTATAATTAATTTACTGAATTATATTGCCTATCTTGTGAGATTACACACGTCCTGATCTTCTTTTACACACTTTGTACGGCATTCATACGGAAAAAATCATTCAGATATGTGATTGAACATATTTTGTACATATTTATACATAGTGTATGTCAAATTTGTGTACACATTATGTACACACGGTGTGAACATTCACAGTCCGAATAATTCTTCCTGTCCGGATGCCTTACATAAAAATTACTTCTAAAAAAGAGGCTGAATCCGCCTCTACTTGAAGGAATTATATTTGATTTGAAAATGAGATATCAAAAATGGTTAGAGAGTAAGGTTTTGTTCAAATATGAAATTGATCCGCTTTAAATCCGTTCAATCTAAATCCACTCATTCAATAAATGGGTCAAAAAAGTGTGGTCATACTAGATATCTCATTTTAATTAAAAAAAAATTATTAACCTAGCCTGTTTACTTAACGAATCAGAATGTGTGACCCAAATTCGACCTATTTATTAAACGAGTCAACTTGAACTTAAATTTTTTAAGTCGGATCCAAATTAAATTGATGAGTCAAGTCATTTCCAAAATAGACTTCATGTGCAAAGTCTTTTGAGCAGGGAGATGGACTCTTACCAAAATAAAAAATAAAAAAGCACTCAAAGAATCGAAGGAAAACACACTACTAGTTTTAGCATTTTCAATAAAAAAAGGCGTATCATACACAATCTTAGCTGTTTTTTTTTTTTTTGGACATTAAGGCCATTTAAGGCAAACTTATACACACAACACATACACAAAGACTCGAACTCAAGACCTCTAAGTTGGAAGCCTAAGCTCTGAACCAACAGGCCAAGATGAGCTGTGTGATCTTAGTTGTTACTTCAATTTTATTTCAACAGTGCTCGTACTGCTAAAAATTTATTTATGTACACTTCTCAAAATTTTGCCTAACTCATAATTTCATTAATGATTTTGCCCATTTTGAAGCTGACAGCTTTTTATTTTACATTTTAATAACAACATCAACAATAATATCAAGCCTTTATCCCACTATATGGGGTCGACTGCATGAATCCTTATTCTTAATTGTGTCATATTAAAAGTCAAATTCTCGTTTAAATTTAATAAAGAAAGATCATTTCTAATATTTTCTAACCAAGTCTTTTTAGGTCTGCCTCTATATTTCTTAACATAAGTCAAATCTAATACCTCTACTTTCCTAACCGGGTCATCAGAAGGCTGCTGTTTTATGTGACCAAACCATCTAAGGCGACTCTCTCTAATCTTATCTTCTATTGGAGCTACTCTAACCTTTTCACTTATATGCTCATTTCGTATCCTATCTCAAAGGGTAAAGCCACTCATCCACCTGAGCATCCTCATCTCTGCCACACTTAACTTAGTATTATGCTTCTCTTTCAATGGCTAACATTCGACATCATAAAGCATTGCAGGCCTCGCCACCATCTTATATAATTTTCTCTTAAGTTTGAGTGGTACTTTTCTATCACACAACAAGCCCGATGCATTCCTCCACTTCAACCATCCAACTTGAATTTTGCTTATAATATCCTTATCTATTTCATCATCACTCTGAACAATAGATCCAAGATATCTAAAATGTATACTCTTATTAATAACTTGATCACCCAAAGTCACAATCCTCTCACTAGGTCTATTACTACTAAAATTACACTCCATATATTTTGTTTTAGATCTACTCAAACGAAAATCGTTAGACTCTAATGTTGACCCCCATAATTCAAGTTTACATTTAACTCCCTATCTAGTCCCATCAACAAGAAGAATATCATCAGCAAAAAACATACACCAAGGTACATCCTCTTACAAATGTCTAGTGAGAACATTCATGACTAAAACAAAAAGGTATGGGCTTAAGGCTGATCCTTGATGTAATCCAACCGAAATAGGGAAATAATTGGTCAAACCATCTTGTGTTTGAACACAAGTAATATCTCATACATACATATCTTTAATGATTTGAATATAAGCATTATTAACTCCTTTCTTTTCAAGAACTCTCCATAACACTTCTCTTGGAACCTTATCATATGCTTTTCTAAATCAATAAATATCATATGTAGATCCTCCTTATTCTCTCCATATTCCTCCATCAAACCTCTTAATAAATGTATGGCTTCCATAGTCGACCTACCCGATATAGATCCAAATTGATTTTGAGAAACATTAGTGTCACGCCACAATCTATGCTCCATAACTTGCTCTCATAGTTTTAAAGTATGACACATTAACTTACTTCCTCTATAATTTGCACAATATTGTACATCACCTTTATTCTTAAAATAGGGATTAACACACTCATTCTCCACTCATCTAATAGCTTTTTAGTCTTTAAAATAGTATTAAAATATTTAGTAAGTCAAGAAATTCCTTCATCTCCTAAGCATTTCCACACCTCTATTGGTATATCATCAGGTCCAACAGCTTTTCCACCCTTTATTTTCGTTAAAGCCTCTATAACTTTGATTTTACTAATACGTCGATAAAAACAAAAATCTTTATTTTCATTTAGGGTGCTAAGGTCATTACAATCAATCTTATTTTCATAATCTTCATTAAAAAATTTAGCAAAATATCTCATCCACCTTTGTTGAATATCATCTTCTAAGAAAAATACTTTTTGATCTTCATCTTTAATACACTTCACTTGAACTAAATCCTTACTACTCCTATCTATTTGTTTGACTAACTTATACATACATCTTTCTCTATCATTAGTATATAATCTATTATATAAATTATTAAAAGCTAAGTCTTTGTATTGTATATTGCTTTTTTAGATTCCTCACAAGCCTCTTTATATATTTCCCAATTATCAGAGTTTTTACAATTAAACTAATTTTTATAACAAATCTTTTTATTTTTAATATTTTCTTGTACATTTGAATTCCACCACCAATTATTTTTACTAATAAAAGATTTTCCCTTTAATACTCAAAGCATATCTTTTACAATATTATTAATATCGCTAGCCACTTTTTTCTGCATAACAATAGCATTCTCATGCACACACAAAATCTTAAGATCTAAAATCTTACTCTCAAAAATATTTCTTTTAATATTCTTTAAATGCCACAATCTAATCCTAGAATATCATTTTAATTTATTTTTTATTTTATGCTCATTTATCTTAAAGTTCAAAACTAATAATCGATGTTGTGTACATAAATTTTCATTCGGAATAACTTTACAATCTAAACAATCTAATTTTTTTATAATAAAATAGTCAACTAAATAAGTTGTATTATATCCATTTTTATTAGTGATGAGATGCTCATTCCTTTTCTTAAATAAGATATTAACATACTAAAAAATCATAAGCTAAACAAAAATCTAATATGGTCTTGTCATCTTTATATGTCGTTCCAAACTCATGGCCACCATAAATGCTTTTAAAATCATCTACCTCTCTACCAACATGTTCATTTAAATCTCCTCCAATGAAAACTCTTTTTTCAAGAGGTATCTTTTGTATTAGTTCTTTTAAGTCATTCCAAAAATCTAATTTTGAACTCATATTCGAACCTATTTGAGGGCTCATAAGCACTTATAATATTAATATTCTTAGCATCAACAATAATCTTTAGCTATAATTTGATCTCCAATCATATTAATCTTTATAACATTATCCTTCAAACTCTTATCTATAATAACACCTACATCATTTCTAGTACGACTCCTACACAAATACCAAAGTTTAAATCATAAACTATCAATCTCCTTATCATTCTCTCCAACTTATTTAGTTTCCTGAGCATAGAATATATTAACTTCCTATGAATCGTAATACTTATTAATTCCATTAATTTTCATGTAAGTGGACATATATTGCAAGTTCATATCCTAATTTTAGTTTCATGGACTAGCTTCTTTGCACACATTCTTCCTTGATGTGGGAACTCTTGCCTATTTAACACTGCACCCGGACGCCGGTGCAATGACCCTTGCACACTTGTCACTGTATTCAGTCCATAAATCGCATCACTTCCAGGGTATGCCTAGCATTAACACAATTTTTTAAAGGATTCATGTCATTATTATTAAACAAGTTTTACGTTGGTTGTCGACTATCTAACGCAACCCTCCATTTTTCTCATCCAGGACTTGGGACCTGGCAACGACAGTGTTATTGTACATTTTAATATGATTAAAAATTAAAATATAATTCATGTAAATATTAAATTTTACATATTTATTTTCAATATAAAAATCCCTAATATATATAATATAGTAAAGTCAAAGTCAAGTTCCCCAAACTTCTGCTAGCTTTCCTCATGGAAGATCCTATGGATGTCTTTTACTTATCTCTATACATTTCAGCGCATATATGATACATTTCCTTGTATCCTTCAGCAAAATTAGATCAAATATTCTCAATCTTTCTTCCTCTTCAGAAACAATTATCCGCCATCCTTCGATCTCCTCAAAGAAATAGATATGGCTTCATCAAATTTTTTTTTCTCTCAGCTTCGTCATCAAATCTCAGGCCGCTGCTTTTACATCTTCTTCTGCTTCCTTCTGTGCTTCTTCTTCCTCTTCTGCGAGAGATGCAGATCTGAATCTTCTGCTGCAGCAAAGACTGATCCTATTGAAGGTACGCCGTTGCTTTAACTATCTACCTAACTGTAAATCCTCCAGTTTCCTTCTATTTTTCTCTTTGTTAATTTTCACATACCTTCAGTTCCAGCATAAAAGCAGAGGATAAATTAATGATCATTAAAAAGAAGAAATTTTTACTTATCAGAAGATTTCTGTAAATTAACGTTGCCTTCCTGCTTGCAAAAATTAGCTGCGATGCTGTTGCGGGAATTATAAGGTTTTTGGAAATTATTGCGAGTTTTGCTTCTTCTTTTTAAAATTCGGATTGTAATATTTTTATAATTATCACCAAGGTAAAATGTTCATTCTCCTCATAAAAATATTTAAAATATAACATAAAATTGTAATAAAATAGAATTATGATAATGATTTGTAAAATAAAAAATTTTAAAAATGTCTCAACTCTCAGATCTATTCTTTAAGGAATTATTTGGTTGACAAAAAAAAAAAAAGAATGCCGCGTAAAAAAAAAAATATATATATATATATATATATATATATATATATATATAATTATATATAATATATTTAAAATATTTTGAATTCATTTGAATAATGATAAAAAAATAGATTTGATTATTATTTTTCGTTTTTCTTTAAATAAATTGAATGCATTGTAAAGTCAAAACATAGTGGTGGTAGGTGGCCAGGGACTTGAATTTTTGTTCTTAACTTTAGCTTACTGTTCATATTGTTGTGAACCAGATCAAACAGTGGCTCAAATCACAATACTGTTATTTAGGATAAATTTTCAAGTTAGATGAATTTTAAAGCTGTTGGCTTATTTATTTGCTGCTCTTATTATTATTTTTCAGAAAATTTTGGGTAGAAAAATATTTCTTACGATTGATATATCATCAAAAAATTATCTTGATTAGACGAGAATTTTGAGACAAATTTAAATATAAAACCTTTAAAATTAATTTTAGGACCATCTGAACTAACTCTGATTTTAGCAAACTTATAGACGAATTAAACATCTTAGAAAGAAGAATCCAACAACACCAAATTCGATCTGATTTGAGCACAAATGGGTCAAAATCAAGGGCCCTAAGCACGTTTGTAGGGTTCAAAGCATAATATGTATAAATGATTTCCAAATGTGACATGCTTATAATAGAATCAAGAGGCTCGACGAGACGAATCTAACAAGTTCAAGATTGCCGAATTCTAACAATATTGAGGCACTCAAGTGCTTAATAAATTGTGTATGATCAAAAGAATCAATATTAACTATCCATCCAAAATAGTCCTAACATGTCCTTGATCTTCTTTTTATTTACAAGTCATGTCAATCTATAAAAAGCTATAAATAGAATCTTGCCAACAAGCTCCTCCTTGACCACTACCGGACCACCGACCGGTGCTAGCTAGACTTCCTCCAAGCCAACATCCGTCACCGGACTTCCGCTCGGCCACCGACCCATGCCGACTTTGTCATTACAGCAGCCATCACTGGACTCCTGCTTACCACCAACTGACACCAAACTTTCACCTAACTTTCTCTTTTATTGTAATTTCATTGTCTTCAAATTACAGTACAGATCAAGCTTTATAACTTATTCAAATACTAGTTGAATCATTTGAACTGAGTCGAACCTCGTGGTTTTTTTCTATTTTTTAGGATTTCAATGTAAAAATCCATGGTGTTTTATCTTTTATTTTTGTGTGTCGAATATTCGTGCAACGTTAAGATGAAAAACACTCACTCTACTACTGCGTATATTCTAGCTGACAATATTGATCAAAATAATTAAGTTAGAAGGGATGCATCACCAAAAATTATCTCGATTAGACACAAATCTCAAGGCATATCAATGTTCAAAACTTTGGAAATTAAAGTTGGGATAATCCAAACTCCAGTTTCAGCAAACTTATAGTCAAACAGAACATTTCAAGGAGACGCGACAACAAAACTTGTACGATCCAAGACCAATGAGTCCAAATAAAGAGTCTGAAGTGTATTTGAAAGGTTCAAAGCATTAATTGGATAACGAAATCATATCCAAACATGGCATGCTTATAGTAAAATCTAGCGGCTCAACAAGACTAATACAACGAGGCCAAGATCCCATAATTCCGACATCTTTAAAGTATATAAACGCTTGAAAAAAGCCCTACGATTAGGGGAATCAATTCGGGTCATCCGATGGAGCACTCCGAACTTGCCTTAGATATTCTCAAAATTTACAGAGAGTCACTCATGAAAATATACAAATAGATTCTCACTCTCTCCATGAAAGGGACCATGGGCTGGTTGTTAGAGAGAGCTCTGAGGCTTCAAGAGCTCTAGCACCACTACCGCCGAACCTCCATCAACCGTCGTCAGACCACAACCCGACTGTTGAACAACATCGGACTTCCACACGACCATCAACGGACCACCGCCCCGCCGCAGATAGCCATCAGACTTCAACCCGGCCGTCGACCACCGTCAGACTTTCGCCAACCCATTTTCAAACCACCACCATATCACCGACTGCTGCCAGATTTCCACCCTACTGCCGACCACCACCGGATATCCATAGACTATCATTGGACCACCGCCTGACTGTTGACCACCGCCGGACAGCCACCGAACTTCCACCTGACCACCATCGGACTTCCACTCGACCATGGTCGAACCATCGCCCGGCCGTCGGACTCACGTCTGACACACGTCTGACCATTATCTGATCATCACCTATTTGTCGGACTTCCGCCTCAATGCCCTCAAACTTCTGCCCAGCCGCTGCTGGACTTTTACCAAACTCTCCAAACTATTATGATGCAGCGCAATACTCCCCATGTGCACGGTTACCAGGTTCCTTTTACAGTAGCTGTTTCCAAGTATTCGGTTAGGCTTTGAGCCCCACTATCTTAGTACTATTTCTGTTATTATTAGCTTTTTATTTGCTTTCGCTGAGTAGTATATTCATAGTAATGATAGGTAACCTTACCACTGGGAAGGGATACAAATACAATCTCTGTATTGGAGAAGCACACTTTTTTACACATATACAAAAATACAGATACTTTACTGGGACATTTCTTCCCTGTTCTTTCTGCTTTTCTTTGGTTTCAGGTCTTTACCGGAGTCCAGCGCTGCTGCCGATCCAGGGTTGCGTCAGGTGGTATCAGAGCCAAGCAGCGGGATGACAGAGAAGGGCAAGGAGCCGGTGGTTGAAGACAACAGAAGCCTGAAATCGCTGTGGGCAAACCAGGCCAGCATCGTGCGACAACTGGAAGTGTTGTCCGCAGATGTGCAGCGCCTATCCGTCGAAGTTCGCCGGGAGTTTAATCTCAACCGGACAAGGACAGCACCCCAGTTTCCTCGTCGAACTCCAGCTCGGGCTATCAGTCCGAGAGCTAGACGTGGTATGGACCTTGATCGGCATAGGCGACGCATTCCCCCACCGATTGGTGATCTATCTGATTCGGAAATTGAAGGGCATTGCCAAGAGAGATTGCATTTGGGAATCTCTGAAGAAGACGGGGACAGTGACGAGAATGCCGAGTTCTATAGGCGACCGCAACGACCTGTGCTTCCTCCGAGAATTCACACAGAGTTTAAAGCCAAGGTAGATATACCTTATTTTGACGGCCATATGCACATTGAGGACTACCTAGATTGGGAGAGAGCGGTAGATAATTTTTTTGATTATATGGAAGTAGAGCCAGCTAAACATGTGAAGTATGTTGCCTGCCGTCTCCGAAGCGGAGCGGGTGCTTGGTGGAATCAGGTGCTCCATATGAGGCAAAGAGAAGGGAAGGGGCCTGTGCGTAGTTGGACGCGAATGAAGCAGTTGATGCGATCGCAGTTCTTACCGACAGATTATGAGCAGATTCTGTATATCAAGTATCAACACTGCCTACAAGGAACTCGCTCCGTCAGTGAGTATACCGAAGAGTTTCACCGGCTCAGTGCAAGGAATAATTTGAATGAATCCATGAATCAACTTGTCGCACGTTATGTAGGCGGCCTCAAGGAAAGCATCCAGGATAAACTGCAATTGAATTCAATTTGGTCATTAGCCCAGGCCATCAACTTCGCATTAAGAGCCGAAACACAGCAGAATCGTCAATCCAAATTCTCCTATACGAGACGTTCCTTTCAAGAGGTTGTTGGTGACCATGTCAAAGGAAGCTCCTCGTCTGCCAAGACCATATCAATTAATAGTCCTCAATCGCAGACAACAGCTGTGCCGAAACCTTCAGGGACCGCTCCAGAAAATAAGCCCCTGCATCAGTCTAAATACCCTGCGCCGAATAATCCTTATGCTCGGCCTTCAACCCTGAAGTGTTTCCGTTGTTTTCAACCCGGACACAAGTCAAACGAGTGTCCACAGCGACAACAGTTACAACTGCTGGAGAATGCTGAAGAGGATGATCAAGTAAATGTGGAGGAAAATCTCGAAATCGAGGAAGTTGAAGCTGATGAAGGTGAGACTTTAGTCTGTATGATTGAGAAGTTATTGTTGGCTCCTCGTTTAGCTAACCCATCGCAGCGTAATGCCATTTTCCGCACTCGTTGTACAATTAATGGAAAGGTCTGCGATCTCCTAATAGACAGTGGATGCACAGAGAATATAATCTCGCGTTCGGTAGTTCAGGCGCTGCAGCTCAAAACAACGAGTAATCCTCAACCGTATAAGATCAGTTGGGTCAAGAGATGCATGGAGATACCAGTTACGGAAATGTGTCAAGTTACATTTTCGATCGGGAGGCAATATGTATGCGAGGTGCTTTGCGACATTCTGGAAATGGATGTTTGCCATCTAATTCTGGGCAGACCTTGGCAGTTCGACGCCGGAGTGACCTATGATGGAAGAGCTAATGTTTATTCCCTAGATTGGAAAGGAAAACGGTTGAAGCTATTACCGGGACCTCGGGATCACAAGGCGACATCCTCAAATTCATCCACCGTGATGCACATAGTATCTGGGCCCAAACTGTTACTAAGTCAAAGTGAAGAGGAGCCAATGTGGGCGTTGATAGTCACAGATGGGACTGTGTCCCAGCAGGAAGAGCTCCCAGATGATAT
The DNA here is from genome assembly GCA_019514585.1 of Dendrobium officinale. NCBI lineage: Eukaryota > Viridiplantae > Streptophyta > Magnoliopsida > Asparagales > Orchidaceae > Dendrobium > Dendrobium officinale. The sequence continues at coordinate 5,201,224 of CM033686.1, read as the reverse complement.
CGCCACTCTATTGGAAGAATTTAAAGCAATTTGTCCAGAGGAATTACCTGCTGCTCTGCCACCAGTGAGACACATTCAGCACCAAATCGACCTCCTCCCTAATGCTACGCTTCCTAATCTAGCTCATTACCGGCTAAACCCCAAAGAGCAGCAAATATTGCAGTCTATCATTGAGGGATTATTAGAAAAACGGATGATCCAACCCAGCATTAGTCCGTGTGCGGTCCCAGCTTTGCTGGTACCTAAGAAGAATAAGGAGTGGCGTCTTTGTGTAGACAGCCGGGCCATAAACAAAATCACGATTAAATACAGGTTTCCCGTCCCTCGTATTGACGAATTGCTGGATAAATTAGTCGGGGCGTCTATATTTTCCAAATTGGATCTCCGCAGCGGCTACCACCAAATCCGTATTCGTCCAGGTGACGAATGGAAAACAGCGTTTAAAACGCCTTTCGGATTGTATGAGTGGCGTGTTATGCCCTTCGGCCTCTGCAACGCCCCCTCTACCTTTATGAGATTGATGCAGGATATACTTAAACCAATTTGGGGAAAGTTCTGTATTTCATATTTTGACGACATTCTAGTCTACAGTGACTCTTTGCTACGCCACCGAGAACATCTCAAACAGGTGTTTGAAATCTTGTTAAAGCATCAACTATTTTTGAATCTTAGCAAGTGTCAGTTTGCAACTTCTCGGGTGCAATTCCTTGGTTTCGTGGTCTCCGCAGATGGCCTCATGATGAACCCGGATAAGGTAACTGCTATTCTTAACTGGCCAATTCCAAAATCTTTTACAGAAATACGAAGTTTTCATGGATTAGCGAATTTTTATCGCAAATTTATCAAGGGCTTTAGTATTATTATGAGTCCGCTCACTGAATGTTTAAAATCAAAGTCCTTCCATTGGGGTGAACCCCAACAAAACTGTTTTGATGCTATAAAAACAGCCTTAACATCCGCACCAGTGCTCGCCATCCCAGATTTTGAAAAGTTGTTTACTGTCGAAACGGATGCTTCGTGTCATGGCATAAGGGCGGTGTTATCACAGGATGGAAAACCGGTGGCCTTTTTCAGTGAGAAACTATGCCCCTCGAGGCAAAAATGGGCGGCCTATGAGCAAGAATTGTACTCAGTGGTACGCGCTTTGAAGCAGTGGGAATCCTACTTGCTTCATCAGGAATTCATTATCTGCACCGATAATAAGGCCCTCCAATTTATTAATAGCCAAAAGCATGTCAATCGGATGCACGCGCGTTGGGTAACATTTCTACAGAAATTTTCTTTCACTTTGAAGCATCAGTCCGGCAAAAGTAATATCGTCGCTGATGCCCTCAGCCGGAAAATGATCCTCATTACTCAGTTACAGACTGATTTTGCGGGTTTAGTGTGTATCAAAGAATTATATCAAAATGATCCAGATTTTGCAGAAATTTGGAAGCATTGTCCAGCACAAGGAAACTTGGCCGGCTTCAGCCTGCGATTGGGCTATTTATTTAAGCATAACTTGCTTTGCATCCCGGTCTCATCATGGAGAAATTATATCATCCAAGAAGCTCATTCGGGTGGGTTGGCAGCACACGCAGGCAGAGATAAATCCTTAGCTGCGGTACAATCTCGTTTCTTCTGGCCTCGTCTCCGGCGTGATGTATATCGCTTCGTTGATAGATGCTTCATTTGCCAAACTTACAAGGGCGGTTCACAGAACACGGGCCTATACATACCCCTACCCGTTCCGGAATCAATATGGGAGGACCTTAGTTTGGACTTTGTCCTCGGGCTTCCTCGTACGCAGCGGGGTAATGATTCGATCATGGTCGTGGTCGATAGATTCTCCAAGATGAGTCATTTTGTATCCTGCAAGAAGACTTCAAATGCACTCCACATTGCTCATTTATTCTTTCACCAAATCGTCCGACTTCATGGAGTTCCACGGAGCCTGACATCTGATAGGGATGTCAAATTCATAAGTCATTTTTGGCGCGAATTGTGGAAACGATTGGGAACCAAACTATGCCTCAGTTCAGCTTATCACCCCCAGTCGGATGGACAAACAGAGGTCGTCAATCGGACATTGGGAAACATGCTGCGATGTTTAGTCCAAGATCACCCAAAGCGCTGGGAAGAAATGCTGAGTTCCGCAGAGTTTGCATATAACTCTATGATTAATCGATCGACGGGAAAGTCACCGTTTAGCATCGTCTACACTAAAGCACCTAATTTAGCGTTGGATATTGCGATCCTACCCAAGTTCAAGTCTGAAACTGCTTCCAACTTCTCAAATAATTACTCAGAAATGCTTGAAGAAGTTCGCAAACAAATTATCAAGTCCAACAGTTCCTATAAGGCGGCAGTGGATGTGCATAGGCGACAAAAATTGTTCAAAGCCGGTGATTTGGTCATGGTTAGACTACGCCGTGAACGGTTTCCCCCGGGCATGTACACCAAACTGCATCGTCGCAAGATCGGCCCAGTCTCGGTGGTGGCCAAGATAAATGACAATGCCTACATTGTCGATTTACCCTCCGATATACAGACTTCTTCTACCTTCAATGTCGCAGATATGTGGCCATACCAATCAGCTGATGACGCACCAATTTTACTAAGCTCGTCGGAGTCGAGCTCTTCTTCTGCTGGGGAAGACTGATGCAGCGCAATACTCCCCATGTGCACGGTTACCAGGTTCCTTTTACAGTAGCTGTTTCCAAGTATTCGGTTAGGCTTTGAGCCCCACTATCTTAGTACTATTTCTGTTATTATTAGCTTTTTATTTGCTTTCGCTGAGTAGTATATTCATAGTAATGATAGGTAACCTTACCACTGGGAAGGGATACAAATACAATCTCTGTATTGGAGAAGCACACTTTTTTACACATATACAAAAATACAGATACTTTACTGGGACATTTCTTCCCTGTTCTTTCTGCTTTTCTTTGGTTTCAGGTCTTTACCGGAGTCCAGCGCTGCTGCCGATCCAGGGTTGCGTCATATTATAATCCCACCACCTCTAAGTGAAGGGACATATCAATCATTGTAATTCACTCACATTTAGTAGAATCTTTTTCACTTGGGATAGACTCCGTGATTTTTCCCTCTTCGGGTTTACCACATTAAAATAAGATATGGTGTTTTATTGCTCTCTTGTCTATCTTAGATCACATGTTTGTGTGCTGGATATTTGTGCATCGCTAAGACGAAAAATCCACTCACTCTACCGCCGTGAATGAAGAACTTGTGAAAACATTTGTTAAAACTCATCCATTTCTCTGTCTAGTGTATGAAATGAAGAAATGAAGGGATGAATTCGATACTCAAAGAGGAAAATATTAAGAAACAATGTTTCAATATATCCCCTTTGAGACAATTTTTATTTTTATTTTTAGAGCACTACAATGTCAACCCTTCTAAGACAGAGAGCACAACGTTGTAGTGTTGTTGTTCTAGTGCCACATCGCTATGAGCCACAACTCTGAGGTTTAACGCCATGGTGTTGCGAGATAGCGAAGTCAATGCCAAAGTACTAGTCAGCTGAGTCACCTTTAAAAAAAAAAAAAAAACTTTTTTAGGAGTTTTATTCATTCTGAAAGTGGTGTAATTGATAAGACACTCTAATACCAGTAAAGATCCATACAATTTTCTTCTATTTTTCACAGTACATTTCTTGATACGGTCTTGTTTTGTGATTTTTTTTCTTCTGCGATTTTCTCAATGCTAAATTCTGGTGTTAATTCATCTTCGCGTTTTTTTTTTATTTGGTTCACTTAAAAATAAAATAAAAATAGCTGAGAAATAAAGAATGCATGTACATATATATGCATGGATGTATCATGTATGTATGCTTGATGACTACTAATGGTTGAATCGACGTGGCAGCACGAGCAGTGAACACGATACTGGGTAGGTGGGGGCAGACGGAATCATCGTTGTGGAATATCAGCGGCGAGCTTTGTAGCGGCGCCGCCATCGACGGCACCGATGCCGGCCAGTTCAATCCCGCCATTAAATGCGATTGCAACTTTCACAATGGCACTGTCTGCCATATTACCCTTTTGTACCACTCTCTCTCTCTCTCTCTCTCTCTCTCTCTCTAGATTTATTTTTCATTATTTTTATAATAAATTAATTCGTTACACAGCCAGGTGTTCGCACTGGATGTAACCGGAGCATTCCCTGAAGAGCTGAGCAACCTCACTCATCTTACGACTCTGTAAGTCTTTTCTTCTTGTCAATTTACAGCTTAATTAAAGAAAAAAAGCATTTTTTGTTATGATATAATTAAAAATTATTAAATTTAATTTGAATAAATATAATATAAATTTTAATATATTATCTGCATTTTAAAATAAATTTAATAATTTAAAATTTTATTTTTTATTCGGAAGATTTATCACAAAATGTGCTGTTTATTTGAAAAAGATTCATTAATTACTTTTTTTTTTGTAGGACTATAAGCCGGAACTGCTTGACTGGGCCATTGCCTGCTTTTATAGGAAACTTATCATCACTGCAATACCTGTAAGTGGGAAAATCATTTTATTTAAAATACAAATAATTTATTTGAAATATTAGAAGTATTTTATTAAGTTTAATGTGAAGTTGTTATAGGAAAAATAATCTAAAACTAACATGATCCAATGTTTTGAAATTGTGAACCGGTAAGATGGCCGGTCAGATCAAGTTTACAAAACCGGCTTCACATCAAACCGGATAAAACCGGGAAGAATCGGTGAACCGCTGAACCAGTCCAGGTTAGAAAGAGCCGGCCGGTTCTATAATTTTTTTTAATTAAATTTAAAACAAAATATTTTAGTTTATTAAATTCTAAAAACTTTTATAAATATTTTTATTAAATATGATGATTAATTTTATCATAATATACATGTGTTGTCTCAAATATCTCACTTAATGTGTTTGGTAAAGAAAGTGTACTTCATACTATATAAAAAGTTTAAGACAGCTACTTCAAACTCCTATAATGTGGACTACAAAAGTTGCATGATTAGTTTAGAATATGAATTTAAGATTAGTTGGGCTGCAAAAAAGATTTCATGAAATTGTATTATTCTTAAATGATATTTATATTTATAAATTTCTATTATATATTTTTAAAATTTTTTAAAAATTATTAAATGCTTGTATATTTATCTTATATTAATAATTATATATTTATATATTATATGAAATTTTATTCTTATAAATATATTTAATTATAAATACATAAATATATTATTCTTAAATAATATTTATATTTAAAAATTTTTATAATAATTTTTTTAAAATTTTATTAATATTATTAAATGCTCATATATTTATAGTATATTATATTAATTATATTAATTTTTAATAATAGTATTATGGGAGATTTACATACATACCATTTTATACTATTCTATTTACATATTTAACACTTAAAACTTTAATATTACATACATAACACTCATAGTTCATTTTCATATCAAATATGAGTGGTAGAAATGAAATATATGAGTGGTAGGAAAGAAATATAAGTGGTATATTTGATATTAAAATAATATAGGGTGGTATGCATGTAATATTAAAATTTTGGGTGTTAGATATGTAAATAGGATATTAAAAAGTGGTATGTATGTAAATTTTCCTTTTTTTATTACTATACGGTTCGACCGATGGAACCATTCGAACCATAAACCTTTCGTTTTTCTCGATATGATTTTCACAACCTTGTTGATATGTGCTGCATTAATTTCTTGATGGTTATTAATTTTATTGCAATATCATCAATAGGGATTTTGGAACAAATGCGTTGTCTGGACCCATTCCAAGAGAGCTGGGGAATCTAAAAAATCTAAATACTCTGTAAGATATTTTGTTTAGACAGCACTTTTCTTGATGCTGAAATTTATTTATAAGTTGCTCTATTGCCTTTATATATTTTCTCTTTCTATATTAGTTGTTTACAATTATGATTTCCTTTTGTTTAATTTTTTTTTCTTGATATTTGATAATCATGCTGAGATTTTATTCATATGTCAAAAATTTATGAGTTTATTTGAGACGGTTGTAACATTTTATTCAGTTGTGTACAATTATTATAGGGAAAATAATTTCACTATTATATAATTGCAGAAAGCAATTTTTCACTATATATCGCTGAAAAGTTATGAGAAAACAATAAAAAGTAGTAACACAACCCGACCTGAAACTCGGCCCAAAAAAATCCGGGTTTGAGTCAACTAATTTACCATATAGGTTGGGTTCGAGTTAACCCGACAACTCAGAATCAACTAGGGTTTAACCCGGGTGCTACCGATCCATGCCAGACCGCGCACATCCAGTCGTCCTGAGTCCGTCCCGCAGGCCGCATCGCATCCTATGTGATGTCCCGCACTCCCGCTCCTGTTGTCAGCTGTCCTACACCAACAAACCGGACCATGGTCCTGCACCCGCTGGCTAGTGGTCGCTGCCCTGCACGCCTTCGCGGCTCGGACAGTCGGCCTTGCATCAGGTCTCGCACACACCTCCCTACGCTCGCTCGTAGCAACCATCAATGCAACATGGAGCACGCGCTCGCGGCTCGATCAGACTCAACCTCCCACGTCGTGCCTTTGATCTCAGGTTCTCAGTCGGGTCGGGTCAACCCGGAAACCAGCGTGGGTCGGCTCCCGATTGAAAATTCTAACCCGTTTGGAAAATCAGGTCGGGTTAGGGTCAACCTGTTTGGACCCGAGTCAACTCGAGTTGGACCCGAGCTTAACCCATTGACCTGTTTTGACACCTCTACAATAAACCACATGGGAGCCAAAAGAGAACCCCCTCAACATATTCCAAATAGCCCAAATACACCACATTCACAAAATAGCCAAAACCGACACAACAACAATCGTAAAAACTAAGTCAACATCTAAGGTTGCCATAACAAAGCCCGCAACCATCCAGGGGATGAACGAAGGAGCCCACATCATCATCCTGACAGGCTGAGAACCAAGAGAAACTCTCAGGGGCAAGGTAGAGGACGAAATAAAGTCAAATCGAAGCATCCAAGCAATCATCCAATAACATCAAGAATAAACCCAAGAAAAGGGAGATGATTGTCACTGATCTTCCCCAACAAAATCGATCGATAATCCCTCATGTAACACAAAGCATCACAGAAGGAAGAAGGCATCAACAAAGATAATTTCCAAATTAAAAAAAAAAAAAAAACAAAAAACAAAAAAAGGAATTAGAATAATAAGCTTAAGCATCTTTCAAAATATTTTCAACTAATAAACTTAGCTTTAATTGTTTTCCTTAACAGAGTTAATATAAAATTAATACAAGAGTGAGAGACCCCATACATTCTGCAATTCCTTTCTCCAAATATAGTAGATGGAAGCACAAATGACCAATTAGTAATAATTTTTGGAGATATAAGCTAATTTGCGGTCCCCAAAAATGCAATTAAAAACTTGACAAATATTCTGCCTTAATAGAAAAATTCTAGATCCAGGAAAAGCAATACTTAAAATGCTAAAAGTGAAATCACATTCGTCAAATAAATGGGGAGACAGATTCATCATTGCAGTTACAAAAAGGGCAAAATTGGGCTAGCAAGGACGCCTCTAATATAAAGTTGATCAGCAGTTTTAAGCCCACCAACCAAAGTAAGACAAGAAAAAGAAGAGAACATCAAACAAAACCTTTTATGCCAAATATATTTATATCAGTCAACCTCATCATTGGATTTATAGAAATCATTAATAAAGTTCTAAAAATTAGGATTTTTCATATTATTTCAAAGAGGGAGATCCCTCCCATCATAATTAAGAGAGATGGCAGAGATAGAGTTATGTAGGGAGGGTGACCAAGCATTAGGAACATCCCAAACTCTATTAGAAATAATAACAATCATAGTAACATTAGTAGGTAAGTTAATAATAGAAACATGGCATAAATCAACCATAGAATTACCATTACACCAAGAATCCCACCAAAGAGTAATGCCATTTCCATCCCCAATCTTGTAAGAAATATTGCTTTTAATAGAAATAGGGACCTTAACCAAGTGTTTCCACCAAGCAGAAGCTTAACCAAAAATAGGTTTCCAAAAAGATGTATAAGAGTTTTTGAACCAGCAACTGAGGGAATTAAAAGAAAGACATCTCCAAATCAAAGAAGATGAAAATGCATGAATTAAAGCAACAATTGAGGGAATGCCAAGACCTCCATTTTTTCTTTGGAATACAACTGTTCCTCCAAGAGATAAGATAAAACCTTTTACCTTGAATGTCACAATGAAAAATAAATCTTGCACAATATTTGTCAATGAATTTACAATAATATTTAGGCATAATAGAACCTCTAATCCAATAGGCCAAAGTGTTCTAAATACTAAATTTATTTATTTGAATTCTCCTAGTAAAGGATAAAAGCTTTGCCTTCCAACTCTCCAACATTTTAGTTATCTTCTACAATAAAGGGGAGAAATATGCCTTTCTAAGCTTCCTAGAAGCAATGAGGGTCCCAAGATAACTTACAAAGCTATCAACTAAGGAAATATTAACAATATCAATATAATTTGGGGTGTTTTTGGAGAAAAAAAAAATGGAACTCTTATCAAAATTAATCCTAAGATCATAGGCATTATAAAACTGAAGAAAAATGTTATTTAAATTGAGCGCTTTAATCATAGAAACCTTTTTAAATATAAGGAGATCGTAAGCATAAAGTAAATGGGAAATAAAAGATCTAACATGACTAAAACCTTGAAAACAGTGGAGCCCATTATTATTATTATCATGAAGATTAGAAAAAGCAACCATGATAAGTCAAAAAAGATAAGGGGATAAGGGACATCCCTGCCTCGAACAAGAGGAGGAATTGAAGACACCATGAAGACCAACATTGTAACAAATAGAAAATGAAACATCTTGAATGTAAGCATTAATTAAAGATATAAAAATCTCTGGAAATCCTTTGTCTCATTCTGTGAAGCAGAAAACTTCTAAAGATAGTGTCAAAAGCTTTAAAAATATCAATCTTAACATAGAAGAATTTTTATTTACCAATAGAATTAAAATTAAAGAGGATATCAGAGGTTAGAATAATGTTATCAGAAGCAACCCTGCCATTAATAAACCCCAACTGACTAGCATGAATGATATAATGCATAATAGATTTAAACCTAAGAACCAGAATCTTAGTAATAATTTTGTAGAACGTATTACATAAATAAATGGGTATATAGTCTTTGGTATGATTGGCATGGGGCCCTTTAGGGATAAGGAAAATAGTAGTGACCTTAACTTTTTAGGAAGGAAAGAGGTGTGAACGAAATGTTTAATGGCCATGCAGACACTATTCCCAATCAAAAGCCAAGATTTTTTATAAAATTCAAAGGTGTATCCATCATGGCCAAGGGTAGAGCAGTTAGGACTAGAAAAAATAACACTTTTTATCTCTTCAATAGAGATAGGTGAAATTAAGCTAGGGATGAGGTTAGAGGGGATAGAGGAACCAATAGGGATATTGGGTTGATTAACAGAAACTTGAGTGGAATTAAAAAAAATTAATAAAGTGATTAATCAAAGCATGACTAATTTCAATAGAAGAAGAGAAGGTCCCATCCTTAGTAGAAATAGTCTTAATGACATTTTGATTTTGCCTCACTATAATTTTGTTGAAAAGAAATTTAAGGTCATCCTCCCCATGAATTAACCACCTAGCTTTGGCTCTTTGAATGACCTAAGAGGCCAAGGAATCCAGGTGGAAGAAAAGACTATCATTAATAGAATTTAATTGAGAATTTAGAGATTGGGACAGGGGGGTTACTATCAAGAAAATCCGAACATTGCTCTTGTTGTTTTTTGAAATCAATGATTTTGGAGGAAAGGAGAGTAGAAGAAGCCCAATTTTTATTTTAAAAATTATTTTAAGGTTAGATAGAATGCTATACCAAATTTTGATATGGGCACCATTAAAGTTACAAGAGAATAGAAATGAGAGCATTCTAGAAATAATGGGAATTAATCTAATAATTTTTAAACATGAACCTGTGATTATTATCCGCCCTATTATTGAAGTCAATAATAAGAGGGGAATGGTCAGAGAGAAATGGGCCTTCAACTTTGTAAGAATACAAAGGAAAATTTCGAAGCTATAAATCATTCACCAACACCCTATCTAATTTAATATGAATGGGATTATCTAGCCTTTGGTTGAACAAAGAGAAGAATAACCTGGAGGAAGCCAAGTCATGGAGATCATTAATAAAAATCATGTTACTCAAAATCCACAATTTAATACCATCCACAAGAATGCTACCAACTTTATCATAAGGGAATCTGAAGCAATTAAAGTCACTTAAAATTTCCCAAGGTTTATAAATTTCAACACTAATACAAATAAGCTTTTGCCAAAGGAAATCTCGTTCCTAGGGGGAATTAGCAGCATAAATAAAAATTAAATAACAAAAAAATGATTATTCTTAAACCATATTTCACCATGAATATATTGTTATGCATGCAAATAGGGATAAAATTAACAATGCATACATTCCACTTAATCCAGATATGGCCAGGGGAGCAAAAAATTAAATTATTGCAACTATTCTCTGAAATGAACATTCTATGAGAAGAAGAAAACCAATAATCATTAATAGTTCCATGAGAAACCTTAACTTCCAAAATACAAAGTAAATCTAGAATATGAGAAGTAACAAAGTTTTTGCACATCAAAACTTTTTCAAGGCTATTAAAACTATGAACATTCCAAACAGCCAAGTTAGGTTTGAACATTAAGCTTTATGTTTATTTTTGGATCCCTTCTTAGACCCCTTAGCACGAGTAGTAAAGGTTCCTTGAACAATAGCATTGGGGACCAAGCAGTCACAACCTCAAAAGATTCATCATCTTTAAGAACATTAAATTTATTAAGAGAATGCAACCAGTTAGCTTATCCCATTACTATTGTAATGCCCCAGAATCTAATTTAAAAGAATTATTCTTTTATCTTTTAATTTACACAACCAGAGTTATCTAATTTCTTTTATCAAGCTAAATGGCAGCAAAAATAAAACTATGAGTTAGAAATACATAAAATTGCAAGCATCTTTGAGATCTAAGATAGATTATCCAAAAGAAAAGTAAAGAAAAAACATCAATTAAGGTACCAAACCTGTTGCAAAGGGACAATGGAGACAGAGTAGTGGAACTACCGCAATAGCATAATCATAGAGATGTATAATATCCTCAAGACCTTCACAACAACAATGCTTTTTAGTATCTATGAATTTAGCATGTCTGTAGTGGTATTGCACCTTGTGGTATTGCACCTTGTTGGATTTTTACAGTTCAGTTCTCTCTCATTTTAAAATGCCGTTGCGAGAAAGTTCAAACTCTAGCAATATATTTTCAAAATGGCCATCATCGAGGTTTTATGGGCAATTATATTTTATTAATTGAATATTGTTGACTCTATATGCATGCTGACAGAGGATTGAGTTCACAGTAGACCCCTTCTTTTCACTCAAGATAGGAAATGAGAGAAATGAGAACTCCGCATAAATTGACGACCATGACCCTTTTATAGTTCATATTGACCATACTTTCCACATCTATAATTCAAATGCTTAAATATCCAAACTTAGAATTCATTACCTTTAAATAATCCAAATTATTGCATTCCGTACTCAAATTTTACCGTATCAAACTTTCTATTATGACACATTTACATAAGACTTTTCATATGAATATACTGATTAAAAAGATCAATCAACATTTGACTTGTTAACAGATAAAAATAATTCAATGGCAACTCCTTAAAACTTCAAGTATTCAAAATGAATATATCTACATTTTTTTTTTTTAAATGAATATATCTACATGATTCTTCTACACACCTATTAAGAAAAAGAAAATGGTCTGTAGGAAAGTTTATATTTCTATCTTATAAAAAAGATCATACAATGTCTAAAAAAATAATATCAAATTTAAAAATATCAAAATCAACTGCTTAAAAAACTGATTGTACAGAACAACAACAAAAAGCCAGTGAATAAAAAAGCAAAATAAATTAAAAAATCATACATATAAATTGATTCTACAGAAAAACAACACAAGTATAAAATTATCTCAAATAAAAAATCCTGTTTAAAAACGATAAGTATTTGTTGGGCCTAATAAATTAGCAACCTTTTTGGAACAAATTGTATGACATGCCATTAATATAAGAAATAAAAAGCATCACAAACATCAAAGAAAAGTAGATTGCAAAGCAAGAAAGCTAAGCCCAAAAGTAACCAGTAAGCAATTTTTATATAAAAAAATTATAAAAATGAACAAATATCTAGATACACTCTCTCACTCAATAGATTGTTCTCATTTTCTTTGTTAAATGTAATGTCCAAAACTTATTACCATAAGAGTATATATCACTATTATAATAGATTCATCAAAAAAATCAAGAAGAGGATTATCTCATAATATTACCTTAATAGCAATCTTAATATAATAACAGAAATCCATATGAAAAGTCACATGGCTCCCCAATTTGCTATGCCCACACCACAAAAAACCCCAAAACCAACATCTCAATCAATCATCTCACACACAAGAGAAAAAAAAGCAAGAAAGAACAAGGCATAGCCAGACGAGAATAAGGATGAATCCGATATAGAATGGGACGGAAAGAAGACAATTGACAACGGAGAAGAAAATATCTAAGTACCTATGATGCCATCTATGTGAAAATTTTAAACTTCATACAATCATTTCCCAAAATTCATCAAACTTTATAGAACAAAACAATGGGGTGAAAAACTCACCTGGATCTGCAAAACAAGAGGAAGTTCAGATTGAACAAGATGATATCGAAGTCTTCTCGTTAAGCCCAAAAGTGAGGCCACCGCTGAAGAGAGGAAGTAGAGAATATGAATAAATAACGTTACTGCTGCAAACATGAGGAAAATAAATAGGCGATCTGAAGAGGCTTAGGGTTCGTTTGGGATGTTTCGGAAAGTGTTATGTCAGAGAAGTGCATAAGGAGAGAAAACTCGAAGAAGCGCGTAAGGAGAAAATGGAGAAAAAGCAGTGAACTGCGATCGTGACTTCTGAGCTAACAAGAACAACGAAAACTTGAAAAAGAACGTTACCTTTGCAGGGAACTCCCAATGCAACTTCCGAGCCAACAGGAACAACGAAGGCAAAGGAGCGGCGACTGCGATAGGAACAACGAAGGTGAAGAAGCACCGAATATTTCAAAATCATCTTCACGCAAAGCCTTAACTAGGATCCGAAGGGGCGCGAAATTATAAGGACGGTAAAGATTTATTTTAATTTAAAAAATTAAATGATTTAGAATTTCATTGGATATAAAGACTTGAGTATTGAAGTCTGTAAATTTTTTTTAACTGCTCCATGCTTAAACGCTCGGCAGCAGCCAATGAGACAATCTTTAATTTTATTACAATCGAATAGTAAAAAAAAAACGTGGGAATTCATTTAACATTTTCAAATGAAAGATTAGGATGGTCCATTGGGAGACTCACAAAAGATGCTTATAATAGTAGTATTTATTAATTATTTATAACAAAAAGAAGAGACAAGATAATTTTAAAAGAAATAAAATGGATGGCTAAGAGATTTGATATGGAAGTAAACTCAAGCCCTAGTAGTAGTAGTAGTAGTGTATATATATATATTGATGATGTTGATTTAATTTTGGCTTTTAGTAGAGGTCAACACTTCTACAATAAAGATAGACTTGGGGTTGTTTAGTAGCAAGAAGGATTTAACTCTTTTTTTTTTTTCTAACTTCAATTAAGATTTACTAAATATTGTAAATCCAAATTTAATAAGTCCTAGAGACATTAAATACTGAAAATTATTTGAACAATAGATGTTGTTAATTTCATCAAATCTTAGTAAACTATTTGGCATATATAGCAAAGAGAAATAGAATAAATATCCTACATTTAGCCTACAATAGAATGAAATTGGGATTTGAGAGGATTTACACTGTTAAAAGAACTAACTGACAAAATTTAGCTGAAATCCTAGTTTTTTTTTTTCCGCTAAATCTTGCAAGTAAATAGCCCCTTAGTGACAAAAATCTTATAAGAATATACCTGAAAGAATTCTATTAGAACTTCTTGTCTTCATCCATCTCTACCATAAAAAAGGTAAATACTTCTATCATGAAAAACAAAGTCTTCAAAGTTCTTCAATCTTTATGATGGAAATTTTTTTCTTCATGGAATTCTATGTTATGGAGATAATGATAAGGACCATTTGATTTATTTTATCTTATATTTTGGCAGAGGATTGGGGCCAAACAACTTCAGTGGAACTCTTCCAGCTGAGCTGGGAAGCCTTAGGAACCTACAACAATGGTTAAATAATCCTAACTCTATAATACAACTACTTGCGAGAATGAAATCAAATGTTTTTTGTCTGCTCTTTTTTGTTAGTAGTAGGGGATATCATATGTTACAGTCTTTTGTTTTCTAAGCTTATATCTGATTTATTGTTCAATTCTCAGGTACATGACTAGTTCTGGACTAAGTGGTGAGCTTCCAACTTCTCTATCCAATCTTACGGCCATGCAGACATTGTAAGTTCTATATATACTGAAAATTTGAGTTTAGAAAATTTGCTTCTGATATAATAGTTATAATTAATCCAGGATGATGTCAGGCAATAATTTTACAGGCAAATTACCAGACTTCATAGGAACTTGGTCAAACCTAGAAGTTTTGTAAGAATATCCTTTATAGCTCTCATGATATATATAAGCCAAATTTATAGAATTGCATACAGACAAATTTCAAGAAAATAAATTAGAGGTGCTCACTTCTATATGATGTTTCGATAGGAGGATACAAGGGAACTCCATCAGTGGTCCAATTCCTTCAAGTTTTTTCAATCTCTTCAATCTTAATGATTTGTAAGCTTCCTCCTTTAAACTAATACTAGAAAAAAAGTTTTTATGATAAAGCCTACCAACCGTCAACTAAGTGATTATATAGTTGTTTATAGCCTCATGATTAATTGTTCACAAGTGCATTTTTTTCACCTAATAATTTCATCTTTTATTGAACATTTATATAATAAGAAATATTGAATGCTCTATTCTAGACGCATAGGAGACTTAATAAATGGGTGTTCATCACTGGAATTTCTTGGGAATATGACAAATCTAAACATACTGTAAGGCTTATTGTTTCTACTCGGCAATCTACTCTCTTCATGTTTTTTTTTTTATAACTTGGTGCATAACTATGGCATGGTATAAATTTAACTCTATGCAGAATCTTAAGGAATGCCAAGATTTGTGATACTCTTCCATCAATCTTTGACTTTGCATATTATAAAAGTTTAGTGACATTGTAAGTGCTTTAATACCTTTTCCTCTATTATGTTTTTTTTTTTACTTCAAAATGAAAATGATGTAGCATTTGTTACTTGGCTGCAACTTGAATTTTTCTCTATAAAGGGATTTGAGCTTCAACAACATCACAGGCAATATTCCACTGTCTCTACTTAGTCTGAGCTCTCTAAACTACTTGTACGAAATTACTATTTTCAGCGTCCCATGTTTCGCTTAAATTTTTTACTATTACAAGCATAATTTATATTTTTTTCTTTATTATCACCCTCAACAGATTCCTTGGGAATAATAGCATAACAGGCACCTTACCTAGAACAAAGATCTCAACACTGAGTAATATGTAAGTATGCAAGTCACTTACGATGTAAGTTTCTCCCTAATATATTAGCTGGAAAATTTTCTTATTATAGAAACAAATCTTATCATGTTATGCTCGTTGATGAAATTTAAGACTTTCAACTAAATATCAGTTCCTTTAAACTCCTACAGAGATCTATCATACAATCAATTGTCAGGGAGCTTTTCAAACTGGGTCAACGATCCAAACTTAGTGTTGTAAGTCGTAGAAAAATTTTATATTTTCTTATTTAGTAATTGCAATATTTTTTAATCATAAATATCCAATCATACCATTCCACCAACTCTTCTCTTTATGTGCTTGCAAAGATGTCAATTTAGGGGAGGGGTTGGAGTTCCATTGGTATTGCCATCTTAGTACAAATATGTATATGACTATAAATATGATACATAAGAGAAGAATAAAAGAAGATAAAATAAATGATAATCTCTTCAATAATGATTAAATATGTTAATAATAAATCATGCATATTCCTACAATAAATAGTTTAAACAAGTGATGATTTAAATATAACATTTACATGCAAATTTAAGGTGAGATAAAGGCTATTAACTTGCATTTGAAAATAACTGATGAGGACATCCACCGGAGATTTCGACGTACTTATCATCGGCGGAATCGTAGATCGACGGATACGATTCATAGTCTCTATTTAGGATATTTTAGTGCATTTCTTTTATTTTTTTTTTCAGTTTTTCACTTGTACCCCTATGAGGAATTTAAATCATGTTGTAGCCTGAAGGCATTTGTGTCTTTTACAATTTTTTGTGTTTTGGAGGCCTATATATTAAGGCATGGTCATTGTATTATTTTCTAATGATGATTTTGACGAATGAAATTTCAAAATTTTGCCATTGGATCTATTTGTGAGTTCATGAGAGAAGTGATACCTAAGATAGGGCCAAGTATCACCCACCAGCCGACGGTAGGAGCCAGGACTCGTGGTTAGTTTCATGTTTTCTTTTTCTCTTCCCTTTCCCCTAGCCCCACCGCCGCCATCTCCTCTCCTCCTAAGCCGCCGGGCAACTCCACCCCACCCACCACCAGTCGGCCACTCACGCCCACCCTCTAGCCCGCCGGCCCCTCCCCACTCCTTGATTAACCTTCAAGCCGACACCTTTTCCCCCCATCCCCTCGCTCCACCGTCGACCACCTCACCCTTGCCCTCTTGATGATGATTTTAATCATCATTAACAATTACCTTAATTAGCCCACTTATTTCGGGAGAGAATTTAATCCAATTTGAAATTCAAATTTGAATTTCAAATACTTTCCTAAATTAGCCTTTTCAAATTAGGAAAGTTTTCAATTAAAGTCTAATTTAATATTAAATTAGATTTGAATTATTTATCCTTTTTCCCAAAGTGAGCCAATGAATTAGGAAGTATTAATTCCCCTCCCAATTTCCCCCACCCTCATCCATAACCCCCCCTCCCCCCTCTATGCCCAAATTTTGAATTCAAAATTTGAATTATATCCTTCCCTCCACCCTCAATTAATTCTCTTAATGGGATTACCTTCCTTGGTAATTAATTTCACAGAGGATTTAATAACCTAATTTCCTCTACTCTACCCGCCCTCTCCTTTCCCCTCCTCCTTACCCGTCGGCTCCCCTCTCTCTGCCACCCCTCTCCACCTCTCCCAACCAGCGGCTCCACCAAAGAACACCACACGAATAATCTCAAGCTCATGGATGGCAAATTCGGAAGTTGATCACGGATTTGCCAACAATTCTCAAGGGGAAATTGACGTCATTCAATAACCCTTCTTCGACCCCGGATTTGGATCCGAAAGCCCTGTCGAGGAATACGTTGAGCGTATTCTCGTTCATTTGGCGGACATCATCGACGAACGACCTACAGGACAATGAAAGATCACCGGACGACCACCCGTCTCTCCAACTCCAGCCAACTTCCCGTGGATCAAATCCAACGACATCCTCTGTCTTTCAGTGGCATCACTGGGATTGCTGACATTCCTCCTCCGCTAACCCTACTTCCAATGAGCAATCGAGAGAGAAACTCTAAGGTGAAAGCTCTATTTGTTAAGTGACGTATTATTGTTAATCGCATATTTGTTTTACTATTTTCTTGTTATTATTTCAGATTGTCCTATTAATCTAGCGTGTAACCGCATACTTGAAGCAAGTCGATAACCACGAAAACTAAAAGTCTTAACTTAGTGAAACATTAATTCTATAATTTCATTACTAAACAAGTTTCTTATTAAATTCTTGCAATTCCCTTGATTGTTTCACATCAATAATAGTGACAAAAGATGAAATAGTCAAAAGGTTTTGTTGCACAAAGGTTGTAATTGTTGTTAGAGTACGATTATTCAATAAAAGACAGAGTAACCTTTATTGAAAACAAAGAATTGACAACGAGACCTGTGCCAATGAAGGCACGTGCAAGATCCTTGGAGGCATAGTGGTATAGAGTATCGATGGTGTTCCTAATGGAAAGTGTCAACAAAGAGTCAGCATTGCTATTATTATTGGAGAACCAAGGATATCACATAGCTTTATAGACCTACATGAAATTGAGGGGGCTAAGTTTTCCAGTGGTCAATGATGAAGATCAAAAACTATGAGAGCGGTCTATTTGTGAAGTGGAAGATAAATAACCAAGTTTACACTACAATATGTATTAGAATTTTGAGGCTTTAAGTGGTAGATCTAGATATTTAGCTATGAAATCATATTGTAAGAAAGAAAGAATCATAGAGGTCTACACCTTTATTAAATTATCATCTAAATACAAGCATATATGTGCTTATATCTAAACAAAAAAAATAATCACGAAACATAATAATGGAGAGCATGCTCAGTAATTATAAAATATAAGAATAATTAATAGTATCGATTTCAATTATAAATAATTAACATATGTATTAAATTAAATGCACTGACAATTTTTTAAGCACTTCATAGTTCTTTCCTATACTAATTCTTTTGTTTCATTCCGAACAAGAAGAAAGCCGAAAATTAAAATTTATTTTTCTTGGTGATAGGAACTTGGTTGCCAACAACTTTATCATAGACAATTCCAATAACAGGTAATTACCTTCATTTGCCTTCTTATGTAAGTTAAATTTCATTTTGATTCATTCTAGAACTTGAAATTTATCTATAATTTTACTCTCAGTGTCTTACCTTCAGGATTAGAGTGTCTTCAAAGAGACATGCCATGCTATAGAGACTTGCCAGCTTGTAAGTTGCTTTCCACATCTTCATGCATTTTTCTTCTCCTCATGAGCTATAAAAATATATATTTAAAGTATTTTGAACTTCTAGATTATCAATTTGCAATAAATTGCGGTGGAGGTGAAAATGTGACGAGTTCTGATGGAACTAACTTCGAGATAGATAATGCTAATCTCGGTGCAACATCTTATTTTGTGACTAATGTAAAAAAAATGGGCAGTAAGCAATTCTGGAAGCTTTATAGATGCCTCAAATCCTAATGCAAATTATATAATTAGTTCTCAGATCCAATCCCAGAACACACTTGATTCAAAATTGTTTAAGACTGCAAGGACGTCACCATCCTCATTAAGATACTATGGCTTGGGACTTCAAAATGGGAATTACACGGTAAAACTACAGTTCTCTGAGATTGGAATACCAGATCAACCCACTTGGGAAAAGCTTAGCTAGAAGGGTCTTTGACATTTATATACAGGTAAGCAAATTACTCATGGAGAATGTCTTGTTTGAATTCTAATAAAGGATACGGAGCAATTGATCTTGATTAATTTAAAGAAAATTATAGATTGTGAATTGGTTTTAATTGGTTAGTGTTAAATTAGGTAAACAATATAAAAAAGGTTAAAATTAACCTTTATACTTTTTAAATGGTAGTGATATATATATTTATATCTAAATACTAGTCTACTTGAAACTAACAGGATCAAATATATAATTTCAGGGCAAGCTTAAGGAGAAGGACTTTGATATAAGAAAAGGAAGCTGGTGGGGAATCTTTTACAGTAGTTTTGAAGGAGTACCAAGCTCCTGTAACAAACAACTTCCTAGAAATACATTTATTTTGGGCAGGAAAGGGTACACATTTTATTCGTAGTTCAGGATATTATGGGCCATCCATTTCTGCAATCAGTGTATCTCCTTATGGTATGCATTTTTATATGAACTTTTAAATAAAATTTCCTCAAAAACTCCCAAATTATTTTACTACTATCGATGTTTACAGACTTCATTCCATCTGTGAGCAACAAACCCCCACATTCCTCTTCATCAAATAACAATACAGGTAAAGTTGTAGGGATTGTATGTGGTGTTGTGGTTTTGGGACTTACCGTGTTCGTGATACTAGTGTGGAAATATAAACAAAAAAATCTTAAAAAAGATAATGAAGGTAACTTCTTTAAGGAATTTAATTTTTTTTTATTATTTATGAATGCATAACGTTTGTATTTTCTTTTGAATTTGACTATTTTAATATGTCAAATAATACAGAGTTGTCAGGAATGAGTGCCATACCAAATACATTCAGCTATTCTGAACTGAGAACAGCTACTGAGGATTTCAACCAATCTAATTTTCTCGGAGAGGGAGGATTCGGGCCCGTATTCAAGGTCTGATTTGCCTATATATGACAATGTTAAATTTAATTTCACCACAGAATTATTCTTAAAAGTCTAATTTTATCATAATTTTTATCTTTCAATATCATAAGAGTTTCACTAGCAAAATAAATATGACATTACTTTTCAAAAAGCAAAATGAGAGTAGAGTGCATTTACTTATCACCTAAAAATATATAAGCATATTGTTAAAACTGTCAAACATCCTTGTACAACTACATTAATATTGTGCAAATTAACTATATGACTTGTAGAGTTGATAGTAAAATGGATTTATTTGTTTCATCTAAGGGTAAACTACATGATGGAAGAATGGTAGCGGTAAAGCAACTATCAGTAGCATCTCAACAAGGGGAGAGACAATTCACGACAGAAATAGCAACTATATCAGCAGTCCAACATCGTAATCTAGCTAAGTTGTATGGTTGTTGCATTGAGGGAGACAAAAGACTCTTGGTTTACGAGTACCTAGAAAATAAGAGCTTGGATCAAGCTATTTTCAGTATGTTTTGAAATAACTAGTAGCTTGGAGCAACAATTTAAGTAATTCCTTTATTTGACTGGTCTCTTTTTGCAGGGAAAAAGGATTTGCATCTTGACTGGGAAACACGCTTTGAGATTTGTTTGGGAGTAGCAAGAGGCTTAGCCTATCTTCATGAGGAATCAAGAGTGAGAATTATTCACAGGGATGTAAAATCTAGCAACATTCTATTAGATGGTAATCTTACCCCAAAGATATCAGATTTTGGTTTGGCAAAGCTTTATGATGATAAGTGGACTCACATTAGCACAAGAGTTGCAGGCACAATGTATGTAAGGATTTGATGTTTATCTTTAACAATTTTTATTTTTTTTACTGAAATTTCAGTTATTCATTATTTTTATGCATCATTTAGAATTCAAAATTATGATGTTTGCAGAGGTTATTTGGCACCTGAATATGCTATGAGAGGACACTTAACAGAAAAGGCAGATGTATTCGGTTTTGGAGTTGTTGCTCTTGAAGTTCTCAGCGGAAGGCCTAATTCAGACCTTGATCTTGAGGAAGAGAAAAGCTACTTGCTCGATTGGGTAGGCAATGATTTTTGCAGATCATTTCTTATAAATTAACTACTAACCTATCATTCAAAGGAAGCCTAAATCTGAACTTATAACATAATGCGGTACCTAACATGATCTTAATACTTATGTTTCAGGCTTGGCATTTGTACGAGCAGAAGCATGAATTGGAGTTGGTGGATCCAAGTCTATCATCATACAATAGAGATGAAGCTACTCGAGTAATTGGCGTTTCTCTTTTATGCATCCAAGCATCGCCAAGATTACGGCCGGCAATGTCGACAGTGGTGGCCATGCTGGCTGGATTTATCGAGGTTAATGAGGTCACCTCAAGGCCTGGTTATTTAACAGAATGGCAGTTTAAAGATATAAGCAGCAATTTGGCTAGTTATGGTTTTTGCAAATCAACAGACCTGAGAGAGACAAATAGCCAAGTTCAGCAGTAGCCGAACTCCATCTTCCCTTTTCTCTGCCAAACTTTAAAGCCCTAGCTCCTGCCCTAGCCTTCTTCACCTCCTTCGATGCTGGTCGACTTCGCCGCCTCTTCGACGACATTCCCTTTCCTGTCAAATCTGGAGTTACGACATTTTGATCGGAAGTAAGGACGGGAGCTCGCTCAGTTGCGAAGGTAACCATCTCCCATTCGCAAGATTCTTCGGCCAAATCCTGTAAATATGCCGAAGTAAAAAAGAGGGAAGCAGAGGAATTAACTCTTCGTGAGATTTGTCGCCTTAATCTTATTCATGAGGATTTAGCAAAAATCCTGCACAAATTGCATAAATCCATGGTTTATTATTATTAATTATAATAATTTTAGTTTTTTTTTGTTAATTATAATTCATTAATTATACTTAATCATTACTAATTATAATTATTCTTTATTAATTAAAATTATCTATACTAAATTTTCATTTAAATATAATTATTATTTTTAATTGTAATTAATTTAAGTTAATTGTAATTAATTTTTCAAATTAAGATTAATTTTAGTTAATTATAATTACTTTAAGTTAATTATAATTAATTTTATCAAGTATAACTAATTATTATTAATTATAATTAATTTGTATTTATTACAATTAATTTAAGTTAATTATAATTAATTTTTTATAACTATAATTAATCTTTATTAATTATAATTACTTTTTATTTAATCTTAATTAATTTAAATTAATTATAATTATTTTTAGTTAATTAAAATTAATTTTTATTAATTATAATTAATTGTTCTTAATTGTAATTGGTTACCATTATGTAAATGCTTATCTTACCTCGAGCCTTGTGCTATCTACAACACCACCATCGTCGTGTAGCGAGCAACGACATATACATGTTTTTCTTAACATGATGGGAGGAAGTTTGTTGTGATGCTTGCGATATGACGGGCAGTCACTTAAAATTTCATTTTCGTTGTTTGCGGCGCATCGAAAAATCACATATACAAGTTTTTATTAGAGTGATGGGAAGGGAACCCGATGCAACGCCTATGATGGGACGGGCGTGCTCAGTACATGCTCTCGTAGAGTGTTGGGGACTCTTATAAGTACCCTTAAACGTTCATGTAGCATAGCGGAGCGAGGGAAAGAACAATGCTTTCAAACTGGTACATTCAAAGACCCATACACGCCTTTCTTGGCGTGGTGGGAATGAAGACTACGGCTGCGGTGTCATCTGACACAATACACATCTTTTTTTCCTTGGTTGGCAGGTTGAGACATCTGTTGTTTCCCCAAAATGTGACGCCGAGAGGTTGCTGAAATTTGTGATGAAGAGGAAATTCAAATTTGAACTAAACTTGAATTGAACAAGGACTCAAATTTGATGTGAGCTTGAACTATGGAGGGGGCCTGAATAAGACAAGAATAACAAGAAACTTGAAACCAAATTGAATAAAGAATTTGAATTGAACTCAACTGAATTAAATTTGAATTTGAGCAGAATGTAAACAAATTTAAACAACCAAACTTGAATATAAAGGATTCGAACCGAATGTGACTTGAACCATTTGAACAATCAACTAAACTTGTGCCGAAAGGAATTAGACACAAATGAATTTAGGCTTGACTTCAATTTGAGATGTAAATAAAATGAATGATCAATAAAGAAATTAATTTAAATAATGACACCAATTTTTTAATGAAGGTTAATACCTCGATTGGAATGCAAATAAATGATGGTATCAGATTCATCATACATATTGAACCATCTTTGAAGACAAAGAACTTGCAAGTAGATTTTGCTTGCAAGCAATGAGGAGATTACAAGGTCATCTTACATAACCTTCCACGAATGCACAATGCGACAAGGTTAATGCTGGCTAGCAAATGCAAAGAAGGCGTGGACAAGATATCAAGCAAACCACTGATGTTGGTTAACTTGTGAAGGATATATATGTTGCATACACATATAGAAAGGAGCACCTAGTGAATATGACTCGCCTATAAGCATGAATCAAAGAGTTTGCAATGAGGTGTTTTATCCATAATATAAGGAAGTATGTAGTGTAAGAGACCACAAGGCAAGATACAATGGGTATGTTGATTCATTAGAAAGACTTTGGAATATGTTGATTCATTAAGAAAATGGTGCAAACGACATAAAACCTATAATACTAATGTCAAATTATCTCGCCAGTCTACCTGAAGGAATTTGAAAGCATTGAGAAAACAAGTCATTAGTGAATGTGATCACACCTTGTCCTTAATGTCAAAGTACAAGTTAATATACTCGGTTGTCACAATCAACTACCGTTCGGTGGAAAGAAAATAAGTTGAACATCCGCGAATCATATCAATCAATATGCAACGAACACTCTGCATCATTGATAATACTTAAACTTCAAGAAAGTATAACAATTCCTTACAAATGGAAGGAGTTAATACGCAATGAACATATAAATGTAAGGTTCTTGTAAGCAAGAGCAAGAGATTTGGAACACATATAATAATATTCTCCACAATCAATGCTAGAATATGACATATTAAATACACCATAATAATATAACTAAACCCAAACATAAACCATAAACTAAAACATTTATGACTTAAGCCACAACTTATTCATATATAATCAATTTTGTTCAAGAGTATCACATTTCTCCAATTTAGTTAAGTTTTATTATTTTTTAATATATTATTATTATTATTACATAACTTTTATTTTATTATACAAAAAGAAGATAAAATTAGCTATAGGGTGAAAGAGGTCAGGGGTGGATCTACCTAAAGCCCCCAAAAAAAAATTTTATTATATGATATTTTAGGTAATTATCCCCCGTCATCTATTTTTTAGTCTTTATTACAAGAATTTTTAGGCAATTGCCACCACTAATAGTTTTAAAATACTATGGTCTTTAGGTAATTATGTATAGCATAATTAAACACATTGTGTAGATGTGTTATTATTAGGGAACGATGAACCAAATACAAAGAGAAATAGTAAAGAGAATCCAAAAATATACTTACAATCAAAATTTGTTCTGGAATGCTGCTGCACCTGGGAACCCCTCAGGGGGCTCTACCCCTTGACCCCGGCATATATGCAAAATCTCTGCACTTTTACCACCCCCTGTGAAAATTAAGGCCGATTCCGCTCTTGAATGAGGTTGAATGATTGTATTATATTAATAAAATTTTGAAAGATAAACACTTCAAATTATAGAGATCGATGGCATAATTTGAATAGTGATTGTTTTAAAATTTTGTTGTGAAATGCATTTAACTTTCAAATTTTCAAATTATATGAATAGCGATTGTTTAAAAGAATTTGCGAAGAATGTCACCAACACTTCACACGAAAAAAAATGAAATTTGAGGATTCATAAATTGTAGTTTCTTATAGGCAATATCATCATGCAGCATGATTCAAAATTGTTTTAAGTTTCATACATTCTATAAATTTGCTGTGACATATAATTTCCTTGTTAGATTTGTTACTTGGAGAACAAACATTGAAGAGTACAATTGGAAGTAATAACAAAATTATCCATATTTGACTAATGTTGGCTTGATTAATACCAACAGGTTAATTGCCATACCATTTTTAAAGTTGTTCAATGTAATTTAATATTAAGCTATGCAACGGATATTATAAGATGTATGGGTTTGGTAATTATAGGTGATATTATATTAATTCTACCGTTATTTGATTATGTTTTAAAATAAATCTCATTAAAACATTAAAGTTATAAAAGCTCAACAGTCAAAATCATAGTGAAATTAGAAACAATGTTAATATGTCATAACAATCAATCAGATGATTTTTTGGAATTCCGCTTGTTTTTTCGACATCTTAATTTCAGCCTATAAATATTTCTCGTTTAGAATTTGATCAACAATTTTTCCTGAATAAAAGCATAAACACACTTGATAACCCACCAGAAATCACGCACAACCAAAAACCCAAATCTATCTTTAATTTTCACTTCCATCTCATAATATTTCAAAAAGAAACAATCTTGCTTGACCAAAACCTATCTTGCAAAATAATCCAAAAAAGAAAAATAGATACAACAAAAGAGAAAAAAAAAAATACTCACACAAGAAAATGAAAACAATGAAAAGTGTGTGTTCCTTCTAAAAGGGGAGAGGCATTATATTATCAAAACTAAATTTCAATTGTCAGAACTACTTTATTTGGGAGTTCTAGAAAAACATTAAATTTTAGATCGAAGCTCAATTAGTTGTTCTAGGAGTTGGCATATTTCTAAAGTAAATTTCATATGAAAAGCGAAAGAGTACAGATCCTTCGAAGTCGAGGTTGTGGAGATCAAGAAACGAATTCAAACCACGAAAGGTCTAAAGGAAAAAACATATGAGAATAGTTTTAGCAATTATATATGATGGAGAAAGGTAACATAATCGACCATTATCTTACGGAGAAGTGAACTCTTTGTTGAAAGGTACGGTTTGGACGGTTGAGCTCATCTTCAAAAGAGTGAAAAAAGCAAAAGAAGTTTAGAAAACTAAAATAATTGGCGAAATAAACCTAATTGAATAAACATTTTAGAAGTTCAAAACACCGTCATAATTGAAGAAAAAAACATGCGAGTAGCCTAAATGCCGATAAGATGAAATGTTAAAGAAGTTTAGGATACCAAAACATTTGGAGAGAGAAACTACCGGACAACACGAGTGAGCGGAGGAAGCTAGGGCAAGCCGAAGAGTAAAAAAGGAAGATGAAGAAAATTGTGAATCCTGTAAGAAATAGTCAATATTAGGTAACCGACACTTAAACGAAACATTAATAGGTTAAATGAAATTCAACGGAGGGAAACTCAAGCGGGTCCTTGAGAGGAATAAAAACTAATTTAGTATGTGGTGCATGTAACAGACATTAATTTTCATAATTATTACATATTTTTAAATTTATTAATTATCTATAAGGTAAGGAAGGGACAAGATAATTTTAGAAGAAATAAAATGGATGACCAAAATTTGCTGTGGATGAAAATTGAAGCGGCTTTTAAATTTGTTTGTAAGGTAATAGTTTTGAAATTTAATGACTCCTATAACTGAAGAAATATTTGAATATCAAACTAGTGTTTTAGAATATTAAGGTTTTGTTTGGGATGACTTTCTTATTGCTTCTTAAAGTAGCTTTTTATTTCAAAAAAAATTAATTTTTATATTAAAAAGCTGTTTTAAGAAACAGTAAGAAAGTCGTCCCAAACGAAACCTAATATTTCGTTGAAGATAGCTTTCTTAATGTTTTCTAAAACAATTTTTTAGTAAAAAAAAAATCTTGAATTAGAAATTTGTGTTAAAAAGTTGGCTTAGAAAACAGTAAGAAAATTGTCCCATATGAAACCTAAAATTTCCTACTTTTAGACTTTTAGTCATTGTTTTATAGCTATTTTTAAGAAAATTATTTCAACCAAAGTCTACGTTCTTTTAACTTTGAAAATATGGGACATAATTATAAAATCTCTATATTTTAATCTCTTAATAAAATATTAATAATTTTAATATTTAAAAAAATAAGCAAGTACAATAATTAGTTTACTCTATTTTAATAAACAATAATTAATGATAATTAACATTGGCCTTGAACATGAAATAAACAAAAAAAATTTAGTAAAAGCGAGATGGTGGGTTTAACAAGGTAACCTTCATTTTTTTTAACGCACATTTACAAATTTATATTTCGAATGGCACTTTCATAAAATTTCATTAATTTGTTATTTTTTTGTTGTCACATTCAATTGAGTGATATTGTGGAAAATGTGGATGGCAGATAAGTCATCTTCTAAAAATCATTAATTTGGTGACAGAGACAAACCTATGTAGAGCTTACGGGCGGCAATATTCTATCTTGTGATATTACACACCTCTTGATCTTATTTTACACACTTTTTGTGCGGTATTCGGACGGAAAGAATCATTTGGATATGTGAGTGAACATATTTTGTACATATTCATACATAGTGTATGTCAAATTAGTTTACACACTATGTACGCAGGGTGTGAACATTCACACTCCGGACAATTCTTCCCGTCCGGATACCTCACATAAAAATTACTTCTAAAAAAGAGGATGATTCTGCCTCTACTTAAAGGAATTAGATTAGATTTGCAAGTGAGATGTCAAAACTGGTTAGCGAGTTCGGTTCGATTCCAATATAAAATTGATCCGCTTTAAATCCGATCAATCTAAACTCTCTTATTTAATAAATGGATCAAAAAGGTGGACTCAGATCATACTAGCTATCTCATTTTAATTAAATCTATATATTTATATTAACCTAGTCTGTTTACGAAACAAATCAAAATGTGTGACCTAAATTCAAATCATTTATTAAATGAGTTAACTCGAATTCAAATATATTAAGTCGGATCTGAATTGAATTGACGAGTCAAGTCATTTCCAAAATAGACTTCATGTGTAAAGTCATTTGAGCATGGAGATGGACTCTTGCTAAATAAAAAATAAATAAAAAAACACTCAAGAAGGAACTTTTATTTGGTCCGGTGAACGTACGTAGAGCTACGTTCGGCTGGCACTAAGATCACAGGCACAAAACGAGAAATAACGAGCAAATACCGAGCAATACCAACAATAACGAGAAATACCATTATGTGAAGACCAAATATCGAGTAATACCGAGCAATACCGAGTAATCCTAAAAAATACAGAGTTTGTTCTAGAAAAACTCGGTATTTTTGGGGATTACTCGGTATTGCTCGGTATTATTCGGTATTGGTCTTCACACAGCGGTATTCCTCATTATTATCAAACAATACCTAGCAATACCGACCAAATACCTAGCAAAAACCGAGTAACAATCCTCTGACCGAACGAGCTACGTCCGGTTAGACGACGTAATAAGCACTGCTAGTTTTGGCATTTTCTATAAAAGAAAAATGAAAAAGACCTGTCAGTGCTCGTACTGCTAAAAAATTATTTACACACACTTCTCAAAATTTTGCCTAACTAATAATTTCATTAATGATTTCGCCCATTTTGAAGTGGACAGCTTTTTATTGTACATTTTAATATGATTAAAAATTAAAATATTATATAAATAAATATTAAATTTTACATATTAGTTCAATATAAAATCCCTAATATATATATAATATAGAAAAGTCAAAGTCATGTTCTCCAGACTTCTGCTAGCTTACTCATGGAAGATCCTATAGATGACTTTAACTTGGTCTTCTGTCTTCTCTATACTTCTCAGAGCAGAGCATATATGATACATTTCCTTATATCCTTCAGCAAAATTAGATCAAATATTCTCAATCTTTCTTCCTCTTCAGAAACAAGTATCCGCCATCCTTCGATCTCCTCAAAGAAATAGATATGGCTTCATCAAAATTTTTTTTCTCTCAGCTTAATTCGTCATCTAATCTCAGGCCGCTGCTGCTACTTCTTCGGCTTCCTTTTGTGTTTTTTCTTCCTCTTGTTTGAAAGATGCAAATCTGAATCTTCTGCTGCGGCAAAGACTGATCCTATTGAAGGTACGCCATCGCTTTAACTATCTACCTAACTGTATATCCTCCAATTTCCTTCTATTTTTATCTTTGTTAATTTTCACTTACCTTCCAGCATAAAAGCAAAGGGTAAATTAATGGTGATTAAAAAGAATAAATTTTTAATTATCAGAGATTTATGTGAATTATGGTTGCCTTCCTCACTTCCTGCTTGCAAGAATTAGCTGTGATGCTGTTGCGGGAATTATAAGTGTTGCATCCTGGAGTATTCACGGCGGTCGAGAAATATAAAGTTTAACGTCTTAATGTTGTACGAAGATCCAGCTCACAATCAGATAAGAGAGAGGGGGTGTAACATTCATAAGAGACACCAGAGTTTTTATGTGGAAACTCCTGAAAAGGGGTGAAAACTACGGGGTCTGACCCAGTTTGAATGAATCCACTAGTATTTGCAGTCGATTACAAATGAGGCCCTTTTTAGGGAGAAGGCATTGGCTTGATGTTACAAATGCACGTCATATAGAAAGCATTATATGGTGGGAGTTACAATAATCTACATAGACATGCTTGTTTGGTTGGAAGGGCCATTGTAGGCGATGGAGGTCGGAAGGATCATAGTCGGCAAGAGACAAAGGTCCGAAAGACCGTAGTTGGCAGGAGACCAGGGTCAGAAAGACCGTTGTCTAGTGATGGAGATCGGAAGGACCATAGTAGGCGACAGATATCAGAAGGACTAGACAAGAGATCGGGGTCAGAAAGGCCGTTGCCTGGTGATGGAGGTCGGAAGGACCACAGTAGGTGATGGAGGTCGGAAGGACCATAATAGGCGACGGAGGTCGGAAGGACCGTAGTTGGCAGGAGACAAAGGTCTGAAAGATCGTAGTTGGAAGGAGATTGGGGTCAGAAAGACCGTAGTAGTAGGGCGATATTTCGATTGAACTACAAGCATCAAGCGGTGGTCCGATAGAAGTTTGGGCCTCATATAGTGGTCTGGCAGAAGTCCAAGCCTAATGTGGTGGTCTGACAGAAGTCCAGGCGTCACGTGGTGGTCTGGGAGAATTTTGGGCCTTAAGTGGTGGTCCGGTAGAAATCTAGCCGTCAGGTGGTGGCCTGTTGGAGCACATGGCCTCAAATGGTGGTCCGGCAGAAGTCCAGGTGTTAGGTGGTGGCCTGGTGGAGCACAAGGCCTCAAATTATGGTCCGATGAAAGTCCGGGCCACAGGTGGTAGTTTGGTGGAGCACAGGGCCTCAAGTGGTGGTCATGGTCAAGTGGAAGTCTGGGCCTCAGGTGGTCCGGTGGAGCTCAGGGCCTTAGGTGGTGGTTC
This sequence comes from Dendrobium officinale, assembly GCA_019514585.1. Taxonomy (NCBI): domain Eukaryota; kingdom Viridiplantae; phylum Streptophyta; class Magnoliopsida; order Asparagales; family Orchidaceae; genus Dendrobium; species Dendrobium officinale. Next base: position 5,170,601 of record CM033686.1, on the reverse strand, counting down.
GGCAAAGCAACGACATCAGGCGGTGTTCCGGCAGAGGTGAGGGCCTCAAGTGGTGCTCCGGTAGAACTCAGGTCCTTAAGTGGTGGTCCGATGGAGCAACGATGTTAGGTGGTGGTCTAGCGGAGATGAGGGCCTCAAGTTGTGGTCCGGCAGAGCAACGACGTCAGGCGATGATCCGGCGGAGCAACGACGTTAGGCGGTGGTCTGACGGAGGTGAGGGCCTCAAGTGGTGGTCCGGCGGAAGTTCGGCGGTGGTCGAGGAGGAGCTTCTTCCTTCTCTTCTTGCTCTGGTCCCCCCTTTTAAGAGAAATGAGGGGTCTATTTATAGATTTCTGGAGTGGCATGACCCGTAAATAGGTAAGAGATCAAGGGTAAATGGGGAGTGGTTGGATGGACGGCTAATGTTGAATCCTTTGACCATGGACGGTTTGATGGACATTTGAACGTCTTATTGACATTGGAATTCAATGATCTTGGCCTCGTTGGATTTGTCTCGTCGAGCCGCTCGATTCGACTACAAGCAAGTTATGTTTGGAAACCGTTTGGCAATCCAAATTGTGATTCAAACCTTCTAATAGCGCTTCTAACCCTTGATTTGGACCCGGTTGGGCTTGGATTGGGTTGAATTTAGTGATATTGGGTTCGTATTTCCGAGACGTTCAATTAGACTATAAGTTTGCTTAAATCGGAGTTCGGATGGTCCCAATTTTAATTTCGAAAGTTTCCAACTTGATTTTGCATCGAGATTCGTGCCCGGTCAAGATAATTTTTGATGACGTATCAATAAGGTTTTTTAAAATTATTGTGAGTTATGTAACTTTTTTTTAATTTTGGATAGTAATATTTTTATAATTATCACTTAGGTTAAAAGTGCATTCTCATCATAAAAAAATTTAAAATATAACAGAAAATTGCAATAAAATGGAATGATGATAATGATTTGGAAAATAAAAAATGTTTAAAAAAATGTTAAAAAAAAAGTCTAAAATCTATACTTGAGGGGTTGTTTATTCGGTTAAAAACAGAGATGTTGTGCATAATGATTGTAACGTATTTAAATTATTTTGAAGTTATTTGAATAAGTGTAATATAAATAAAGTTGTTTTTTTTTTAACTAAAATAAATGTAGTATAATGCCCAAATTGTTGTCATTGATCCATTTTTAGATTTGTAGTTTCTTAGGGGCATCTTATCCAATAAAGTCTCTATATATAAAGAGATTGTAATTGGTTTTGTACTCTAGCCAAGCAAATATGATTTAGTTCTTTTTCTTTCCCTTCCTCCCTCTCTCTTACTCTCTCACTCATCCAAGAAGTTCAAGATGAACTTTATTTTCCTCCCAATAAGATCCTACAAGTGGTATCAGAGCTATGTGGAGGTGAAGGAAAGCTCTTCTCCAAAGAAAGAAAGAAAGAGAGGAGCCGGGACGGACGGCTGTGGTTCACGTGCAGATATTCGATTATAGCGGGTTGGGTGTGCGGTCGGAGGCTAACCACAGGGAGGCAGCTGTGCAAGTTCCGGATCAAGCAGAAGGTGCGGATGACTGTGCAAGTTTTGGGATCAGGCTGAAGGTATGGTCGAATCCGCTCGGCTAGACGCATGCATGCTAGATGGATGTGGCAGAGCGATGTGCAGGCTAGTTGGACTCGACAATAGTGGTGTGCGAGCTAGCTAGACGCTACATGATTGGTGTACGGCCTAGTTGGGAGCGGTATGATCCCATGCATGAACGATAGGCCGAAGTGCTCTGGATCGGGTGCCAAGCAACGTGGGCTATTCACAAAGGATTGGAGCTAGAGGCGGGATTTGGAATTATGGATCGCAACTTGGTAGCGTGAGTAGGTCGCTGGTTGTATGGCTTAAGATCGTAGAGAGAGCAATATTCACGGGAACCTGGGCAGTGGAGGAGAACGCGCATGAGGAGATTGGGTACATGCTTGATCCGTTCGCATAAAGTGGTGCGTCTGGATGGCTGGTGGGCTTGGGTCATGCAGAGGTTGATGCTGTGGTGCATGGGAGGCTTCCCGCAGATAGTTGTTGGTGCCGAATTTGAGCTACAATTATTGATTAAAGATCTTTTATATTTTTTTGAGGTGGAGCATTAGCAGCTACAATTCAAGATCATGTCAATACAAAGATTCAAAATCAACAAGTTCAATGAGGAGAACGTTTTCAGCCTATGGAGGATCAAGATAAAAGCATTATTAATACATCAGGGGCTATTAGAGGCAATATCCAGAGATGGACTTGTGGCATTGTCGAATCGGGTGAAGGCAAGAGAAATGGAATTGAAGGCTCACATCACAATCTTGGTCTATCTTGGTGACAAGGTATTACAAGAGGTTGTCGAGGAAGAAAGAATTATCGAAGTATTAGATAAAGTAGAATCGTTGTTTTTGAAAAGATCACTTTCGAATCATTTGATATTGAAGAAGCAGTTGTATACCCTCCAAATGAAAAAAATCAAAGGTTCTTTGAAAGCACATGGATGACTTCAACAAGGTAATTATTTATCTCAAGAATGTTCATGTGCGGATTGATTTAAATGTTTTGTAAAATCTAGACCAAGGTGGATATAGTTGTGTTTGGTACAGCTATAGATTTGTAGTTTCTTAGGTGCATCTTATCTAATAAAGCCTAAGTATATAGAAATAGGGGTGTAAACGAGTCGAGTCGAGTAGTTGGCTTATCGAGTAAAGCTTGTTTAATTTCCATAGAGCTCGGGCTCAAGTTCGGCTCGAACTCATTTAATAAGTTCAAACTCGACTCGTTGAAAAAAATCCAAGCTCGAGCTCGGCTTGATTGCTCAAGCTCGTTTAAGAAACTCAAATTTGACTCATTTATTAAGCTCAAGCTCATCTAGAAAGCTTGAGCTTGACTCATTTAATAAGCTTTATTTTGTAATTTAAAATTATAAATTTCAATATTTTTAATTTTACTTACAATTTAAAAATAAAATATATTTTCAACTAATGCATTAATTTTTACTTTACATTAAGTAATTAAATATCAAATTGAAACTTAAATAAATATAAATTACAAATTTGCAATACATTACTCTTGTTAATCCATTTTTTTTTCAAAATGGTGACATGTAATTTTTTCCAGGTTTTTATTCATTTCATTTTTGTCCAAAATCATAGCACATAAAATAATACAATATTACTCCTTAAAATCATGCAAATCTCCACCTTCTATGACATCAAATTATAGTTAACATGAAACTTAAACCAAGTAAATGAATTTCAAATTTAAAAGCTAAAGCAAAGCAAAATAAAACATAAATTTCAGTATTTTAGTATGTCATCACACCATTTCAGAAAATATAACTGAAAATATTACAAATCTTACGAAAGTTTCATAATGAAGCAAGAAAAATTCAATAAATGATAACTTCAAACGCTCATCTCCATGAAGCATCTCGGTTCTCCATCAAACTAGCTTCCTTGGCAATATTTCATAATCTACATTATCAAAACTTTGTGCAACATCCCCAAAAAGCTTCTTCTACAGCAACTCCTATGCAAATACATCTACAACACTATAGTTATTGTATGTGTATAATCATTACAACAACTAGAATACATGGTAAAATTATATGATAAAGTTTTTGGAATCATATTATTAAATAAAATATATGATATTTTAAATTAATTTAATATTTAATTAAACATTTTATATAAAAAAATATTTAAATATATTATTAGTTGAACCGGCCGGTTCTTAAGAAACGGACCGGTTCAACGGTCAGCCGGTTGAACCGGCGGTTCAAACTAGTTTTGATCGGCTCGTTGCTAGACCGATTCTTAGGGAGAACCGAACCGGCCGTAAGATCGGTTCACGGTTGAACCGGTCGGTCCAGTCCGATTTTCAAAACAATGGTTCTTAGTTCTTTTTCTTTCAAACATCTGATCTCTGGCTCTCTCCCTCTCTGGCTCTCTCCCTCTCTCTCTCTCATCAAATTATCTTCCTCCCAAGAAGATCCTACACAAACATAAGTGCTAGATGGTATGGGGATAGTGGTGACAATGGCCAAAAATTTATGGTATATTTTGAAATGAGAATTTCAAATACATCAAATTTATATTAGATGATGCATTTTAAATACACAAAAAATTTATAGTGTGTTTATTTTTCTTTAAACCAAATTCTAATGTTCTCAAAATCCATGGACTTAGGCTTCTTTTGGGACGACTTTCTTGTTGCTTATAAAAGCAGCTTTCTAGTTCAATAATTAAAATTTTTGTACTAGAAAACTGCTTTAAGAAGCAGCGAAAAAGCCGTCCCAAATGAAGCCTTAGGCTTGGTTTGGAACGGCTTTCTTACTACTTATTAAAGTAGCTTTATGATATAAAAGTTTTTGTGCCAAAAAATTGCTTTAAGAAACAGCAAGAAAACCATCCCAAACATAGCCTTAAAAAACTTTATATTCATTTTCTTGATACCAAACAACTCCTAATTGAGAACCAGCTTTCATGTGATAATTATGTGCAAATTGGTTTTAATTAAGTTTGAAGATTTAGAATCTTCAATGATTAATTATTAGTTGTTGAGAGCCAAGTTAATTCGGATTAGATGATTGAAGTTGAGAATGCTATTATTTACGATGTATAATTGATGGAATTGAAATAAATTCAACTAAAAATTTTTAAAATTTTAGTTCCTGAGCCATTTTAGCTTGTTTTTTAATAAAAAAATGATGAGGATTTACATTCCTATCACAAAATTTTTATTTATTTACATATCTAACATTTCTATTTTATATTTATTTATAACATTCAAATCTTTAAATCACATCAAAATTATTATTAATATTATCTTATTTAAAATAAATAAATAAAATTCTTGAAATGGTATATATTTGGACAGTATCTTCTGTTAGTGTATTTAAATAAGTTGTACAGTCAGCAATTCACTTTATCTTTCTATTCTTGTAATCCAGTAATGTTATTACACGTGTAAAGTCCCTCTTAGAAGTCTATTTAGGCACCTACTCTGTAACCGGTAAAGACAAGAAAGACGAATCATTACTTTCCTTTTACTGTTCATCTTCTTCCTCAATGAGTTCTTGCTGCTCTAAGCTAGAATAAGAGTTTCTACATGGTATCAAGAGTCTTCCAGTTCTCAAGACCTAGCCATGGCGTCTCACTCCGCTGCTTCTTCGTCTACAGCCGCTACCACGACCGGAGCGTCATTGGTTCCGGCAATTTCACCATCACTCAAGTTTGTTATATCCAATATGAAATTTCTTGTTCCCCATGCGTTAAGCCCAGAAAATTTTCCCATCTGGAGTACGCAGATCGCCAAGCTTTTCAAAGCAAATGGTTTCGCCGTCTTTCTTGAATCCAAATCTGCGTCCGAAAATGCAGATCCGAATCTTGATCCTCAAATCTGGTCCATTACGGATCAGAATCTTGCAACCGCCATGTGTTCTACCATCGCTCCGTCGGTTCTTCCCTATGTGATTCATCTTGAATCCACGCACGACATTTGGTCTACGCTTCATACTCGGTTCCAATCGTCCAATCGATCTAAAGTAATTCAGCTTAAGCACGAGCTTCACAATGTCTCGATGCAGAATCTCACTATGACTCAGTACCTTACTGAGATCAAGAAAATAGTAGATCAGATTGCATCGGCGGGTTCTTCGGTCGATCCTGAAGACATTATCATCTATATCCTGAACGGGTTACCGCCTGAATATCAGTCCTTCACTACCTCCATCAGCACATTACAGACTTCGCTTTCTCTCGACAGCTTGTATTCTCTTTTAATTAGTGAAGAAATACATCTTAAAGCCGCTGCCGCCAAGTTTCCCAGGCTGCCCGAAAATCAGGCTGCATTATACGCCTCTAGAGGTCGCGGTCGTCACGGTCGATTTCGAACCAATTCCGATACAAATTCGTCGAATCGCTCATCTCAGATTGCTGCCATATTCTGCCAAATTTGCAAGAAGAAGGGCCATCAAGCTGATGCATGTTGGCATCGGCTCAACATTAATTACAAGCCAAATCAGCAATCAACCAAGACTCCGAATGCACTTCTAGCCAGCACAGATAACAGCTCGTCCACCGACTGGTATATCGATTCGGGAGCATCGGCTCATATGACCAATACGTTGGAAAATCTCTCCAGCTCCACTAACTACAACGGCTGTGATTCGGTAACAATCGGGGACGGAAGGTCGGTTCCTATTGCCCATACAGGCACTGGTATCCTTCCCACCCCCGATAGTAAGCTTCTTCTCTCTAAAATTTTACACATTCCGTCTTTATCATATAATTTGTTGTCTATTTCTAAGCTTGTTCAAGATAATAACTTAGCCATTACCTTTGATCAAAATGGTTTTGTCTTCAAGGACCGGCAGAGCAATCGAACTATTCTTACAGGTCCATGTAAGGACGGGTTGTACAAACTTGCGGCACAAAGACAAATTCAGCCTACGGGTCTCTCGGTCACCCGAAATCGCTCCATCAACTGGCATCAGTGTCTGGGCCATCCTAACCATCGCATTCTCCAGCAGATCGCATCTCTCAATCCCTCTCTCTGTATCTCTTCTTCTTCTTCTATATGTTCTGCTTGTATTTCTTGTAAAGGACAGAAATTACTTTTTGATAATTCCATTACCTGCACTAATGCTCCGTTAGAAATTGTTCATTCTGATGTCTGGGGACCGGCTCCGGTTCCCTCTCATCAGGGATTCCGCTATTATGTCATTTTCATTGATGATTACTCCAAGTTTTCGTGGCTATTTCCTCTTATTTCTAAAACTGAAGTTACTAATACGTTTATACAATTTGTATCTTTTATTGAACGACAAACGAATCGCAAACTTAAGATCATTCGCACAGACGGTGGCGGCGAGTTCGTCAACCACAAATTTCAAGCGTTTACTCGGAATGCAGGCATCTGTCATCAGACTGCTTGTCCCTATACCCCCGAACAGAACGGGGTCGCTGAACGAAAGCACAGACATGTCATCTCCACCGCTCGAACTCTTCTTCACAACGCCGGAATGCCTATGAGCTATTGGGCTGATGCTGTCAACACATCGGTCTATCTCATTAATCGTCTTCCTTCTAAGACGATCAACAATTCTACTCCCCTGTACAGAATGTTTAACACTACTCCTTCGTACGATCATCTTCGTCCGTTCGGGTGTTTGTGTTACCCGCTTACTCCTCGAATGCTTCGTAACAAACTAAATCCAACCTCTTCTGAATGTGTTCTTCTTGGTTACTCCGACGTTATGAAAGGCTACAAATGCCAAAATTTGGCTACTCACAAAGTGATTTACTCTCGTCATGTACAATTTAATGAATCTAGTTTTCCTTTTACTAACAGGACCTCGGCTGCCTTGTCTCCTACTATGCCACTGCCACCATCTCTTCTAACCCCTGCTTCGGTTCAGCAACATAACATTTCATCTGGCCCCATGCGCCACTTCACTCCTACGGTTCAGAACAATGTCAACGTTTCTCAGCCTACTGCAACCTCCTCTACCACACCTGCAATAACTATTCCAACTTATGCTAGTTTTGATCTAAACATACAGGCTGTTCTCCATCACAAACATCCTATGACTACCCGACGTCAAACTGGGTCACTTAAACCAGTTCAAAAACTCAATTTATTACATAAAGAACAATCAAGTTTAGATCCCACCTCATACTCTGAGGCTAGCAAAAAGTTTGAATGGCGTCGTGCTATGGCTGAAGAGTTCTTTGCTCTTCAAAAACAAGGAACCTGGGAACTCGTCGCTCCTCCGTCAACGTGCTCTGTTCTTGGATCGAAATGGACCTATCGCACTAAGTACAATTCCGATGGCTCGGTGGCTCGGTTCAAAGCTAGATTGGTTGCACTTGGCAATCAACAAGAACATGGTTTAGACTACAGCGACACGTTTAGTCCAGTCGCCAAGCTTCCTACTATTCGTATTCTCTTCACAATCGCGTTATTCTATAGTTGGAAAATTCTTCAATTGGATGTAACCAATGCATTCTTGCATGGTGACATCAATGAGGTGGTCTACATGAAGCAGCCAAAAGGCTTTGAGGATTCTACAAATCCTAATCATGTGTGCCGACTGCGAAAAGCCATCTATGGTCTCCGCCAAGCTCCTCGTCAGTGGTATACAACTTTCACCTCGTACCTCCAACAGCTCGGGTTCTCGCATAGTCAAGCCGATCCCTCTCTTCTTTTTCTTCATCGGAATACAGTACAAATTTATCTGCTTATCTATGTTGATGATATCCTTCTCACCGGCAACGATCCATCAGCGATCCAACAGCTCGTTCAACAATTACAACTTAAATTCACCATGAAGAATCTTGGCTCGCCGACTCACTTCCTAGGCATCAAAATTGATACAACCGCTGATAAGTATTTTTTATCTCAAGCGTTCTATGTGAAATCTATTGTTGAACTAGCTGAGTTGCAAAACTGCAACTCAGTTGCTAATCCCTGTGTAACGAAACTTGCAGGCAATCTGTCCACTTCCGCTCCCTGTTTTTCTCCAGCCGTCTATCGCCAACTGATTGGATCCCTGCAAGATTTGACTCTTACACGACCAGACATCGCCTACGCCGTCAACGCTTTGTCTCAGCATATGCACGATCCAGCCTTAGCTCATACCTCCTTGTTGAAAAAGCTTATCCGATACATCAAAGGGACCACCGAGTTCGGTCTGCCCATCACCAAATCAACTCTACTGCTCAAGACATACTCCGATGCGGACTGGGCATCGGATCCCGTCACCCGGAAATCAACGTCCGGCTTCTGCACGTTTTTGGGAGACACACTTGTTTCCTGGACTGTTAAGAAGCAGACTACTGTGTCCCGCTCATCAACTGAATCTGAATATCGCGCATTAGCTGCAGCAACCGCGGACACCATTTGGCTCAAAAAGCTGCTCGCCGACTTTCGTATTGATCATCCTGAACCGGTGGACATCTTCTGTGACAACACCTCAACCATTGCTCTCGCTAATAATCCCGTTTTTCATGCGCGCACAAAGTACATTGAAATTGATCAACGGTTTGTTCGTGAGCATATTCAGAACAAAGTCATCCGGTTACTACCCATCAGCACGATCGATCAGCTAGCTGACATCCTCACCAAGCCGTTATCCACTCCTCGCTTCAAGTTGCTGCGATCCAAACTGACAATTTCCTCTAATTCTCAGTTTGAGGGGGGATGTTAGTGTATTTAAATAAGTTGTACAGTCAGCAATTCACTTTATCTTTCTATTCTTGTAATCCAGTAATGTTATTACACGTGTAAAGTCCCTCTTAGAAGTCTATTTAGGCACCTACTCTGTAACCGGTAAAGACAAGAAAGACGAATCATTACTTTCCTTTTACTGTTCATCTTCTTCCTCAATGAGTTCTTGCCGCTCTAAGCTAGAATAAGAGTTTCTACATCTTCGACTATTTCAAGAATTTTATTTATGAAATTTACTTTAAAAAGCTAATTTAGAAGGAATATGTCAAAATTTTTGTTAAAACTCATCCATTTCTCAGTCTACTATATGAAATAAAGAAATTAAGTGATTAATTCGATGGTCAAAGTGAAACATATTTAGAAAAAAAAAATGTTTATAAATATCCCCTCTGAGACATATTTTTTTAGTTTGTAAAATACTGTAATGCCGTAAAATCCTTCTAAGACATAGAGCATAGCACTGTAATGCTATAATTCTAGTGGCGCAGCGCTATGCCCTAAACCTTAAACTTTGAGATTTAGTGCCACAATGTTGCTAGATAGGGAAGTTATTGCCGAAGCATTGCTAGTCGGTTGAGTCTTTTTTTATTATTTTTTTATACTTTTTTAGGAGTTTTATTCATTATGAAGATGTATAATTGATAAGACACTCTAATATCAAGATCCATACAAATTTCTTCCATTTTTTATAGTGCATTTTTTGATGTACTCGTCATGTTTTGTCATTTTTTTTTTTTGAAAATTTCAATGTTAAATTCTGATGTTATTTCATCTTCTTAATTTTTTTTATTATTTCATTGTTGGTCCACTTAAAAATTAAATAAAAATAGCTGAGCAATTAAGAATGCATGTACACATATATGCATACATATTGTCGCATGGAAGCATGCATGATGACCACTAATGATTGAATCTACGTGTCAGCACGAGCAGTGAACACGATACTGGATAGGTGGGGGCATACGGAATCATCGTTGTGGAATATCAGCGGCGAGCTATGTAGCGGCGCCGCCATCGACGGCACCGATGCCAGCCAGTTCAATCCTGCCATTAAATGCGATTGCAGCTTGCACAATGGCACAGTTTGCCACATTACCCTATTGTACCTCTCACAAATTCTCTCTCTCTTTAGATTTACTTTTCATCAATTTTATAATAAACTAATTAAAATTTTATAATAAATTAATTAATCAAGCTGGTGATTTTAAAATTCGATTATATCAATTGAAACTATAGAATTAATTTCAAATTTAATTTATTCAATTAAAAATCCTTACATTTAGCTCATATTGTAATTATACAATTTTTTATTCATAAAATTGATTTTTTAATTCGTTACACAGCCAGGCGTTCGCATTGGATGTAACCGGAGCATTCCCTGAAGAGCTGAGCAACCTCACTTATCTTAAGACTCTGTAAGTCTCTTTCTTCTCGACAATTTATAGCTTAATTAAAAAAAAAAAAAAGAGGAGTGATGTTCTTCTATTTTTTTTTATGATAAATTTAAAAATTATTAAATTTAATTTGAATAAATATAATAAAATGTTTGATATATTATCTTCATCTTAAAACAAATTTAATAATTTAAAATTTTATTTTAGTACAAAATGTACTGTTTATTTGAAAAAGTTTCATTAATTACTTCTTTTGTAGGACGATAGGCCGGAACTACTTGACTGGGCCATTGCCGGCTTTTATAGGGAACTTATCATCGCTGCAGTACCTGTAAGTGGGAAAATCATTTTATCTAAAATACAAATAATTTATTTTAAATAGATGCATTATTTTATGAAATTGTTATAAAAAAATTAATCTATAACTCCCCTTGATGATTTGAGTAGGGAGAGATTATTAGGTGCGGAATGCGGATGGGGAGAATCGTCCGCAACAAGCATTGGGTACCTAGTTAGGTACCACTCGGTATCCTAGATACCTAGTGCTTGTGTGGACGATGCACACTCCGCACCTAATAATTTTTCTGATGATGATTTAGATTTCGTTTGAGACAGCTGTATTACAGCTTCTTGAAATAATTTTTTTAAATAAACATTAAAATTTTGTATTTGAAAATTGTTTTAAGAAGCAATAAAAAAAATCATCACAAACAAAACCTTAATATGTGCTGCATTAATTTCTCGATGGTTATTAATTTTATTATAATATTACCAATAGGGATTTGGGAGCAAATGCGTTGTCTGGACCCATTCCAAGAGAGCTCGGGAATCTAAAAAATCTTATTTCTCTGTAAGAATTTTTGTTTATACAGCACTTTTCTTGATGCTGAAATTGGTTAATTAGTTGTTTTATTATCTTCATATATTTTCTCATTCAATTCTATATTAGTTATTTAGTTGTTTACAATTATGATTTCCTTTTATTTGTTTTTTGTTTTTCTTGATATTTGATAATCATGCAGAGATTTTATTCATATGTCAAAAATTTATGAGATATATTTAGGATGATTGTAGTATTTTATAAAGTTATTTTTATAGTTATTATAGAGAAAATAATTTCACTATTATATGATTGCGGAAAGAAACTTTTCACTATGTATATCTCTAAAAAGTTATGAGAGAAACATTAAAAAAGCAATACTCAAACAAAATTATGATTCTTCTCTGATAAACCTACAAAAACATTCTCCCAAATAAACCTTACATAATATCATTAAAAGGAATAGGAAAATAACGGCGGGAGATATCAAGGCAAGCCTCACTTTCATTAAAATGAAAGAGTAATTGCAGAAGAAATCTCAAGAGTGAAGACAAAATAAAAAATAAAAAGCACCAACAAAAAGCACCTAAAGGATAAAATGTTTCAAAAATGACCTCAAAAAGTCCTATTCAAAAGAAAAAAAAAACAGCAAACAAATGAAACAAGGCCAACAGAACTCAGGGAGTAGGCAACACCCATCATACAAAAAAGCCCAACATATAATATCCCTCAAGTTGCCAAGGCAAAGGGACATCCATTGAAGGCAATCATAAAATTGGGGTTCATAGATACTAATTGAAACATCAAACCAAAAAATTAACCCATAATAATCCATCATGCCAGATTTTCAATCAAATTTGCATCAGCTATCGAATAATCCATAATCGAAGCAATAAACTAGGTGTGTCAAAATTTGAACTGACCCGAAACTCAACCAGAAAAATTTCGGATTCAGTTCAACTTGTTTACCATACTTGTCAGGTTCGGGCTAGTACGACTGCCCGAAATCAAACTGAGTGCTACTGATCCATGCTGAATCACACACAACTAGTCGTATTGAGTCCGTCCTGTAGGCCGCATCACGTCCCGTGTGATGTCCCTCACACCTGCTCATGCTGTTAACTGTCCCACACCAGTTGGCAAGTGGTCGCTGCCCCATACGCCTCGATGGCTCGACCAGTCGGCCTCGCATCCGGTCTCACACCCACCACTATGCACTCGTCCTTAACAACCAGCAGTGCAGCACAGAGCATGTGCTCATGCTCGACAAGACTCAACCTCCTACATTGTGCCATGATGCCCTTAAGTCCAGCAACAGGTTCGTAGGTCGGATCTGATCAACCCGGAAACCTGCGTGAGTTGGGTTCGGGATGGAAATCCTAACTTGTTTACAAAATCGGGTCAAATTAGGGTTAACTCATTTGGACCTGAGTCAACTCGGGTTGGACCCAAACCCAACCCATTGACCCCATTTTGACACCCCTATAATAAACCACCTGTGAGCCAAAAGAGCACCCCCAACATATTTCAAATATCCTAAGAACACCGCATTTGCAGAATAGCCAAACCAACACAACAACAATCGTAGAACCAAAGTCAACCTCCAAGGTTGCCAAAACAAAGCCCACAACCATCCAGGGGATGAATGAAGGAGCCCACATCATCGTCCTTACAAGTTGAGAACTAAGAGAAAGACCTAGCAGCAAGGTTGAGGAGAAAATAGAGCCAAATTGAAGCATCCAAACATTAATCCAATATCATCAACCAAGAAAAGGGAGATGATTGTCACTGATCTTCCCCAGCGTTCAAAAATTAAAATCGAGATCGTTCAAACTTTGATTTTAACAAGCTTATAGTCAAATTGAACATCTTGAGGAGATGGATATGACGAAACCAAATTTGGTCCAATCCGAGCCCAAATAATCCCAAAATCAAATGGTCAAAGAGTACTTGGAAGCTTCAAAGCATTAATTGCAGGACCAGATGACGTATGGATATGACTTACTTGAAGTTGAATTGAGCAGCTTGACAAGATGAATCCAACAAGCCCAACATCGCCGAATTCTAACATCATAAAGGTACCTAAAGGCTCGATCAACGCTATATGATTGAAGAAATCGCTATGAGCTGTTAGATTAAACACTCTCAACTTACCCTTCTTCTTCTTCTTCTTCTTCTTCTTCTTCATATTTACTAGTCATGTTATTCTCAAAAAATTATAAATAAGCCCCCATTCTTCACATGAGGCAGGGAGAAAGAGGAGGAGAAGAGAGGAAGAGAAGATTTGGAGAGCTATCTTGCCGTAGACCACAGCCGGAGTTCTTTCTGATCGACCACCGTCGAAGTTCTCCTCGATCACCATCAAAGTTCTTTCAGACCGTCATCGAAGTTCTTTCTGACTAGTGCTGGAGTTTTCCCAACCACCGATCGTAGTTGAACTTCCGCCCATTCTCTTACCATCAACGGATTTCTACTTGTTCGTTGATTGCCACTAGATTTTTTTTACAACAATCAACCTTTACCAGAATTTTGCACTAAGAATACCCGTTTGAAGATTGATAAAACGTTTCAATAGATCGTATTCTCCCTATCCTCAAGGTGGAGGATGGATTTACTTTTCTAATCTATTCAAATTCTAGTGGAATCGTTTCAACTATACGAGACCCCATGATTTTTTTTCCTTTCTAAAAGTTTTCCACATAAAAATTGTCACACTCCAGGATTTATGATGGAAGAATTATATAAGTATTTCATTTTAATCATTTAACTGGAGCTTACTAATGAAAACGAGAAAAAAAAATGATTGTATTTTTGTTTTGCCTGGAGCCTCATATCATAAGATCCTTACCCTTTTCTAAAAATATGTAAAACTATGTATGAGCATATAGTCGAGCTAGTAAGTAAAATCTTATAACTGAAATCAATGCAATATAAAATAGAGCAATATGTTATAAATCATATAAAGAAATATATGCATCAATGTCTATATTGATTATCTGTATCAATTTATAATTTTATAATTCATCACATGTTAATTCATTATAATATCAGTCATAGTACCAGTAACAATCAATAGTATTATGTGAGTAATAATATTAGTATTATGATTAATAATATTAAATAGTGTTAATGATAACAAACAATATTAGTGTCAGTCATAATATCAGTACAGTGTTCATAGTAGTGTTAGTATTATTATTCAAATGTTCAATGAGTATATCTTAAGAGTATCATGCTCCTACACTCATGACTTTCAATCAACCGCCCCTTATAACTCTCAATCAATATTCTCCTTATAACTCCTCTTGAATCATGTAAATCAATCGCCCTGACTCCTTATAACTCCTAATCAATCTTCAGCTTCTTATAATTCTCAATTAGTGAATCACGTAGATTAGTAGGGTATCACATAGAATTATCATATCATGTATTTGATATCATTCAGTACTTCATTTAAAATGACATAAAATCATATCAAATCATTCAAAATGTTCAAATCTATAACATATACAAACATGCATAATGAAAGCTTATGAAATTAGAAGAAAATATATTTTTGACAGATTTAAGAGAGATAAATTTGTAGAAATCAAAATCATTAAAAAAATAGAAGTAAGAGATTAGCCACTTAAAAAGAATAGAATAAAATCTATAATATGAATGACTAACAAATATGATCCAAAGACTTTTATCTCTCCTCTCTCTTGTTCCTCACTTTTAATTTATTTCTGGCCAAGCAACCAAGGGAGGGCTTTAGTGTGGTGAGGCAATGATATATACATTATTTATGTCATGGCACCACAACACTCACTAAATCAGCTCTACTCTATTTCAGAATTTTTATGTTTTTCAAGAAAATTTAATTCACATATTTAAGTTATTACAATCTTCTCACCTTCAAAAAATGTCATCATCGATACTTCTATATCAATCCGAGAGAAAGAGAGATATAGAGCATGCTTAAAATAAAATTTTAAACTCAAATTAACTAATTATAAATAAAAATCATACTTTATTTTTCTCATAAGCTTTAATTATATTTTACTTCTTTCAATAATTATTGCTCTGATATTATTTTGTCACACTCCGGAATCTATATTAGAAGAATTACATATGTCTTTCATTTTAACTATTTAACTAAAACTTACTAATAAACAATACAAAGAAATATGATTGCATTTTTTATCTTGTCAGGAGCCTCATATCATAGAATTCTTACCCATTTATGAAAATATGTAAAACCATGTAATAAGCATATAACCCAACTAGTAACTAAAATCTAATAACTGAAATTAATACAAGATAAAATAGAATAATATGTTATAAATCATATGAAGAAATACATGCATCAATGTCTATACTGGTTATCTATATCGATTTATCCTTCTATAATTCATATGTCAATCAATTACATCATCAATCATATTATCAGTAACAATCAATAGTATCATGCTAGCAACAATATTAGTATTATGATCAATGATGTTAAATAATGTTAATGACAATAAATAATATTAGTGTTAGTCATAATATCAGTACAATATTCGTAGTAGTTTTGGTATCAATATTCAAATATTTAATGAGTGTATCTTAATCTTAAGAGTATATTGCCATGCACTTATGACTCATAATCAATTACCCTTTATAACTCCCAATCAATTTTCTCCTTATAACTCCCCTTTAATCAAGTGAATCAGTCATCCTGACTTCTTATAACTTACAATCAATCTCAAACTCCTGATGACTCTTAATTAGTGAATCACATGGATCTGTAGGATATTACGTGAAGTTATTGTATCATGTTTTCAATATCATTCAATACTTCATTTAAAATGCAATATAATCATATTAAATCATTTAAAATGATCAAATCTATAACATATCCATGTGGGTCTGTAAAAAGATTTTGCTTATGGGGTTCAGATGCAAAAGATACGATCGCACTATCTCGTAGGACAAAATGGTCATAGGCCTTTACACTCGATATAAGCAGGCCGATGGAAAAGCAGATCAAGTTATACATATGATTAGCCATGGAAGATAACGACTTTCGCCTACACAATTCGATGGATAATAATATATATAACCCAAAATTTCATGAGATTTTCCCCATTCAATACATCAGTTTGAATGAAGTTTATTTGATTGTGGGGATCGGTTTCCTACGTGCGCAAGCCTCTGTACTTAATTACAACTTAGTCATCGGTCTAAGAAAACTCTCGATTAAGGATGTTAGATTATCTTCTCGAATGAGTTTACTGCAAAGGAAAAATTCTAGGCTTTCCTAATCAAAAGGGGAAGACATGCTCAAAATGGTTTAATCATCCATACGTGGTTCAATCATCACTCGGCCGGTCCGAAGAAGAGGAAACTGGAGAAAAAGAAGACAAATTGCATTCAAGCATACGTGAGAAAAAGAGGGAGATGACGTCATCTGTGTGACGCGGATGGATAGGATTTATAGCTTCTGAAAGAAAAGAAAGCTTACACACCGATAGTGGTACACTTACACCACTAGCCTTAGACCCTAAATCTATAAAAGATGTAATGTCGTACACACGACACTAACATCTACGACCTAGCTAATGCAATCCTGGACTTATTCCTTGCCTGAAAAAGGAAGCTAGCTAACATCCTAAACATAATCAATCGTCCTATATATGTGCAAGATAAGAAGACTCTATCCTAATAAATCAAGGATTTGTAGTTCAAAAGGCTTAAATCAGTGACTCTATAATATGCAAACGAATAGATATATCGCCACATATAATGCATGAAATAGATGCATGAATAAGAGTATCCTTATGTCTACTGATTTAATGCATGCATGTAAGTAAAGTGCACTGTGAAGTAAAGTGTGTATAAATGCATGCATGACATCCATAGTACAGAAAAATAAATAAACATACCAAAGGTACTCTCCAAGCAAAGTACCCGCATCACATCACAACAGAAAACCATCTAGTGGTGCCCACTTTGTGTGGGAAAACAACGATGTCCACTTTATGTGGGAAAACAACGATGCCCAATGACACAATGGGTGATCTACTCTACATACCCAAATGACCCTATTGGTCTCTGAGGCTCACAGAAGATAGGGGGATATCATACCCAAAATTGGAAGAAAATGGAACATCCTAGCGGTGCTCACTTCGTGTGGGAAAAATAACGATGCATACAGCACAAATGGGTGGGCCAACTCTACAGGCCTAAGGTGACTATAAGGGTCTCTATGGCTCACAGAAAGGGGCAAGCTTTGACCTATAGGGTCAAAGCTTCGTTAGTGCACTAACCTATGGCTGACTACCTAAACATGTTATAATAGCTATTAATAAGATGTGTGTGATGTGTAGCAGCTCCGATATGTAATTAAGAATTTGTTTTACAAGTTGCAGAAATTATATCTGATTGTGGCACTGCCACTTAATAGCTCCAAGCAAGCAAATAATTCTTAACCACGCAAAGCCTGTGGCGTAGCCACTTAAGAGCTTCAAGCGAGCAAGTCATCCCAATGTACCTCGCAAGACAAAATAAAAGGAAAGTATACAAATGAGCATAGATGTCATTAGGAAAAGAAATATAGGTAAATAAAAATATAACTAATAAAAAATTTAAGATTAGTATTTATAAAGCATATGCATGTAGTAAATATTGAATAACAAAATAAAATATTGACCTAACATAGAGCTAGAAGTCGTGTCCTAACTAAATAAGTCTAGGGTTTGTGTAAGATGTGTAGTTTTGGATAGGTCCTATGTAGGATGATTTAATTGAAATTATTCGTATTTGATTTGTTAAAGGACAAAAGGAAGATTTTAATTAAAGTTTAAATATTAATAGTTTATAATTGATTTTAAAGATATATTTTCTTATTATTGATTGATTATCATATTTGTTTCACACCGAGGCCGTGAGATTTATTTCACCCTTCTTGGAGCTAACTTAATAGCCTCGTAGGCCTGGGTTATCCAGTGATAATTAACTTTGTTAAATTATTTTAATTGGTTGTAAATTAGAAAAGAAATATAGATTAAGTGATTTATTAATAAAAGAGGTTTGTTGATTAATTTTAACGATTATTCTAAGGTTTGATCTTTAAAAATCTTTTATCCTAATGAATTTTAGTTTTATGTTTGATATCATAATTTTAGTCTACATCTTTTAAACTTTAAGATTGGTTAGGAGTTTATTATTATATTTGTTAAATCTAATTTTAAGTGTATGTTTTAAGTTTGCAATTTAATGATTACAAATGTTAATAATAACTTTATTAAGAATTGAATATTTTTTAATAGATTTTAAAAAGTTAGATTATGATTGATTGGTTTATTATTAGTGGATTTAAAAAAATTAAACCTAGAAAAACGTGTCACTAAATTTTTATTTTGATGTCTCTATCCTATAGGGAGCACGCACCCTAAGTCTATGTTATCTAAGACTGAGTCCTTAATTTTTGTCCTTAAGTGTCACTAAAGTTGTAGGACTAAAAGATTTTTGTTTTCTAACCCTTAGGATTTTTGTACATGTACCAATAAGCTTAGGAATTTATGCATGAAAGTAAGATAATAAGTAGCAAAGCAGTATGAAGATGAGAAGTAAAGAGAAAGACGACTAAATGCAATAGAAAGAAAAGAATAAAAGATCAAACATAAAAGGAATGTAGACATTGTTGTTGTTGGGCACACTTCTTTGAAGCTAAGTGTGCATCTAAAACAATCTTCTCCTCAATTCGATGTGATACGAATAAGGAAGAAGGTATTTTCAATGCCCTTTAATATCCCCACATTCCAAACAAAGCACTTGATATATTTAAAACAATTAATCAAACTATTTTTCTAAATAAAACCCAAAATGACCAAGGGGAGAAAGTTCCTAAAACTAAACTAAACTCAAAACAAGTCCTCTTTTTTTTATCCAAAACCCCACTTTTAGAAGCAAACACTAGTAAAAGAAAGTCAATTCAAATAAGAAAGATCACCCACATAAACAAAATCATCCGTTCCAAAACAAAAACATTAAAGTGTCTTTTAACCCAAAGCCAATCATAAAGCTCCAAACCCCAAAATCTATTCATGAAAGCCCCAAATGAAATAACATATGAAACCCTTATCGAAAAGAAAACAAAAACACCAAAAACAAAAACTCTTTGACACAAAATCAACCAAGTGCTTTTCTTTTTATTTGGTGTGGGGTAGAACCATACAGCTTTCCAACAAGAAAGTTTTATAAAACCTCTAATTATAAAACATTCATAAAACCCATAGCATAAAGCCCTCTAATATAAAAACAAACAAATCTAGAACCAGAGATAAATCATCTCAACAAAAGTAAAACAAGACCTCTTCCAACAAAAAGCAAATTCACAAAACTTCTTCCATTCTAAAACCTTCACAAAACTAAAATCCATTCAAAAGCATTAGTTCTTCAAAGAAAGAGAGCTTCATAGCAAGGCTTACAAATCGAGAATCAGTCCATCTAAAAAGAAATGCCAAAGTGCAACAATGGGAGAAGGACTCCCATACAAAAGAAAACAAGGCAAAATCACACATGTTAATTTTCAACAAGTATGATCCACCACAAACTCATACACACACCAATTTTCACAAATCATCATTCCACCAAATATTGTTAGGAGAAAGAAGACTTGATGTAACCTCATTGCTCTCTAAGGCTTGAGTTGGTATTACACTTCAAAACAAAATCACATTGAATCTATGCAAACTCATTCAAAAGAAAATACATGAGTATTTCTCCAAGAACAGTTGCCATCAAAAATACTTTTCCAAACATGTAAGTCCACAAATAATGCAATGAATTTCTTTCTCAAAACATACTTAAAGCAAAAGGTTTATTCTCTAGAAAAATTCTTTCAAACGAGAATCCCAAATGAGAAGAAAACATAGACAAATAGAAATTGAACATTCAAGAGTGAACACAAAATTTGATTCTACAAATTGACCACAAGTATTAGAAGCTCTAGATTACTTTAAGCTATCATGTCTTCATCAACACAAAAGGGAAACAACATGTGTCATACATCTCATTCCTTTTTATCTTTCAAAAGATATACATAAAACTATTTTAGGATAACATAGACTTAAAGTAAAGAAACCTGACCACTAGAACCATGAATCTCTACTTGAAAATATATGATTGGGTGATCTAAATATGCATACAATTTCTCTAATTCAACCATAACTTACAAATCCTTTGTCATTCAACATGCTCTTGTGCCAAACATATAATACTTGCCAAAGGTTTGAAACCCATTTCTATACTATTGAGAAGAAGAAAAGTAAAATGAGATAAAACAAAAAGCATGTTTTCTCAAATAAGCCCAAACTAGTGATTAATATCATATGGATTCCTTAACAAGCATTTAAGTTATTCCCTAACTCAAAATGTGATTGAAAATAACATTCATAATATTTTATCCACACAACAAGAATAACCATGAGGGACAAAGCTTTACCAAAGCACCTTTGTGTGCTCATTCGATGTAGTGGAAATAAGATTTTATTTTTTAACCGAACATAAGTCTATGAGATTACGTCAAGACAAGTCATACATGTAACCAAAATATTGTAATAAGGTTCATGGATAGATCAACAGTGGTTAGTTTTCTTAACCAATGGAATGCTATACATGCATTTCAATCCAAAAATCTCCTCCAAATGATTCAATACTAATTTAGAGCTATAAGGTATATACAAACAAGATCATGTATATATATAAGCTTCAAGTTCAGTTAACGTTATGGGGACAAGGAAATGTAAATTTCTTAAGGTAAGCTTTTTAAGGAAAACTTGCATTCCATCTTAACAAGCATTAACTCAAACATATTATATGCACTTAGTAAATAATGTTGTAATCTCTCCCTATTTGTATATGAGATCTTAAACCACATGTTTGAGTTAATGCAATAGCTTTTCTTTTATACGAAAAGAACATAACTTCAAATAATCCAAACTTTGTCATAGAACATGACTATATTCATGAAGTCAACTAGCATTATCTTCTAAATGAGGTATTCACAAGAAGAAGAGCATCTCATTGATCAATCTATGAGAAATCAACTATAACAGTAAAAGGTAAATTCTACACAATTTCATTTTGATAGGTTAACCACTTAACCATTATCATTCCTGAAGAAGAAGAGGAAGAAGAAGTAGGAGAAGAAATGGAAGAAGAGGGAGGAGAGCAAAGTAAAGGATTACCTACTGTTATGGAGAGGTTCGGCTAGGGTAAAAGGAGGCGAGCCGATTATTTTTTTTTTTTTGACTTGCGAAGGGTGACAATATCAGGGCTTCGGGCGGCTAGAGCTGGTGACGCGGCGTCCGGCCTTGGCTTCCGCAAGAGCTGGCTGGAGGCGTCGTGTGAGAGTTGAGAGCCACCGAAGGGAGGGGCTCCGGGTCACTGGCTCGGTCCGAACTAGAGGGAGATGGGGGAGAGGGAGATTTTGGTCTTGCTAATCGAGAGCCTGGAGACTTTCAGACTAGAGGAGGTCGAGAGCAGGGCTTCAGGCTTGGGCTAATCGTGTGCAGAGTAGGAGGAGGAAGGTCTGGGTGGATCCGTCGCCTGGAAGCAAGAGGGCTTCGGCTGCCTCTTTATTTTATTTTTGGACGAGAGAGGGAGCCGGTGCTGGGTTATCAAAAACCGAGAGAGAGAGAGAGAGAGAGAGAGAGAGAGAGAGAGAGAGAGAGAGAGAGAGAGAGAGAGAGAGAGGTTTCGTTCTCCTCTTTGGGACGGATCGGACGAGAGGGAGCCAAGTGGGAACGGAGAGGAGATCAGAGATTTCACCTGGAGCTTCTACCAAACCCTGAGTGAGAGAGCCCGAGTGTGTCTGCCTCTTGGGATCTAGTAGTCCTCAGAAGAAATGAACGTTGAAGCTCGAAATAGAAGCCCGCTAATTCCTATCTATCGATGCAGAAGCTCAAACACGCGAATGGAGCCTGCTAACTTCTTTATATCTCTGCGGCGACTGCTGAAGATTGCAGACATCACGCCGAAGCCTCCAATAAACGGTCGATTTGATTCAAACAGTTCGATTAGTTTCTTGATTCGAAACTTGGATTCAAATTGGTCCAAAAGCATATTAGAGATTAACTGAAATTGATCTAAATCAATTAAGCTGAGATTAAGCCAGATTGAACCATATTTGAGTCTATTTGGGTTGATTTAGGTTCAAATGGGTTCGAGCCAGCTCAACGAATTTAATCGTACGAATTGAATTCAAAATTGACATCAATTTTAAATCAAATCAGACTCGACGCAGCAAAAAAAGAATTAATCGAGCATAATTAAATGCAGTCGGGTCTAATTGAAATCAATTCGGATCGATTCAAGTTCGAATTGGGCTTGACGAGGTCTAATTAAGCCGATCGAAGGTGCTCAAGAGTACTCGAGCAAAAAATGAGGTCAACAATCCAAACTTATATGGTGAAAGCATATGAAATTAGGAGATAATGTAATTTTAGCAAATTAGATTTATGAGAGATAAAATTCGTAGAAATTAAAATCATTAAAAATAGAAGTAAGAGATTATTCACTTACAATGATTAAATAAAATCTATAACAAGAATAGCTAATAAATATGATCCAAAGACTTTTCTTTTCCCCTCTCTCTTCTTCATCTCTTTCAATTTCTTCATGGCCAAGCAATTAAGTGAGGGAGTTAGTGAGGTGAGGCAGGGATATATATTATTCACTAGAGGCATTATTAAACTGAAGCAAAATGCTATTTAAATTGAGAGCATTAATCATAGAAGCCTTTTCAAATATAAGGAGATCATCAACATAAAATAAATGAGAAATAAAAGATCTAGCATGATTAAAACCTTGAAAACTTTGGAGCCCATTACTATTATTAAGAAGATTAAAAAAATTAATCATGATAATTCAAAAAAGATAAGGTGATAAGGAACATCCATGCCTCAAACTAGAGGAGGAATTGAAGAAACCATGAAGACCAACATTGTAACAAATAGAGAATGAAACATCTTGAATGCAAGCATTAATCTAAGAGAAAAATATCTCTACAAATCCTTTTTGTATCATTCTGTGAAGTAGATAACTTCTAGAGATAGTCTTAACAGCTTTAAAAATATCAATCTTAACATAGAGGAATTTTTATTTACAAAGAGAATTAAAATTAGAGAGGATATCAGAGGCTAAAATAATGTTATCAAAAGCAACCCTGCCATTAATAAACTCCGACTAACTAGCATATATGGTATAATGCAAAACAGAACCTAGAATCTTAGCAATGATTTTGTAGAACTTATTACATAAAGAGAGGGTCCATAGTCTTTGATATGAGAGGCATGGGGGCCTTCAGGGATTAGGGAGATAGTAATAACCTTAACTTTTTAGGAAGGAAAGAGGTGTTAATGAAATGTTTAATGGCCTTGCTGATACTATTCCCAATCAAAAGCCAAGATTTTTTATAAAATTCAAAGGTGCACCCATCATGGACAAGGATAGAGGAGTTGGGACTAGAAAAAAAACACTTTTTATCTCTTCATCAGAGATAATAGCAACTAAGTTGGGAATAAGGTGAAAGGGGATAGAGGAATCAATAATGATATTGGCTTGATTAACAGAAACTTTAGGAGTGGAATTAAACAAATTAGCAAAGTGATTAATCAAAGCATGACTAATTTCACTGGAAGAAGAGGTCTCATCCTCAGTAGAAAGTCTTTATGATATTTTGATTTTGTCTCACAATAATTTTGCTAAAAAGAAATTTAAGGTCATCATCCCATGAATTAACCAGCTGGCTTTGGCCCTTTGAATGACCTAAGAGGCCAAGGAATCTTGGTGGAAGGAATGACTATCATTAATGGAATTTAATTGAGAATTTAGAGATTGTGACAGGGGGTTACTATCAACAAGATCTAAACATTGCTCTTGTTGATTTTTCAAATCAGTGAGTTTGGAGAAAAGGAAAGCAAAAGAAGCCCAATTTTCATATTGAACACAGAGTTTACATAGTTTACCATCATGTGAGATCAGAATTTCATCAAATAGATTAGATTTCCCATTCACTTGCATACAAACCCTAGCAAAAGTGAGATGGGAGCTCTAAGTCGTTAGTCAGTCAACAGCCAACGTGATACCTATATAGCTAGCTATCATAGATATACCTTTAGGGTTCTAACAAGCAGGAGGAAGATCATGAATTTTAACCAAAGTGGAATCGAGGCAATTCTTCACGTTTAGGAATGAAAGAGGGATACCATTTTTGTAAAATGAAAGGTATACCAAATAAAAACTTTGGCCCCCTTGACCAGATAATCTCATAATCTTTGAATTGAGTAAAACACAATAGGAAAAACCATCTAAAAGAGAAACAAGAGATACTATTTTTAGATGCCAAATTTTTTCATGGCAAAGAGTAAAGCCTCATAGTAAGGGCACTTATTAAGAGAGTAGCTAATAAGAGAAGTTGCCAATGTTTCGCAATGTTCTCAGGTTGATCAAAGGAAAAGTTAACAACATTATCATTAGGAGGAAGAAAAGAAACAAGACAAATCTACCGTAGAAGTGTCCCAAGAAGAAAGCTTAATCTTCCATTTGAGGGCAATGGTGAGATCATCTGTGATAGGGTTGGTAGTCTTCGGCGAATAGGGTCCCGATCGAGACCAAAGGTGAAAAGCCAATGATGGAGAGGAGATCCCCCGCATCCATCTAAGAAAGATGTGGCCTCTGGCAAAGCTAGAGACGCAAAGGAGGTGGATGAACAAAATGTGTGGCAGCTAGGGTTTCCAAAGGCCCCAGAGTATTCGAAAGCAAATATTTGGAGGAGTATCTAAGAGATGATTTTAGGGTTTAGAAGTATAGGAGTTATAAATACATAATATTGCAAACATCTTTGAGATCTAAGATAGACTCCTAAAAGAAAAGTAAAGCAAAAAAATCTATTAAAGTACCAAACCTGTTGCAAAGGGACAATGGAGACATAATAGTGTAACTATCGCATTAACACAATAAGAGAGAGGTATAGTATCCTCAAAGCCTTCATAACATCAACACAATTTAGTATGTGTGAATTTAGCAAATCTGTAGTGGTATTGCACCTGGTTGAATTTCTACTGTTCAAATCTCTCTCCTTTTAAAATGCCGTTGCGAGAAAGTCCAACTCTAGCAATAGATTTTTTTTCCTTCCAGACATGTTAAAATATTAAAGTTTGACTTCTATAATGAAGACAAACTTGGGGATGTTTGGTAGCAAGAAGGATTTCTAACTTCAATTAAGATTTAGTAAATATTATAAATCCAAATTTAATAAGTCCTAGAGGCATTAAATACTAAAAATTATTTGCACGATAGATGTAATTAATTTCATCAAATCTTAGTAAACTATTTGGCATATATAGCAAAGAGAAAAAGAATAAATATCATACTTACTCTAGGTTTATGAAATCCAGCATTTAGCCTATAATAGAATGAAATTGGGATTTGAGAGGAATTAGTGAATTACGCTGTTAAAAGAACTAACTGACAAAATTTAGCTGAAATCCTAGCTTTTTTTGTTAAATATTGCAAGTAAATAGCCACTTGGTGATAGAAATGTTATAAGAATATACCTGAAAGAATTCTATTAGAACTTCTTGTATTCATCCATCACTATCATAAACAAAGGCAAAGACTTCTATCATGAAAAACAAAGTACTCAAAGTTCTTCAATCTTTATGATGTAAATTTTTTTCTTCATGGGATTTCTATGTTATGGAGATTATGATAAGCATTATTTGACTTATTTTATTTTATCTTATTATTTTGGCAGAGGATTGGGGCCGAACAACTTTAGTGGAACTCTTCCAGCTAAGCTAGGAGGCCTTTGGAACCTACAACAATGGTTAAATAATCATAACTTTATAATAAAACTACTTTTGTGAGAATGAAATCAAATGTTTTGTGTCTACACTTTTTGTTAGTGGTAGGGGATATCATATGTTACAATTTTTTTTTTCTAAGCTTACATCTGACTTATTGTTAAATTCTCAGGGACATGACTAGTTCTGGATTAAGTGGCGAGCTTCCAACTTCTCTTTCCAATCTTACGGCCATGAAGACATTGTAAGTTCTATATGCACTGAAATTTTGAGTTTAGAGAATTTGCTTCTGATCTAATAGAAATAATTAATCCAGGATGATGTCAGACAATAATTTTACAGGCAAATTACCAGACTTCATTGGAACTTGGTCAAACCTACAAGTTTTGTAAGATTATCCTTTATAGCTCTCATGCTATATATAAGCCAAATTTATCATCAATGATTAGAATTGCATACAAACAAACTTCTAGAAAATAAATTAGAGGTGCTCACTTCTATATGATGTTTCGATAGGAGGATACAAGGGAACTCCATCAGTGGTCCAATCCCTTCAAGTTTTTTCTCTCTCTTCAAACTTAATGATTTGTAAGCTTCCTCCTTTAAACTAATACTGCAAAAAAGTTTTTATGATAAAGCGTACCAACCGTCAACTAAGTGATTATATAGTTGTTTATAGCCTCATGATTAACTGTTCACAAGTGCATTATTTTTACCTAATAATTCCATCTTTTATTGAATATTTATATAATAAGAAATATTGAATGCTCTATTCTAGACGCATAGGAGACTTAATAGATAGGTGTTCATCACTGGAATTTCTTGGGATCATGACAAATCTAAACACACTGTAAGGCTTTTTGTTTCTAATCGACAATCTGCTCTCTTCTTGTTTTTTTTTTTATGACTTGGTACATAACTATGACATGGTATAAATTTAACTCCATGCAGAATCTTAAGGAATGCCAAGATTTGTGCTAGTCTTCAATCAATCTTTGACTTTGCGTCTTATACAAGTTTAGTGACATTGTATGTGCTTTAATTCCTTTTCCTCTTTTATGTTTTTTTTTTTTTAATTTACTTCAAAATAAAAATGATTTAGCAATTGTTATTTGGATGCAACTTGATTTTTTTTCTTTTTTTCTCTACAAAGGGATTTGAGCTTCAACAACATCACAGGCAATATTCCACTATCTCTACTTAGCCTGAGCTCCCTAAACTTGTTGTACGAAATGATTGTCTTAGTGTCCCATGTTTCACTTATACTTTTCAATATTACAACCATAATTTATATTTTTTTCTCTATTATCATCCTCAACAGATTCCTTGGGAATAATAGCATAACAGGCACCTTACCTGAAACAAAGAGTTTAACACTAAGTAATATGTAAGTGTATGCAAGTCACTTAGTATGTAAGTTTCTCCTAAAGAAATTGAAAAGAATTTTCTCCCTAATATATTAGCTAGAAAAATTTTCTTATTATAGATACAAATCTTATCATGTTATGATCGTTGTTGAAATTTAAGACTTTCAACTAAATATCAATTCCTTCTAACTCCTACAGAGATCTATCATACAATCAATTGTCAGGGAGCTTGCCATATTGGGTCAATGAACCAAACTTAGCGTTGTAAGTCATAGAAAAATTTATATTTTCTTATTTAGTAATCGCAATATTTTTTAATCATAAATATCCAATCATACCATTTAACCAATTCTTCACTTTATGTGCTTGCAAAGATGCCAATTTAGGAGTTCCATTGGTATTGCCATCATAGTACAAATATGTATATGCCTATAAATAGGAAACATAAGAGAAGGATAAAAGAAGATGAAATAAATGACAATCTCTTCCATAATGATTAAATATGTTAATAATAAATCTTGCATATTCCTACATTAAATAGTTTAAACATGTGATGATTTAAATATAAAATTTTCATATAAATTTAAGGTGAGATAAAGGTTCTTAGCTTGCATTTGAAAATAATAGTGACCAAAGATGAA
Source organism: Dendrobium officinale (assembly GCA_019514585.1). NCBI lineage: Eukaryota > Viridiplantae > Streptophyta > Magnoliopsida > Asparagales > Orchidaceae > Dendrobium > Dendrobium officinale. Next base: position 5,142,320 of record CM033686.1, on the reverse strand, counting down.
CTAGTCAAAGGTTTTGTTGCACAAAGGTTGTAATTATTTTTAGGGTAGTACAATTACTCAATGAAAGATAGTAATCTTTATTGAAAACAAAGCATTGACAACAAGACCTGTGCCAATGAAGGCACGTGTAAGATCCTTGGAGGTATAGTGGTATAGAGTGTCGATGGAGTTCCTAATGGAAAGTGTCACCATAAAGTCATCATTGCTATTATCATTGGAGAACCAAGGATATCACATAGCTTTATAAACCTACAAAAAATTGAGGTGGCTAAGATTTTCGATCGTGAATGATGAAGATCAAGAACTATGAGAGCGATCTATTTGTGAAGTTGAAGATAAATAACCAAGTTTACACTACAATATGTATTAGAATTTAGAGGCTTTAAGTGATAGATCTAAATATATCGCTATGAAATCATATTGTAAGAAAGAAAGAATCATAGAGGTCCACACCTTTATTGAATTGTCATCTTAATACAAGCATATATGTGCTTATATAAAAAAAATAATAATAATAATAATCACAAAACATAATAATGGAGAACATGCTCAGTAATGATAAATATAAGAATAATTAATATATATATTAACAAATGTAATAACTTAAATGCACTAACAATTTTTTTAACACTTCATAGTTCTTTCCTATACTAATTCTTTTGTTTCATTCCAAACAAGAAGAAAGCCGAAATTTAGAATTTATTTTACTTTGTGATAGGAACTTGGTTGCCAACAACTTTGTCGCAGACAATTCCAATAACATGTAATTACCTTCATTTACCTTATTGTGTAAGTTAAATTTCATTTTGATTTATACTAGAACTTGAAATTTATTTATGATTTCACTCTCAGTGTCTTACCTTCAGGATTAGACTGTCTTCAAAGAGACATGCCATGCTATCGAGACTTTCCGGCTTGTAAGTTGCTCTCCACATCTTCATGCATTTTCTTCTCTTCATGAGCTCAAAAAATATATTTAAAGTATTTTAAACTTGTAGATTATCAATTTGCAATAAATTGCGGTGGAGGTGCAAATGTGACGAGTTCTCATGGAACTAACTTTGACATAGATAATGCTAATCTCAGTGCAACATCATATTTTGTTACTAATTTAACAAAATGGGCAGTAAGCAATTTTGGAAGGTTTATAGATGCTTCAATTAATCCTAATGCAAATTATATAATTAGTTCTCAGATCCAATCCCAGAACACACTTGATTCAAAATTGTTTAATACTGCAAGGATGTCACCATCCTCATTAAGATACTATGGCTTGGGACTTGAAAATGGGAATTACACAGTAAAGCTACAGTTCTCTGAGATTGGAATACCAGATCAACCAACTTGGACAAGCTTAGCTAGAAGGGTTTTTGACATTTATATACAGGTAAGCAAACTAATCATTGAGAATGTCTTGTTTGAATTCTTATAAAGGATATGGAGCAATCGATCTTGATTAATTTAAAGAAAATAGCAGATTGTGAATTGGTTTTAATTGGTTAGTGTTAAATTAGGTAAATAATATAACAAATGGTTAAAATTAAAGTTATATATATTTATATATGTATACTTGTCTACTTGAAACTAACATCTAACAATATAATAAGTAATTGAGTAGCTTTTATGATTTTCCTTATTTTCAAGGTGCTAATAGGATCAAATATATAATTTCAGGGCATGCTTAAGGAGAAGGACTTTGATATAAGAAAGGAAGCTGGTGGGAAATCTTTTAGAGTAGTCTTGAAGGAGTACCAAGCTCCTGTAACAAACAACTTCTTAGAAATACATTTATTTTGGGCAGGAAAGGGCACAACTTTTATTCCTAGTCCAGGATATTATGGGCCATCCATTTCTGCAATCAGTGTATCTCCTTATGGTATGCATTTTTCTATGAAATTTTAATTAAAATTTCCTCAAAACCCCCCAAATTATTTTATTGCTATAAACATTTACAGATTTCATTCCATCTGTGAGCAACAAACCCCCACATTTCTCTTCATCAAATAACAATACAGCTCTAGTTTTAGGGATTGTATGTGGTGTCGTAGTTTTGGTACTTATCGTGTCTGCGATATTAGTGTGGAAACATAAACAAAAAAATCTTAACAAAGTTAATGAAGGTAAACTTTTTTAAGGAATCTGAAATTTTTTTATTATTTATGAATGTATAGCGTTTGTATTTCCTTTTGATTTGACTAAGTTAACATGTCAAATAATACAGAGTTGTTAGGAATGACTGCTATACCAAATACATTTAGCTATTCTGAATTGAGAACAGCAACTGAGGATTTTAACCGGTCAAATTTTCTCGGAGAAGAGGGAGGATTTGGGCCTGTATTCAAGGTCTGTTTGCCCTATACATGACAATGTCAAATTTTATCTCACCACATAATTATTCTTAAAATAGTCTAATTTTATCATAATTTTTATCTTTCAATATCATAAGAGTTTCACCAGTGAAAAATAAATATGACACTACTTTTCAAAGGCAAGATGTGAGCACAGTGCATTTATTTTTTCACCTAAAATTATATAAGCACATTGTTAAAACTTTCAAACATCCTTATACAACTACAATTATCTTGTGCAAACTAATTATATGACTTGTAGAGTTGATAGTAAAATGGATTTATTTGTTTTATCTAAGGGAAAACTACATGATGGAAGAATGGTAGCAGTAAAGCAGTTATCATTAGCATCTCAACAAGGCGAGAGACAATTCATGGCAGAAATAGCAACTATATCAGCAGTTAAACATCGCAATCTAGCTAAGTTGTATGGTTGTTGCATTGAGGGAGACAAAAGACTCTTGGTTTACGAGTACCTAGAAAATAAGAGCTTGGATCAAGCTATTTTCAGTATGTTTTGAAATAACTAGTAGCTTGGAGCAACAATTTGAGAAATTCCTTTATTTGACTGGTTACTTTTTGCAGGAAAAAGGATTTGCATCTTGACTGGGAAAACACGCTTTGAGATTTGTTTGGGAGTAGCAAGAGGCTTAGCCTATCTTCATGAGGAATCAAGTGTGAGAATTATTCACAGGGATATAAAATCTAGCAACATTCTATTAGATGGTAATCTTACCCCAAAGATATCAGATTTTGGTTTGGCAAAGCTTTACGATGATAAGTGGACTCACATTAGCACAAGAGTTGCAGGCACAATGTATGTAATGATATTTCAGACATTTTTTATTTTTCTGCATCATTTATAATTCAAAATTATGATATTTGTAGAGGTTATTTGGCACCTGAATATGCTATGAGAGGGCATTTAACAGAAAAGGCAGATGTCTTCGGTTTTGGAATTGTTGCTCTAGAAGTTCTGAGTGGAAGGCGTAATTCAGACCCCTCTCTGGAGGAAGAGCAAAGCTACTTACTTGATTGGGTAGGCAATGATTATAAATTAACAACTAAATTATCATTCAAATTCATATGTTTTGACCAGGCGGACAAAAATTTATGCTATTTAATATAGAAAATGCGATGAAGGACAAAAAAACATTCAATGACTCGTTAATAGTGCAGTGTGCACGCATATATTTTAGCATATTTGCATGAAGTAAAAGAAACAACTATAGTCATAGTTCCATTATGAATTTACATCATGCACGCATATATTTTAACATTCTTCCCATTAATTCCTCTTTCATTCACTTGCCAAGTATTGAAATGTTAACTAAGGCTTTATTTGAGATAATTTCTTACTATTTTCTAAAATTGTTTTAGAGAATCGAATTTTTTTAAACTGTTGTAGAAAGCAGCTTTCTAGTACAAAAGTCTTTTAAAGGTTAAAAAAGCGGTCACAAAAAAAGCCTAAATCTGAACATATAACATAACGCAATACCTAACATGATCTTAATACTTATGTTTCAGGCTTGGCATTTATACGAGCAGAAGCATGAATTGGACTTGGTGGATCCAAGTCTATCATCATACAATAGAGATGAAGCCACTCGAGTAATTGGTGTTTCTCTTTTATGCATCCAAGCATCGCCAACATTACGGCCGGCGATGTCGATAGTGGTGGCCATGTTGGCCGGATTTCTCGAGGTTAATGAGGTCACCTCAAGGCCTAGTTATTTAACAGAATGCCACTTCAAAGATATAAGCAGTAATTTGGCTAGTGCTGGTTTTTGCAAATCAGCAGACCTGAGAGAGACGAATAGCCAAGTTAACGTGCCATCAAATCCAGATAATGTGAATCTGTGATTTAAATGGGGACTAGTCCTTCAGCTAATGCGCTATTAAGGGAAAACTCTGTTGGGAAGGAAGAGGATCCCACTTGTTGTAAGGTAAAACCAATGTGCATCATTTATAGTGTAAAGAAATTCACGCTTTCTTAAACAATTGGTCATCCTACATCAAATCAGTTGCACGAATCATAATGATTTATAAACGGCTACATAAATTCAAAGTCGCATATAGAGCTAATTTAAAAGATAAAACAGATACAAGTCATTAAAAGACTAAGAACAGGTGGGAAGTATTTTCTCTATATTTAGGGTCTATTTTGATCAATTTTTTTGCTGCTCTTTTAGACAAAAAGCATAATATCTTTTTTTTAGGTATGTTTTTTCACTATTTTTTAAAAAATTTTATGACGAAAAAATTGGTTTTTACAATCATAATAGTTAATTTATTTTTGTATAACAACTTCAGAACTAACTTTACAAAGCCCTGTAGTCGTCCTAAATAAATTTTCAATATTAATTTTGTTTTATGCATTCCACTTGTCCTTGCAGGTGTGTTGAAAACATATTTAGGTTGCTTGTTTAGAATTTTTGAACGGTTAATATCAATCACTCCTACTCTGTTGGTTAATATCAATGACTCCTACTCTGTTTTAGGTCTGTTTGGGATGGCTGTAATTTTTTGTAAAGACAGTTGCAAAGTTAGTATAGAAAAAATATGCATTTTGAAGGCTGCCATTCTCCGACCTGGAAAATTATAAAGATGGGGGCTTTGTTCCTTAAAAGAATTGTTAGATGGGAGGTATCCAACGGTTACTCAATCAACTGGATGCAGGACACTTGGATTTTAGATAGAAATCTTGCTTATTGGCCGACTTTTATCAACACTCAAAATAATTATGAATTACTTCTTAAGTCTTTTATTACCAATGGTCGTTGGGATATGGACAAACTGAAGATTGCTTTCGGAGAACATCTTCTAAAACTTATACTTAAAATCCTGATCTGGAACGATGGAAATGCTGATTCGGTCGTTTTGAATGCTAAATTCTCTCGGAAATCAATTACAGCATTGGCATATGAAGCTAGTTTGGATCATAAGGAGGAGGTAGTTCATTGGAAGTGGTTTAAAAAATTAAAGTTGAAACCGAAAATAGAACTTTTTTGGTGGAGACTTTGTTATGATGCTATTCCTTCTAACGTTTTTTTGTTCAAAAGAAAGCTGAGTAACTGTTCGGGATATCCTAGAGGATGTGGGGAAGATGAAGACAACAATCACTTAGTTGGGAGTTGCTCCAAAATCAAGAAAATATTTGACTTATTGAATTGCTGGGGATTTAACATGCCTATTTTTAATTGCTTTGAAGACTGTTTACACAGCCTACATAATGACGTGGGAAGAAATATGATTTTCGGAAATATTTTTTGTAACACGGTTTTTCTGGTTTGGAAGAGCAGGTGTAAGTATATTCATGATAATTATGAGGATTCAGACAACTATATTGCTGCTAATGCTATTTCTATTGCCTTGAGAAGCAATTTTATTCATTTCCAACCGGAATACTGGGGTGCTAACCAGCTTTTGCTGAATTCGACTTGGCATCCTCCTCCTACCGGATGGATTAAAATAAACATAGATGCAGCTCTTAAAAGGAATCACTTGGCAGGAATGGGTGGTGTGATCCGAGATGATAAGGGGAGGTTTTTGATGGCTTTCGACAACAACTCCTTGCATTGGGATTATGAGATCCCTTCACTTGAGGAAGAAGCACTTCCTCATGGATCTTGAAAGAGGAGGAGGGAGAGTGGAGAGGGAGGCGGTGAGCCAAAATCTGCACAAATTCTTTATTCCTTTTGGCTGCCTTCCTAATACAAGCTAAAGCCTATTAATAGGCACAAAAGCAACACCTACAGCTATACAAATAGCTACACAAAAGCAAACCTAAATCTAGGACTAATACCTAACAATCACCCCCTTAGTCTAGATTTTACAAAACAAAAGATAACCACTGTTCTTGATAGAACAGCCAAAGAATGATCATGTCGGTCTCCTCCGTCAAAAAACGTCCACCGACATTTAAGCTCCACCTCCAGACAGATATCCTGTCGCACTGCGTCCAACGCAGCCAATCCCCGAGCACCCCTAGCCCGGATTCCGCGCCCTGTGCATCCACCAGCACCCTGCGCCTCAGTGCCCGCGCCCTGCGCCTCCAGCCCGCGTCCAAATGCCACAAGCCCGCGCCCGCGCCTTGCACTCATGTGGTCTCTCTCCGACCACATCCTGCACATCCACCCGTGCAGCGAGCCCTGCGCCCTCACTAGCGCTCCGCTCGTCACAAGACCACGCTCCGCACTGCCGCATCCGGCCAGTACCCTGCGTGTCTTTCACCAGTGCCCCGCGCTCCTATGCGGACTCCTCGTGCACCGCACGACCACGCATCTCCAAGCGCCCCGCACTTTCAACCCTGCTCTCCAAGAGCAGCCGACACTACCTCAGTGCCCCCCGGACTCCACCGGAAATCCAAAAAAACTCCACCTCCAAAGAGGATCTTCAACAGTAAAAAATAAGAGGCTTAAAGAGAACAACAGGAACCGAAAAAATGCCAAACCGGAACTTGATTTAAGATCAAGCAAAAAAACTCTGGCCTCAACGGCTTCCATGCCTCCGCTCTTGTTCACCTTCGTCAACCACGCCTATATCAAGCAAACCAGAAAATCACCCAATAGGTTTTGTTCTTGCAATCAAGAAGCACAAGGTCTACCCACGTCCACCGCATCCAACTCCTCAGCATGGAACAACTGTCTGGAACGAACCTCCTGCCTCGCTTCTTGCTGATTCGATGGCTCTATCTCAAAAGATTTTCACAGAAAACCATTAATCAATACCTAAAGCCATCTACAACCAGCTTCAAGACACCTCCGCAGCCTTCTTGCACAAGAGCCAGGCAGCCAGCATCAAAATCCCTGCCGCCTTGTTGTATCCCGATCGGACACCATGCCCGATTCCGCCTTCACCCACGCGATCAAACCGCCATCTCCGATCGGACTTGTCCCGTGCCAAAGTCACTTTTGGCTTCTTGCGTGCAAAAAACAGCGGCCAAGACACCTCCGGCTTCTCTGATTCTTGCTCGTCCGCCTCCGAGCCGCACGAGTCCGGCTCTCAGACTCACGTCCGAGCTTAGCCGCCGACCGCCTCCTTCGTTTTCTTAGACAAGAAAACCACCTCCGGCTCCTCCACTCGAGATCGCCACCACCGTGGCTCTGATACCAGATATGAGATCCCTTCACTTGAGGAAGAAGCACTTCCTCATGGATCTTGAAAGAGGAGGAGGGAGAGTGGAGAGGGAGGCGGTGAGCCAAAATCTGCACAAATTCTTTATTCCTTTTGGCTGCCTTCCTAATACAAGCTAAAGCCTATTAATAGGCACAAAAGCAACACCTACAGCTATACAAATAGCTACACAAAAGCAAACCTAAATCTAGGACTAATACCTAACAGGGATATTTCACATTTGGAGTTAATGGCTGTTCTCGATCTGAAGAATGTGGTCAAATGTTGGATGATGGAGGCTCAAGGTGTGATCATTGAAGGAGACAACTTGAATATTATCAAAGTGCTTAAAAATTCAATCAAAGATTGGAAGGTTAGTAGAAAAATTGATGAGAGTTTGGCTTTCTTACTTGAGTTTAAGCAAATTGTTTTTTCGCATTCTTTTAGGAATGGGAACAAATTAGCGGATATTTGTGCTAATTTGGCCCTTGTGAGATCTTTTTTATGGGAAGATCTTCATGATGTTATGATTCCTCCTTCTTTCTTGTATTGCTAGAAGGAGGAATGTGATGCTTTAGGTTTGCTTTGACTTGTAGTTCTTTGGTTCTTTTAATGCAATTTCAGCATTTCTTTCAAAAAAAAAAAAAAAAGAAGGCTGCCATTAAAAAAATAAAATAAAAAAGCAAGCTCTTTTTTTTTTAAAAGTAAGGAGAAAATAGTTTTATCCCAAACTGACCCTAAATCTTACTCATTCATGGCTAAGGCCAACTGGTGAAATGCATTTCAAATATAAAAAGATAACATTATAATTAATACGTTATCAAAATTCGCCTTGATCCAGCTGAACAATTATTACGTCCTCTGACCGGACGTAGAGCTACGTTCGGCCGCCAATAACATGTCGCCACGTGCTCTTACTCTTTACCGCGCGGCCATACGACTTGACCCGGAGCGGAACCTGGGAATGCTATGTTCGCGATTTTCTCGGTATTGCTCGGTATTTGCTATGTATTGCTTTGCAAAAATGAGAAATACCGCTCTGTGAAGACCAATACCATGCAAATACCGAGTTGTACCGAGTTTTTTTACAACTCGGTACAACTCAGTATTTGCTCAGGATTTGCTCGGTATTGCTAGGGATTTGCTCGGTATTGCTAGGTATTTGCTCGGTATTGCTAGAAAAAACTCGGTACAACTCGATATTTGCTCGGTATTGCTCGATATTGGTTATTGCCGAGCAAAATCGACCAATACCTAGCAATACCGAGCAATCTTGGGTCCATTCCGGGTCGGATTGTCGGGCCGCGCGGTAAATAATGAAAACGTGTGGCGTGAATCTACTGGCGGCCGAACTTAGAGTTGCTTGCGGATCTCTGCGCTAGAATAAGAAGAAGGGGAATTTAAAAAAAAAAAAAAACTAAAATGATTACCTGTATCGAAATCATTCGCGAAACCCTGCCGAAGTCGCGTCCGGCTCTCTGCCGAGTCCCTCTCCGACAAAGCCTCACATCCCGACGCGTTCTCCCGTCGAAAGCTCAAACCCCATACCTGCTCCAGCCCTAAGCTCATCCGACCGACCTCCCTAGCCGACGCCAGCAGCAGTAACCGAACTCCATCTTCCCCTGTCTCTGCCAAAATCCAAAGCCCTAGCTCCTGCCCTAGCCTTCTTCGCCTTCTTCGTTGCTGGTCGACTTCGCGGCCTCTTCGACGACATTCCCTTTCCTGTCAAATCGGGAGTTACGACATTTTGATCGAAAATAAGGACGGGAGCTCGCTGACTTGCGAAGGTAACCATCTCCCATTCGCAAGCTTCTTCGGCCAAATCTTGTAAATATGCCGAAGTTAAAAGAGGGAAGCAGAAGAATTAACTCTTTGTGAGATTTGTCCCCTAAATCCTATTCATGAGGATTTAGAGAAAATCCTGCTCAAATTCTGTGAATCCGACAGCCTTAGTGATTAATCCTGCTCAAATTTGCATAAATCCATTGTTTATTAATATTAATCTAATTAGTTTTAGTTATTTTTTGTTAATTATAATTCATTGATTATTTTCATTAATTATTACTAATTATAATTAGTTTTGTTTAATTATAATTATTTTTTATTAATTTAAATTATTTATAATGCATTTTTATTTAAATATAATTAGTTATTATTAATTATACTTAATCCAAGTTAATTATAATTAATTTAAGTAAATTGCAATTAATTTTTCAAATTATGATTAATTTTAGTTAATTATAAAAATTGTTATCAAGTATAATTAATTATTATTAATTATAATTAATTTGTATTTATTATAATTAATTGTATTTAGAATAATTAATATACGTTAATTATAATTAATATTTATTAATTATAATTAATTATTAGTAATCATAATTAATTTTTTATTTAAACTTAATTAATTTTCATTAATTATAATTGCTTTTTAATTATTTTTGTTAATTATAATTCATTGATTATTTTTATTAATTATACTTAATTATTACTAATTATAATTAATTTTGTTTAATTATAATTACTTTTTATTAATTTAAATTATTTATAATACAGTTTTATTTAAATATAATTAGTTATTATTGATTATACTTAATCCAAGTTAATTATAATTAATTTAAGTAAATTGCAATTATTTTTTCAAATTATGATTAATTTTAGTTTATTATAAATAATTGTTGTCAAGTATAATTAATATACATTAATTATAATTAATCTTTATTAATTATAATTAATTATTAGTAAGCATAATTAATTTTTTGTTAAACATAATTAATTTCCATTAATTATAATTTTCATTAATAATAATTAATCTTAATTAATTATAATTAATTTTCGTTCATTATAATTAATTGCTCTTAATTGTTATTGGCTACCAATATGTAAATGCATCTCTTACCTCGAGCCTCGTCCTATTAACAACATCACCGTCGTCGTGCAGCGAGCAACTATATATACACGTTTTTCTTAACGTAGTGGGAGGAAGCTCGTCGCGATGCTTGCGACGAGGCAGATAATCACTTGAAATTTCATTTCCGATGTTCGCGGCGCACCGAAAAATCACATATATATGCTTTTCTTAGAATTGTGGGAAGGGAACCCAGTGCAGCGCCTACGATGGGACGGGCGAGCTTAGTACACGCTCTCATAGCGTGGTGGGGACTCTTATAAGTTCCCTTAAGCGTTCATGTAGCATAGCAGAGCGAGGGAAAGAACTATGCTTTCAAATTGGTACATTCGATGACCTATACACGCCTTTCTTGGCTTGGTGGGAATGAAGACTACGGCCACGGTGTCATCTAACATAGACCGTACACATCTTTCTTGCCTTGGCGGGCAGGTTTAGACTTCTATTGTTTCCCCAAAATGGGAGAGACGCCGAGAGGTTGCCGAAATTTGTGATGAAGAGGGGATTAAAACTTGAACTAAATAAGGACTCAACTTTGATTTGAACTTGAACTATAGGGGACCTGAATAAGACTTGAACAAAAACAAAAAAAACTTGAACCCAAACTAAATACATAATTTGAACTGAACTCAAATGAATTAACTTTGAATTTGAGTATAATGCAAACAAATTTAAACAACCAAACTTGAATATAAGGGATTCGAATCGAATGTGACTTGAACCATTTAAACAATCAACTAAACTTGTGATGCAAGGAATTAGACACAAATGACTTTAGGCTTGACTTAGATTTGAGATGTAAATAAAATGAATGATCAATAAAGTAATTGATTTAAATAATGGAACCAAGTTGTTAATGAAGGTTAATACTTCGGTTGGAATGAAAATAAATGATGTATCAAATTCATCATACATATTGAATCATCTTTGAGGACAAAGAGCTTGCAAGTAGATTTTGTTTGCAAGCAATGAGGAGATTACAATGTCATCATACATAGCTAGCAAATGCAAAGGTGTGGACAAGATATCAAGTATACCACTGATGATGGTTAACTTGTGAAGGGTATATTTGTTGAATACACATGTAGAAAGGAGCATCTAGTGAATATGACTCGCCTACAAGCATGATTCAGAAAGTTTTAAATGAGGTGTTTTATCTATAATAGAAGGAAGTCTATAGTGTAAGGGACCACAAGGATACATACAATGGGTATGTTGATTCATTAGAAAGACTTTTAATGAATATGTTGATTCATTAAGAAGATGGTGCAAACGACATAAAACCTATGGTACAAACGTCAAATTATCTCGTGAGTCTACCTGAAGGAATTTGAAAGCATTGAGGAAACGAGTCATTAGTGAATGTGATGACTCCTTGTCCTTAATGTCAAAGTACAAGTAAATGTACCCGGTTGTCACAATCAACTATCGTTCGATTGCAAGAAAATACACTGAACGTCCATAAATTATATCGATCAATATGCAATGAACACTCCGCATCATTGATAGTAACTTAACTTCAAGCAAGTATAACAATTCCTTACAAATTGAAGGGGTTAATATGCGATGAACATATAAATGTAAGGTGCTTGCAAGCAAGAGCAAGAGATTTGGAACACATATAATAATGTTATTAACAATCAATGCTAGAAGATGACATATTAAATATGCCATAAGAATATAACTAAACCCAAGCATAAACCATAAACTAAAATATTCATGACGTAAGCCCCAAATTATTCATATATAGTCAATTTTGTTCGGGAGTATCACATTTCTCCAATTTCGTTATGTTTTATTTTTTATTAATATATATTATTATTACATGAATTTTATTTTATTATATAAAAAGAAGAAAAAATTAGAAATAGGACGAATGAGGTCAGAGGTGGATCTACCTAAAGCCCCCTAAAAACAAAATTATTATATGATATTTTAGGAAATTATCCCATGTAATCTTTTTTTTAGTCTTTATTACAAGGATTTTTAGGCAATTGCCACCCCTAAAAGTTTTAAAGATTATGGTCTTCAGCAATTTCCCATAGCATAATTAAAAACATTGAGTAAATGTATTATTATTAGGGAACGATGAATCAAATACAAAGAGAATTAGTAAAGATAATCCAAAAATATACTTACAACCAAAATTTATTTTGGGGGTATTGCTACCCCCGGAAACCCCCACAGGGGTGCTGGCCCTTGACCCCGGCATATATGTGAAATCTCTACACTTATTATTTATTAATATATATTATTATTATTATTACATAAATTTTTTAATTTATTAGATTAAAAAAGATAAAATTAGCTATATGACGAATGAGGTTAGGGTGGATCTACTTAAAGCCCCCTAAAAACAAAATTAGTATATGTAGGTAATTATCCCTTGTCATCTATTTTTTAGTCTCTATTACAAAAAAATTTAGGCAATTGCCACCCCTAAAAGTTTTAAATATTATGGTCTTTAGACAATTGCCCGTAGCATAATTAAACACATTGTGTAGATGTGTTATTATTAGGGAACGATGAACCAAATAAAAAGAGAAATAGTAAAGATAATCCAAAAATATACTTTCAATCAAAATTAATTTTGGGGGTGCTGCTGCCTCGGGAAACCCCACAGGCATATATGTGAATTCTCTATACTTATTATTTATTAATATATATTATTATTATCACATAAATTTTATTTTATTGTATAAAAAGAAGAAAAATTTAGCTATAGGATGAATGAGGTCAGGGGTGGATCTACCTAAAGCCTCTTAAAAACAAAATTATGATATGATATTTTAGGTAATTATTCACTGTCATCTATTTTTTAGTCTTTATTACAAGAATTTTTAGGCAATTGCGACCCCTAAAAGTTTTAAAATATTATGGTATTTAAGCAATTCCCTATAGCATAATTAAACACATTGTGTAGATGTGTTATTATAAGGGAACGATGAATCAAATACAAAGAGAAATAGTAAAGAGAATTCAAAAATATACTAACAACCAAAATTTATTCTGAGGGTGCTGCTACCCTCAGAAACCCCAGCAAGAGCAGACAAGTTTCATACATTCTATAAATTTGCTGTGACATATAATTTTCTTGTTAGATTTGTTACTTGGAGAACAAACATTGAAGAGTACAATTGTAAGCGATAACAAAATTATCCATATTTGACTAATGTTGGCTTGATTAGTACCAAAAGGTTAATTTCCATATATACCATTTTTAAAGTTGTTCAATGCAATTTAATATTAAGCTATGCAACGGATATAAGATGTCTAAGAGTGGGAGAGGTTGGGCTTTAGCCTGGCTTTGGTAATTATAGGTGATATTATATTCTACCGTTATTTGATTATATTTTAAAATAAATCTCATTAAAACATTAGAGTTATAAAAGCTCAACAATCAAAATCACAGTGAAATTCAAAACGATGTTAATAGGTCATAACAATCAATCTGATGATTTTTGGAACTCCGCTAGTTTTTCGGCACCCTAATTTTGCCCTATAAATATTTCTCTTTATGAGCCTAAATTTCATGCAGTACAGCTGAACACCTACAATATAGTACAAAATTCTGGAATAAGATAAGTTCAAAACTCATTCTATAAAGTGAACAATAATTTTTCTTGAATAAGAGCATAAACACACTTGATAACCCATCAGAAATCTCCCTTTAATTTTCACTTCCATCTCATAGAACCCACAGAATATTTCAAAAAGAAACAATCTTGCTTGACCAAAACCCATCATGCAAGACAATCCAAAAAAGAAAAATAGGTACAACAACAGAGAAAGAAAATACTAGAAATAATACTTACACAAGAAAATGAAAATAATGAAAAGTATGTGCCTTCCTTCTAAAAGGGGAGAGGCATAATATTATTAAAACTAAATTTCAATTGTCAGAACTAATTTATTTGGGAGTTCTAGAAAAACATTACAATTAGTTATTATGGGAGTTGGCATACCTCTAAAGTAAATTTCGGTTGAAACCGAATCAAACTATGTTTTTCTACTCTATATAATGCACTCCTGTAACCTCAAGATAATGGAATGAAACCTTTCCTCTATATAATGGAATGAAACCTATATAATGCACTCCTGTAACCTCAAGATAATGGAATGAAACCTTTCCTCTTTTCTTTTACTCTGTTCGTCTCTGGCTTCTCCGAAATGCCACTTATGTTTTACTACATAGTTTCAGAGCATATACGCACTATTCGTACATACAATGGAGGCGAATTCATTAATAACAAATTCAAAACATATTGTAGATCCATCGTCATAAGTCATCAATCTACTTGCCCGCATACCCCATCTCAAAATGGGGTCGCCGAACGCAAACATCGGCATCTTATCGAAACCACGAGGTCTCTTATCATACAAGCTGCCTTACCCCTTCATCTTTGGATCGACACCCTCTTAATTGCCAATTATCTCATCAACTGCCTACCCTCTCCCAACACTCATAATAAATCCCCCTTTGAAATTATACACGGCCAACAACCGGACTACAATCACCTCAAAGTCCTCGGTTGTTTATATTATCCATGGCTCAAGCCTTACACCTGCAACAAGCTCTCACCCATCTCTCATCCCTGCGTGTTCATCGGCTAGGCCCACCAACAAAAAGGATACAAATGCCTGGATCTCAAATCTAACAAAATTTACACATCGCGCCACGTTATATTCAATGAAAATACGTTCCCCTTTGCAACCAAGTTCTCTCACTATCCACCACAGTCAAACCAATCGCAAGCCATTCCCCCACTCTTACTGGTTCCAAATGTTAGCATACCTCAATCCCTAAAAACAAAACCTCAACCCACACACTACACACACGACACATCCCAGCATCCAAATCACCGCTCCAACACATCAACAACCACATACAGCCAAGCCACAAACCCAGAAATCTTCGTCCAGAACACTCTCCCAGCTGATCGATCCCTAGCCACCTCGCCATCTCAAGAACTCACAGATCTCTCTCAACCCACGCCCATACCATCACACTCCATGGTCACCAGGCTAAAAAGTGGCCTCTCTAAACCAAAGAAGATCTTTGATCTTGCCCACATTCTCCAACCAGCCAAACCTACCACATACAACCAGGCAATCAAATCCGAACAATGGCGCACCGCCATGTCACAAGAATTCCAAGCTCTTCAAGCTCAAGGAACCTGGGAATTAGTTCCGCCGCAACCCTCCATGAACATCCTCGGATCAAAATGAACCTTCCGAATCAAATATAACTCCGACGGCACCATTGCCCGCCACAAAGCACGCTTAGTGGCAAAAGGATTCAATCAAGAACAAAACATCGACCACACCGAAACATTCAGCCCCGTCACCAAAATGCCAACCATATGGGTCCTCATTCTCATCGCTCTTCATCATAATTGGATTATTCACCAACTCGATGTCTCGAATGCATTCTTACACGGTACCCTATTCGACACCGTCTACATGTCTCAACCGTCGGGCTTCCAACATTCAACTCATCCACAGTACATCTGTAAGCTCAAGAAAGCACTTTACGGTCTTAAACAATCACCAAGGGAATGGTATGCGACGCTCTCCAATCACTTACTCAATTACGGCTTCCGAGTCAGTGCCTCCGATCACTCCCTTCTCACATACAACTCCGATAACATCCGCCTTTACATGCTCGTCTACGTCGACGACATACTACTCACAGGTAATTCCCCATCCGAAATCAATAAATTATTAACTAATATCCACGCAACCTTTCAGATGCGAAATCTCGGTTCTCTGTCCCAATTCCTGGGCATTCACACCGCCAAAACACCATCTGGCATCATTCTACATCAACAACACTATGCAAAGACCATCATTCAGCGCACCGGCATGGAGCAATCCAAACCAGTCTCAACTCCAATGTCCTGCCGAACAACCGTCACAGGCACATCAAATGAACCGTATGACAATCCGCATTTCTACAGATAGATTATAGGCTCACTTCAGTACCTAATTATAACCCGACCGGACATACAATTCGCCGTTCAACAACTGTGTCAACATATGCAAGCTCCTTTCAACATCCACTACGAAGCCATGAAACGTCTACTTCATTACATACACTGCTCCTCCTCCACAGGTATTCCTCTAGACCGAACCAACTTAACATTAAAAGGCTATGTGGACGCAGATTGGGTTACCAATCATCATGATCGTAAGTCGATCTCCGGATACTGCAATTTCCTTGGCAACTCGCTCATCTCATGGCAAGTAAAGAAGCAAAATACAATAGCCCGATCATCCACGGAGGTCGAATACAGAGCACTCTCCACCGAAGCATCCGAGATCTTATGGCTTCGTCAACTACTTGAAGACTTTCACACATCTCAAACTGAACCTACCAAAGTCTTCTGCGACAACATTTCCGCAATCGCACTAGCCAACAACCCGATTTTTCACGCTCGAACTAAGCATATCGAGGTGGACTGTCATTTCATCCAAGAGTGCATCAAGAAAAACACCATCTTCGTTCATCACATATGCACCGAAGATCAGCTAGCCGACCTCTTCACCAAAGCTCTACCTAACAACCGGTTCAAAATCCTCTCCACCAAACTTACATCTGCTACACACCCATAAGCTTAAGGGGGGCTGTTAAGCCACCTTTACACGTGGCAAAGCAAGACCGGTTCCTCATTGTACCATTAGACTCTTCTTGTATTATTTCTTTATCTGTTATGTACTTTCTTTATTTTGCTACTCTATATAATGCACTCATGTAACCTCAAGATAATAGAATGAAACATTTCCTCTTTTCTTTTACTTTGTTCGTCTCTGGCTTCTCTGAATGCCACTTATGTTTTCCTACAGTAACGAACATTAATTTTCATAATTATTATATATTTTTCAAATTTATTAATTATCTATAATACAATGAAGGGACAAAATAATTTTAGAATAAATAAAATGTATGGCCAAGATTTGTTGTTGATGACAATTTAAGCAGCATTTAAATTTGTTTGTAAGGTAATAGTTTTGAAATTTAATTGACTCTTATAGCTGAAGAAATATTTGTATATCAAGCTAGTGTTTTAGAATATTAAGGTTTTATTTGGGATGATTTTTTTATTGCTTCTTAAAGTAGCTTTTTATTACAAAAATTTTAATTTTTATACTAGAAAGCTACTTTAATAAGCAGTAAGAAAGTCGTCCCAAACGAAACCTATGATTTCATTTAAGATAGCTTTCTTAATGTTTTCTAAAACAAGTTTTTAATAAAAAAAAAATTCTTGAATTAGAAATTTGTGTTATAAAAAGCCGGCTTAGAAAACAGTAAGAAAATTGTCCCAAATGAAACCTAAGATTTCCTGCTTTTAGTCATTGTTTTATAATTATTTTTAAGAAAATTGTCTCAACCAAAATCTATGTTGTTTTAACTTTGAAAATATGTGATATAATTATAAAATCTTTATATTGTAATCTTTTAATAAAATATTAATAATTTTAATATTTAAAAAAATAAGCAAGTACAATAATTAGTTTACTCTATTTTAATAAACAATAATTAATGATAATTAACATTGGCCTTGAACATGAAATAAACAAAAAAATTTAGTAAATGAGGATCATTCATTTTGAGTCAAGAGGTGTTCTATTTAAAAAATAAAGTAAGAAATAGCTCTAATTAATTAATTTCATTGAAATTTGGCAACACTTTTTTCTTAAGCAGCGAGATGGTGGGTTTAACAAAGTAACCTTCATTTTTTTTTCTTAAAGCACATTTACAAATTTATATTTCGAATGGCACTTTCATAAAATTTCATTAATTTGTTATTTTTGTTGTCGCATTCAATTAGAGTGATCATATTGTGGAAAATGTGGATGGCAGATAAGACATCTCCCAAAAATCATTAATTTGGTGATAGAGACAAACCTATGTAGAGCTTTAGGGTGGTAATTGTCTATCTTCTGTGATTACATATGTCATGATCTTATTTTACATATTTTTTGTGCGGCATTCAGACGGATAGTATCGTTCGCATATGATAAGTTATCATGAAATTATCTTGATTGGGCATGAATCTCGATGCAAAACTCAACTCGGAAACTTCAAAAATTAAATCTGGAAGCACCCAAACTCCGATTTCAGCGAGCTTACAGTCAAACTGAGCGTCTCGGAAATACGAACCCAACGACACCAAATTCAACCCAATCCGAGCCCAAATGGGTCCAAATCAAGGACCCAAAGCGCTGTTGGAAGGTTCAAAATGCAATTTGAGTTATCAAACGGTCTTCAATTTTAACGGGCTTATACTCAAATCAAGCGACTCGATGAGAAGAATCCAACGAGCCCAAGATCGCCAAATTCCAACATCATTAAGACCTCCAAATGTCCAACAAACGGTGCATGATCGAAGGGTTCAATATCGGCCATCCATTCAAACCACTACCTATTCGCCCCAGATCTCACACCTATTTACGAGCCATGCCACTCCAAAAAAATTATAAATAGAGCCATGATTCTTCACAAAGGGGACTCAAGTGAAGAGAGAGAAGAAGAGGATAAAGGGGAAAAGGAGAATCCTCTCCTCCTCGACCACCTCCGGAGTTCGTCCACTACAGGAAAACAACTCATTTCCGACAGAATTTTCGGCGGAAAAAAATTCGTCACAAATTCTGGCGGATTTCCAACGGAAAATTGTTGACGAATTTCCGACAAATTTTTTGAATGGTTTTCCGACGGATTTTTTTTTCGAAAGACTTTCCGGCGGATTTCCGACTGATTTCCGACGAAAATAAAAAAAAATTAAGTTATAATTTAATAACTTATTGTCAAATTAAATATCTTATATTTTAAAAAATAACTTAAAAATAAAATTTAATAACTTAAATTTTAGAATTTAATAACTTAAACTATAATAAAATAAAATAAATTATCATTTAATAATTAATAAAAAAATTAAATTATTTAAATTTAAACTTAAATTATAGTAAAATTTTATAATTAATTATTTTATTAAAATTAAGTTAAATAAATTAAAAATTTATTATTAAATTAAATTAACTAATATAATAATTTATTTTAAATTAAATTATATTTTTTATCTTTAAGAATTCATTGTTAAAAAAAATACTTAAAGATTTATTTTGTTTGTTTTAAGTTAAATAAAAAAAATATGAGAATTACTAGTTTTTTTCTAATGGCTTGGATGGCAGAAGGAGGATTGCTTAAGCGCGCAGAGGGGGGAAGGTGCTTGGTTTGAAACTCACTGAAGGCGCGGGCGGCCAACGCGGGTTCAGGTGGGCGAAGTAGGGCTCGGACGGGGTAGGTTCCACGCGGACTCGGGTTACGCCGGAGCGGGTTCTGGCTTGGCTTGGCAGGAGCGGGGGAGTTCGAGGCGGACTGAGCCGGAGCGAGTTCTGGGCTGGCCTGTACCGGAGCAGTTTTTTTTTTTTTTAATTTTTCTTGACATTCCGGCAAAAAAAAATTCCGCCGGAAATATTTTTCCAGCGGAAAATCCGTCGGAAATACGCCGGAAATATTTCCGTCGGATTATTTTTGTCGAAAAACATTTATCGACGCGCGCCAAACCGGCGCACCAAATTTCTTCGGAAATCCGCCGGAAACCAAGAAATTCCGTCGGATTTTACGTGTTATCGACGGATTTGGTCCGCCGGTAATAGCGTGTTTTCCTGTAGTGGTCCTGCCACCCGAACACGTCGGGATTCTACATGATATTCTGGAGAATGCAGGAATTCTGCCCAACTTCCACGTGATGCTGAAATTCTTCCCAATTTACAACAGAGTTCCCTCCTGACGCCGAAACTCCACCCAAGTGAAGCCGGAGTTCTCCTCTGCCACCAACAGACACCGGACTTCTACCCGACGTCGGACCTTCACTCTTCGCCAAGTTTCTACCCAATGCCGGACTTCTACCAGTTATCGGACTTCGTTGGACGTCTATGCAAAGATGGATTTCTTTCCTTTGTTGGACTTTCATCTGATGTCGTCCTTCTGATCTTCGTCGTCAGACAACAGTTCTTCTGACCTCTGTCGCCAGCCGATTACGGTCCTCCTTACTTAAATCGCCCGCCGACTACAGTCTTTTCGACATCCGTCACCCGTCGACTACGATCCTCCTGACTTATGTCGCCCGCCGACTACATTCTTTCCGACCTCTATTGCCCGCCGACTACGGTCCTCCTGACTTACGTCGTCCGCAACTACAGTCTTTTCGACCTCTATCGCCCGCAGACTACAATCCTCCTCACTTATGTCGCCCGCCCACTACACTCCTTCCGACCTCCGTTGCCAATCAACTACGGTCCTCCTGACATACGTCGCCCACCGACTACAAGTCTTCCAACCTCCGTCACCCTCCGACTACGATCCTTCCGACCAAACGAATATATCAACAATGACTCTTTGTATTAACATCATGTAATGTACTCCATAAGATGTACATCAAGCTAAGACCTTCCAACAAGGAAGGACCTCATTTGTAATCAACTACAATACTAGTGGATTCATTCAAACTGGGCTAGGCCCCGTGGGTTTTTTCCCCAATTCAGGAGTTTTCCACGTAAAAATCTTGATGTCTCATAAATGTTAGACCCTCTCACTTATTTGATTGCGTGCCGGATTTTTGTACAATGCTAAGACGTTAAATCTTATATTTCTCTACAGCTGCGAATACTCCTGGACGCAACAGGATATGTGAGTGAACATATTTTGTACATATTTATATATAATGTATGTCAAATCAGTATACACACTATGTACACATTGTGTGAACATTCACAGTCCGGACAATTCTTCCCGTCCGAATGCCTCACATAAAAATTACTTCTAAAAAAGAGGCTTATTATGCCTCTACTTGAAGGAATTAAATATGATTTGCAAGCGAGATGTCAAAACTTTTTTTTTAGTTAAAATAAAGGTAAGGATTACAGTGACCATATACAATAACAAAAGAAATAAACAGTCAAAGGATCTAAGAAGTCAAAATAAGTAAAGGGGGGACTGATGTAGAACGAAAGCACCGGCTTTGCTACGGAGAGGATCTCCTCTCTGTAATCTGAAATTGTTCCTTGCAAAACTGAAATAAATTTGGATTTATTCCAGCTCACAAAATCTGAAATTTTTTTCTTCAGGTTTTTGTGCCAAAACCTGAGAAAATTCTTAGGTTCCAAGTAGAAGGAATGCTTCACGAGAGGAGTTTGGGAACTAGATTAGGAAGTAATGCTTAGGCAAGATTTTGTTCACGGGAGCTTCTAGTGAAGGAATTCCACGTGATAGCCTGGGAAGCTTTCGGCCAAGAGAGGAAATACAGCAATTGAAATTGTTTCCAGATGACGGACTTAGAGTTTAAGAAACAATTAATTGGAAATTGCTGGTTGCTGGAAAATCAAGCCATTAATCAAACAGACAAAGGCATAAGGAATTTCGGCTGGAGCAAAAAGGGGAAAAAGGTAATAAATGTGAGTGAAGCCAAGGTGGAGGTGACTTAATTTGGAGAGTTATTTGAGGGAATTAATGTCTTAAATCTGAATTTAAATTCAGATTTGAGAATTAATGACCATTGGCTTAAATGGTGAGGGAGATTAATGGTGTGAATAATGCTAATTCGAATTCAAATTTGCATTAATGAAGAGCTCTTCCCTAATTGGAAACTAATTGATTACAAGGGAAAGATTAAGGGAGGCCGGCGGGATTTTTTTGAATTCAAAATTCTGAGATTTTATTTCAGAATTAATGACATCATTAAATGCCTAATTATTAAGAATGAATTAAGCAATAAATAAATTTGAATTCAAATCCTTCGTTAACTTAATCCCTCCAATTTAGGAAAGGCAATTAATAATTGGAGCAAAGGTGGGGGTTCTCGGTTGGGGTGATGGAGGGGTTGTTAAAACTGGCGGTTCAATGGGAAGGAGGAAGGGGTCGGTGGCGGTGGAAGGAGGAGATGGGGATGTCGACAAGGAGAAAATGAAAAGATAACGAAAAGAATAAAATCACGAACCCGGCCGTCTCCAAGGTTGGTGGGTGATTCGTTTGCCCTTCTCCAGGGGACTCAAATCACGAGCCCGGACCCATCCTGCGGCTGGTGACAACTTCGATTCCTCTCATAGGAATCTCACTAACGCTCTCTCACCAGAATAACACAAGTGTAGGAAACAATTTTTCATATTAATCAACCATCCATTACAATAGCTTAAGGCCCTTATTTATAGGCCATAACATGATAAAATAGAAAATTACAAAAATGCCCCTTGGGCCACATCACTCAAATAAATTAACCTAGGGGTAAAATAGAAAATAACATAAAATAGAAACTAAAATGTAGAAAATAATTCATAAATGACAACTTAAATTAGAGCCTTCGATTTACGACGCCTCATGTGATAGATGCGCCAGATCTTCGTGCCGATGTCCGCATCAGGGACTCAGGATGAAGCCCCCCCTGCACCAGCCTAGTAGCAAAGCACGGACCATCCATAGGTAGAAGTAATCGAACGCCAACCAACCAATGCAGAGGTACCCAAGTTGTCAACCAGCTTAGCCACAGAGGGGAAGCAAGGGCCTCCTCATCATTGTCCATTCCACCATCAAAAACAACTACAATAATGTTAGGAGCCAAATTTGAAGCCAAAACAAAGCCACCCAACACGCTCCAAAATGCAACGATCAGAAACCCATTTAATAAATGAGTAAAAAAGGTGGACTCGAATCATACTAGATATCTTGTTTTAATTATATATATATATATATATATATAACTAGCCTGTTTACTAAACAAATCAAAATATGTGACCTAAATTCGAACCATTTATTAAATGAGTTAACTCGAATTCAAATTTTTTAAGTCGGACCGGCATTGAATTGACGAGTCAAGTCATTTCCAAAATAGACTTCATGTGCAAAATCATTTGAGCATGGAGATGGACTCTTTCTAAATAAAAAATAAATAAATAAAGTTAAAAAAAAAAAAAAAAAAAAAACCTCATGAAGAGAAGAAAAACGCACTGCTAGTTTTGGCATTTTCTAAAGAAAAAAAATGAAAAAGACCTGTCAGTGCTCGTACTGCTTAAAAATTATTTACGCACACTTCTCAAAAATTTGCCTAACTAATAATTTCATTAATGATTTCGCCCACTTTGAAATGGACAGATTTTTATTGTACATTTTAATATGATTAAAAATTATGTCCCAAAAAAAAATTAAAAATTAAAATATTATATAAATAAATATTAAATTTTACATATTAGTTCAATATAAAATCCCTAATATATATAATATAGAAAAGTCAAAGTCATGTTCTCCAGACTTCTGCTAGCTTTCCTCAAGGAAGATCTTATAGATGACTTTAACATATAATTCTCTATACTTCTCAAAGCATATATGATACATTTCCTTATATCCTTTAGCAAATTAGATCAAATATTCTCTCTCTTTCTTCCTCTTCTGAAACAATTATCCGCCATCCTTCGATCTCTTCAGAAAGAAATAGAAATGGCTTCATCAAAATTTTTAATCTCTCAGCTTCGTCATCTAATCTCAGGCCGCTGCTTCTTCTTCTTCGGCTTCCTTTTGTGCTTTTGCTTCCTCTTCGTCGAGAGATGCAGATCTGAATCTTCTGCTACGGCAAAGACTGATCCTATTGAAGGTACGCCGTTGCTTTAACTATCTACCTAACTGTATCTATTTTTCTCTTTGTTAATTTTCACATACCTTCAGTCCCAGCAAAAAAGCAAAGGATAAACGGGTGATTAAAAAGAATAAATTATTAATTATCAAAAGATTTCTGTAAATTAAGGTTGCCTTTCTGCTTGCAAAAATTAGCTGTGATGCAGTTGCGGGAATTATATGGTTTCTGAAAATTATTGTGAGTTTTGCTTCTTCTTCTTCTTCTTCTTTTTAAATTCGGATAGTAATATTTTTATAATTATCACTTTGGTAAAATGTTCATTCCCCTCATAATTTTTTTTTAAATAAAACAGAAAATAGTAATAAAATAGAATTATGATTGTTGTGTCCTGGAATATTCACGGCAATAGAGAAATATAAAGTTTAACATCATATACGAAGATCCAGCACACAATCTAATAAAAAAAAGGGTGTAGGGTCCATAAGAGACACCATAGTTTTTACAAGGAAACCCCTTAAAAAGAAGGAAAAACTACGGAGCCTGTCTAGTTCGAATGAATCCACTAGTATTTATCATCAATTACAAATGAGGCTCTTCTTTGGGGGAAGGTCTTGGTTTGATATAGCAAATATACATCATATAGAGTGCATTACATGGTGAAAATTGGTAAAATCAATATTGACATGTTTATTTAATCGGTAGGACCACAGTCGGGGTACGACGGATATCAGAAAAATCGTAGATGGGTGACAGTGGTCGGAAGGACTCTAGTCGGTGGGCGAAGGAGGTAAAAAAGATCATTGTCTGGTGATGGGGGTCGGAAGGACCATAGTCTAGCGACGGAGGTCGGAAGGGGTATAGTCAGTGGGTGATAGTAGTTAGAAAGACCATTGTCTAATGACAGAGGTCGGAAGGGTCGTACTCAGCGGGTAATAATGATCATAAAGATCGTTGTTTGACGATGGATGTTAAAAAAAACCATTGTCTGACGACGGAGGTCAAAAAGATCGTAATCGGTAGGGTACAATGATCAAAAAGATAATTGTCTGGGGATGGAGGTTAGAAAGATCATAGTCTGCAAGCAATAGTGGTTAAAAAGATTGTTGTGTGGAAATAGATGATGGAAGGATTGTTATCGAGTCGAAGTCCAACAATAAATGGAAGTCGTGTGGAAATCCGACTTTACTTGGTGGCCAGGCAGAAGTCTGACGTCAATTAGTGGTCGGGCGTAATTCAGACGTCAATGATGGGTTGGGCGGAGGTTCAGCGAAAGTCCAATGACAGTTGGTGGTCGGGCGAAAGTTCGACGGTGATTTAGGAGGAGTTTGGTGGCAAGAGAACTTTAGTTTCCCTATCTTCCTTCTTCTCCTTCTCCTCTTTGCTTGGGTCCCCTCTTCCTCCCATGCTTCCTTTTTACTTTCTTCTCCCTTCCATGAGGAATGAGGAGTTTATTTATAGTTTTCTTAAGTGACATGACTAGTAAATAAGTAGTACATCAAGAGCATGTTTGGAGTGTTTTGAATGGACGGTTGATATCAACTTCTTTAATCATGGACCATTTATTGAATATTTAAGTGTCTTAATGATTTCGAAATTCAAAGATATAGCTCTCGTTGGATTTGTCTCGTAGAGCCGCTCAATTCGATTATAAACATGTCACATTTGAAAATCGTTTGCTAATCCAAATTTTGTTTTGAACTTCCAAAGACGCTTTAAGTCTTTGATTTGGACCCATTTAGGCTCGGATTGAGTCAAATTTTTTCTCGTTAGGTTCGTATTTTAAAGACTTTCAGTTCCACTATAAGTTTGCTAAAATTGGAGTTCATATGGTTTTGGATTTAATTTCCAAATTTTCCAACTTTATTTTACCTCAAGATTCATAACCAATCAAGAAAAAAATTTTATGATATATCAATGATAAAGATTTGTAAAATAATTTTTTAAAAAAATGTATTAACTCTCAAATCTATACTTTAAGAGGTTGTTTGGTTGACTAAAAAAAATTGCTGTGAAAATTATTGTAATGTTTTTAAAATGTTTTGGATTCATTTTGATAATAATAAAATAAATACAAATTGATTACTTTTTCGTTTCACTTGAAATAAACTGAATGCGGTGTAAAGCCCAAACATAGTGGTGACAGGTGGCTGGAGACTGATGGTGGCAATGACGATAAATTTATGATGTATTTTTAAATAATCGAAATATACCGAATACAAAATACACCAAAAATTTATATTATATTGTGTATTTTATATACATTAAAATTTTATAATTTATTTATTTTACTTCAAACTAAAAATAAATTTTCTCAAAACCCCTTTATTTGAAAAATTTTACACTTATTTTTCTTGAAACCAAATAGCTTCTCAGTGAGAACTGAGAACTAGATTTTCATGTCATACATATGTGCAAATTGGTCTTAATTAAGTTTGAAGATATACATTTATGCAAATTGGTCTTAATTAAGTTTGAAGATTTAGAATCTTCAATGATTATTAGTTGTAAAGAGCCAAGTTAATTGGGATTAGATGAATGAAGTTGAGAATGCTATTATTTATGATTTATAATAGGTGAAATCCAAAAAAATACAAAATAAAAATTCTTAGATTTTGATTTGCATGGCCATTTTTGCATGCTTTTTTAATAAAAGAAATTAGAAAGATTTAAATTCATATCACAAAAATTTTATTTATTGAAATATAAAATATTTAAACTTTTATATTTAATTATAACATTCATATCTTTAAATCACATCAAAACTATTATTAATATTAACTTATTTAAAATAAAATGAATATTTATATATACATATTATTATTATTATTATGTAGACACTAAAAAGATCTATAAATAAATATATATAAAAAATTAAATATTAGATATATAAATTATAAAAATATTAGATATATAAATGATAAAAATTATATGGTATGTATGTAAATCTAAAAAAAATACTGTTCACAGTGGACAAAATGCTTGACTGCCTGCCTTGGACTTGAATTTTTGTTTTTAACTTTAGCTTAGTACAGTTCATATGTTTTGTGAACCAGATCAGACCGTGGTTCAAATCACAATACTTTTATTTAGGATAAATTTTCAAATTAGATGAATTTTAAAGCTATTTACTTATTTATTTGCTGCTCTCTTATTATTATTTTTCAGAAAAATTTCAATGGAAAAATATTTTTTATGATTGATATATCATCAAAAATTTTATCTTGATTTGGCACAAATTTCAAGGCAAATTTAAATTTAAAACTTCTGAAATTAATTTCAAGATCATCTGAACTAAATCTGATTTCAACAAACTAAAAGTGAAATTGAACATCTCGAAAAGACGAATCCAACAACACAAAATTCGATCCGATCCGAGCACAAATGGGTCGAAATCAAGGGTCTGAAACATGTTTATTGGTTCAAGGCATAATCTGGACAACTAAATAATTTTTAAATGTGGCGTGCTTATAGTCGAATCGAGAGGCTCGATGAGATCGACGAATCCAACGAGCCCCAGATCGTCAAATTCTAACAATATTAAGGTACTCAATCGCTATAGGAAAAACATCATTTTCCGGCGGCCATTTCCGCCTGTAAAATGGACAAAATAGGTCAGAAATTAGTATTTTCGGTGGAAATGTTTTTGCCGGTAAACCACGTGTCATAAAAGGCTTTTCGGTGCAAGAAAATTTTCCGGCAAATTTTATGTTAGAAAAATATTTCCGGCGGATTTTTTTTGCGCCAAAAGGTTAAGAAAAATTAAAAACAAATCAAAAGCAATTCAACCCGATCGGCCCACCTAGCCAGCCCGCATGCTACTCCCCCATTTTGCTCCGCGCACCCAAGCCCAATCGCCCACACAGGGCCCGACCGCACGAATTTACAGCCCAACCGCGCCCGCATAGGCGTCGCCCGCACGGAGAGCCGAGCCGTTGCTCGCATGCACACAAGCCCCCGCCTGCGCTGATCGCCAACCCAACAGCCCCAACACAGGCCCAGCCCGCATGGACAACCCAGCCGTCGCCCACACACAAGCCCCCTCCTGCACGAATTGCCAGCCCAGCTGCCCGATCAGAGCCCTTGCTCGTGCTAAATTCCTTCGACGGGGTTCGAACTCCACCTCCTCCGCGCGCACAAGCCTTCTACCATTTGGCCATTAAACAAAACTTGTGAAATTGGCTAACTTATTTTATTTAAATTATAACTTATAAATATTAAAAGTAATTATTATTTTAAAAGTAAAAAATATTTTTTAAAATATAAAAAAAATTAATTTACCAATGAATTATTAAATTAGTTAATTTAATTTCATGATAAATTATTAAATTATTTAACTTAATTTAACAAAATAAATAATTATAAAAATTTATTATAATTTAAGTTTTATTTAAATCATTTAATTTTTCTTATAAAATAATTAAATTATAATTTAATTTATTTTATTATAATTTCAGTTATTAAATTCAATAATTTAAGCTATTTTTAAAATATAAAAATATTTAATTTAAACAATTTAATTTGATAATAACTTATTAAAATATATCTTAATTTTTTAATTTCCGTAAGAAATCTGCCGGGAATTTCGTCGGAAATCCAATCCAAAATTATGTCGAAATTCGCCGAAAATTTTCAGTCGGAAATCCGCCAAAAAATCATCGGAATTTGTGACAAATTTACTTATGCCAGAAATGAGTTGATTTCTTGTATTGAATTGTTCAATAAACTTTGTACGATCAAAGGAATCAATATAAGCCATCCATTCAAAACACTCACAACATGTTATTGATCTTCTCCTTATTTACTAGCCACGTCTCTCCCCAAAAATTATAAATAGACTCCTATTCTACACAAAAAGGGGGAGAAAATAAAAGAAGAAGAAAAAGGAAGAGAAATCTGAGATCTCTTTTGCCACCAAGCTCCTCCTCGACCACCTCAGGACCATTGATCGTGGGCAGACTTCCTCCCGGCCACCAACTGTTACCGGACTTCTGCTCGGCCACCGACCGATGTCGGACTTCCTTCCGACCACCGACTGTCGCCGAACTCCCACTTTCCACCAACTAACACCAGACTTCCACCTAACTCTCTCTACTACAGTAATTTCATTGTCTTTAGATTTACAGTACATATCAAGCTTTATAACTTATTCAAATACTAGTTGAATCATTTGAAGTGGGCAAGGCCTCGTGATTTTTTCCGTTTTCTATATTTTCCATGTAAATATCATTGGCGTTTTATCTTTTCTTTTTGTGTGCCGAATATTCGTGCAACGCTAAGACGAAAAGTACTATCACTTTACTACTCTGTATATTCTAGCCCACAATAATGATCAAAATAATTAAGTTAATTTTCTCACAGCAACTTCTCAAACAATTTTATAAAACTCTTCAACCATCTCAAATAAAACCTTAATTTCTATAATTATGAAAGTTTTTGTGATGATATAAAGTCCTTAGTATAGTTATTAATTTTATTATATGTATTTTTTCCCGAATGATAATTAAATAATAAATATAATCTATTTTTTAGGATTTTTATATATTTGGACATAGGGCTGCAAACGAACCGAGCCGAGCCGAGTATGTGAGTGTTCATGTTTGTGTTCATTTAATATCAGCTTGTTCAAGTTTAGTTCATGTTTGTTCGAGCTTTATTGTTTGTGTTCATGTTTGGTTCATTTAAATTTATGAGTGTTCATGTTCGGTTCATGTTCAGTTCATGTTCGTTCGTTTAGTGCTTATCGAGCTTGTTCGCGAACATATTTAACGAATTATTTTTAACTATCAAGCAAACACGTTCATGAACATATCTATGAACAAACATATTTATAATAAAAGTAATTGTCTATGTAACAAAGGCAATGATTATTTATATTTATTAATTTTATAGTCAAATATTAATTATTTTTATCGAGCTTATTCACGAGTTCAAAATCGAACACGAATCGAGTTTTTATTGAGCTTCTTATCGAGCTTAATGTCGAGCTTGTTAACGAACTTCAAATGATGTTGTTCGCGAACATAAATGAACTGAACGCATTAGTGTTCAAGTTTGTTTATTTAAGAATCGAGTATTTAAAATAATGTTCAAGTTTGTTTGTTTAGTTAATTAAACAATCACAAACGAGCTTTAATCGAACAGAACAATGAGTATCTCGTCGAACGTTTGGTTCTCTTTCAGCCCTATTGGACAATATCTTCGACCATTTCAGGAATTTTATAGAAATTTATAAAAATTACTTTAAAAAGATAATTTATAAGTTATACATCACCAAAAATTATCTCGATTGGACATGAATCTCGAGGCATATCCATGTTCAAAACTTTCAAAATTAAAATTGAGATAATTCAAACTCTAGTTTTAGCAAATGAGACAAACCCAACGATATCAAAATATGTATGATCCAACCCAAATGAGCCCAAATCAATAGTCTGAAGCCCATTTGAAAGATTCAAAGCATTAATTGGATGACCAAATCATATCCAAATATGACATGCATATAGTCGAATTGAGTAGCTCAACAAGACGAATCAAATAAGGTCAATATTTTTTAATTCTGACATTTTTAAGGCACATAAATGCTTGAAAAATTCCCTATGGTTAGGGGAATCAATTTGGGCCATCTGATGGAGAACACCAAACCTGCCTTGGATCTCCTCAATATTTACAGAGAATGACAATCATGAAAAAATATAAACATACCCCCACTCTCTACATGAAAGGGACCTTGGGCTGGTGGTTTGAGAGAACTCTGAAGCTTCAAGAGCTCCAACACCACCACTGGTGAACATCCGTCAGCCGCTGACCACCACCGGACTTCCACCCGACCATCATCGGAATACCGCCCCGAAAATCATCAGGCCACTGCCCGGGTTGCTAAACGCTGCTGGACTTCCGCTCGACAATCATTGGACCAACGCCCCACCGCAGACAGCTACAAAACTTCCACCCGGCGGTGACCACCGTAGGACTTTCGCCACCATTATCGAACCACCACCCGATCGCCAGACTTCCACCCTGCTGTCGACCACCGCCAAACCATCGTCAGACCACTGCCGGATAGCCGTCAAACTTCCTCCTGACCACCACTGGACTTCCGCCCAACCATGGTCGGACCACCGCCCGGGCGCTGAACTCTCGTCCGACCATTATCCGATCACCACCCATTCGTCGGACTTCCGCCTCGATGCCCTTAAACTTCCGCCTAGCCGTTGTTAGACTTTCTCCAAACTCTCCAAACTATTATAATCTCACCATCTATAAGTCAAGTGACGGATCAACCATTGTAATTTACTCAAATTTAGTTGAATCTTTTCACTTAGGATAGGCTCCGTGGTTTTTCCCTCTTTGGATTTTTCAGATTAAAAAAAAAATTTGGTGCTTTAATGCTCTCGCTCTATCTTAGACCACCTTTTTGTGTGCTGGATATCCGTGCATCACTAAGAAAAATAATCACTCACTCTATCGCCGTGAATATTTTAGTCCGCAACAAGAAGAAACTTGTGAAAAAAATTGTTAAAACTCTTCCATTTCTCTGTCTATTGTATAAAATGAAGAAATAAATTGATGAATTTAATGCTCAAAGTGGAAAATATTCAAAATAAATGTTTCTAGATATCCCCTATGAGTCTTTTTTTTTTTAAAGAGCAGTACAATTTCCTGGAACCCATCTAAAACAGAGAACACAACATTGTAGTGTTGCTGTTCTAGTGCCACAACACTATGAGCGTCAACTTTGAGGTTTAGTGCCAGTGTTGTGAGATAGAGAAGTCACTGTCGAAGCGTTAATATATATATATATATATATATATATATATATATATATATATATATATATACTTTTTTAGGAGTTTTATTCATTATGAAGGGATGTAATTCATAAGACACTCTAATATCAGTGAAGATCCATACAAATTTCTTTCATTTTTTTATAGTACATTTCTTTGATGTGGTCTTATTTTGTGATTTTTTTTCTTTTTCAAATTTTTGAATGTTAAATTCTGATGTTATTTTATCTTCTCGTTTTTTTTATTTCCTTCTTGGTCAAGGGCGGAACCACTTGGTTCTTAGTAAAAACACAAAAAAAAATTATAAGAGAGTAAAAAAAAATTATAAGAGAGTAAAAAAAAATTATAAGAGAGTAAAAAAAATATTTTGCCCCTCCTAAAATATTTTTTTGCCCCCCTAAAAAATTTTTTTATCCTAATTTGCCCTAAAATATCTATATATTTCTTCATATTTAATTCTAATATTATCTTTCATACTTTTCATGACAGTTTAATTACAATTTTTTTTTTCTTTTTTTTTCTTACTTATTTTTTTAAATATATATATAATATTATTTTTTAATATTTAATTATTTTTATGTTATATCTGCCCTCCTCAAAATTGTACTTGGTTCCGCTCCTGTTCTTGGTTCATTTAAAAACTAAATAAAAATAGCTGAGAAATTAAGAATGCATGTAAATATATATGCATGGATGTATGCATGATGCCCACTAATGATTGAATCGACGTGGCAGCACAAGCAGTGAACACGATACTCGGTCGATGGGGAAAGACGGAATCATCGTTGTGGAATATCAGCGGCGAGCTATGTAGCGGCGTCGCCATTAACGGCACCAATACCGGCCAGCTCAATCCCAGCATTAAATGCGACTGCAGCTTTCACAATGGCTCTGTCTGCCACATTACCATATTGTACCTTTCCCAAACTCTCTTTCTGTCACTCTCTCTATATATATTGACTTTTCATCAATTTTATAATAAATTAATTAATCAAAATTATGTTTTAAAATTCAATTATATTAATAAAAACTATACAATTAATTTCAAATTTAATTTATTCATTTAAAAATCCCAACATTTAGCTCATATTGTAATTATGCAATTTTTTTATTCATAAAATTGATGACCGTCAATCTTAATTTTTTATAATGATATTTATCACTAATTTTAATTATATTTAAAATCTATTTGAAACAACTTTCTTACTATTTTATTTTTTAAATTATAGATACAGTTCTATTTAGTTATTATTTTCTCATTACTTTCAAAAAAATTTTATAATACAAATCTAAATTTTAAAGCCACTGTCAAAAATTATTTGTCACATAACAATTTTATAATAATATTTATAAGAAACTGATAGCCGTCTCATACAAATCTTAAGATTTTTTTAGTAATTTTTTAGTATAAATTCTTTTTAACAACAAAAAAATAGTGATGTTAGAAAATAGTAAGGAGTTTGATATATATATTAAACAACAACAACAACAACAGCAACATCAAGCCTTTATCCCACTACGTGGGGTCGGCTATATTTTTTTACAAATCTAATACCTCTACTCTCCTAACCGGGTCATCGCAAGGCCGCCGTTTTATGTGACCAAACAATCTAAGGCTACTTTCTCTAATCTTATCTTCTACTGGAGCTACTCCAACCTTTTCACGTATATGCTCATTTCGTATCCTATCTCTAAGGGTAAAGCCACTCATCCACCTGAGCATCCTCATCTCTGCCACACTTAATTTAGTATTATGCTTCTCTTTTAAAGGCCAACATTCGGCACTATAAAGCATTGCAGGCCTTACTATCTTTGATATATATATTTAACGCACTTTGTAAATGTTTGATTTTTTTTTCCAAAAAAAAAAAAAAATGTTTGATTTTTTTTTTTTTTTTGGAAAATTTAATTCGTTACACAGAAGGGTGCAATATCAGGATTTAGCCGGAGCATTCCCTGAAGAGATTAGCAACCTCACTTATCTTACGGATCTGTAAGTTTTTTTCTTCTCGTCAATTTATAGCTTAATTAAAAAAATAAGCATAGTGGTGTTCTTCTAATTTTTTGTTATGATAATTTAAAAATTATTAAATTTAATTTGAATAAATATAATTTAAATTTTGATATATTATCTTCATCTTAAAATAAATTTAAACATTTAAAGATTTATTTTTATTCGGAATATTTATCATAAAATATACTGTTTATTTTAAAAATATTCATTAATTACTTTTTTTTTTGTAGGATTTTAGGGGGGAACGACTTGACGGGGCCAATTCCTGCTTTTATAGGAAACTTATCATCACTGCGGTTCCTGTAAGTGGGAAAATCATTTTATTTAAAATACAAATAATATTTTCCAAAAAAAAAAAACAAATAGTTAGAGTATTTTATGAAGTTGAATGTGAAAATAATTTATTTATTCTGATTGTAAAATAAATTTTTAGTCATATAATTTTCTGTCAAATAAAATTATAATTACTATTTAAAAAATAAAATAATAAAAAAAATGATTCAAATAGACATAGAGTTAATATGTGCTGCATTAATTTCTTGATGGTTATTAATTTTATTATAATATTATTAATAGGGATTTGAGAAGTAATTTGATGTCTGGACCCATTCCAAGAGAGCTCGAGAAGCTAAAAAATATTATTTCTCTGTAAGAATTTTTGTTTAAACCGCACTTTTCTTGATGCTGAAATTTATTAATTAGTTGCTTTATTACCTTTATATATTTTCTGTTTCTATATTAGTTGTTTACAATTATGATTTCCTTTTTGTTTATTTATTTATTTTTTTCTTGATATTGGATTATCGTGCTGAAATTTTGTTGATATGTCCAAAATCTATGAGTCTTTAAGACCGTTGTAAATTTTATTAAGTTATTTGTATAGTTATTATAGAGAAAATAAATTGAGAAATTTACATGCATATCACTTTATTTTAAGCTATTTACATATCTAACACCTAAAACATTAATATTAAATTTACAAACATTAATATTAGGATCTAGCTGGAGCATTCCCTATATATATATATATATATATATATATATATATATATATATATATATATATATATATATATATATATATATATATATATATATATATAAATATATATAAATTGATGAGAAGCATTAAAAAAAATAGTTGTCAAATAAAATTATGAGTATTGTTTGAAAAATAAACCAACAAGAAAGTTCTCCTAAACAAATCTTATAAAATATCATAAAAGGAAATAGGAAAATAAGGACCATCTGAAATAATATAAGAGTTTTTTTTGGGGGATTTTTACACACATAACACTTAAAATTATTTAAAATACATATTCAACACTCAAACTATTATATTTACTAATATACTACTTAAAATTACTCTTTCAATCAATTCTAACATTTCCCGCCTCAATGGTCTTATTTTTGTTCGTGCGAACAAGTGTCTTCCCCGTCCAAATCCGTTGCCTTCTCCATGGCGGTCATGCGCTGAATCTTTTCAGTGGCCACAAAATAAGAGAGTGCGAGATAGATATGGTTGTAGAATAATTTAACATGCTATTTTATTGGAATTGTTCTCTTCCACTTTGTATTTCTTCTCCTCCCTCTGGTTTTTCTTCTTGGCATTTTGTGCTATCTAAAGCGTGTCTGATGTCTTCCCTGGCCTACTTCTGTAGTTTAGGAAAGAGAGCAGCTTACTCTTAAGTTTAGGAATGAAGACAAGATGACGACGACAAGCCAGAGCCAGCTGTTGGACCAGAGCAATGGCTATGTAAGAGGGGTTGGGATTAAAGTATATGAGCTTCTTGGCTTCGGCGTCACCGTTTGCCATCAGTAGAGGACCTTGTTGTCGTTCCCTTGTAAGAAAGGCCATGACTTGGAGCTAGAGCTGGAGCTGGGAGAAGGGTGGTGGTTGTGGCATTTGATATTGGTAGGAGAAGGTCGAGCATGGTGAGATCTATTGTGGTTTTGAAGGTAGAGATTAGGAGGATGGTTGGCATTTTAGTGGCCAGAATGGCACTATAGTGGGATAATTCTCGGATTATTTATATAAAGGGGGTGATTCCTACCGCCGCCAGCCCGCCACTTATAAGTATCAGAGAATCATAGATGCAAAGCAAATGAATTAAGGCGAATCAGTAAAATAATGTACTTTCGGGATGAAAGCTACTGCTCGAGGAAATTGATGGGTCTAGGGCTATATGACCCTTCTACTGTAACCTTGAGGCATTGTAATGATGGCTAGGAGAGTTGCTCAAAGAGCTTGTGAGTCCACCTCCCAGCCTTCTTGATAACGATACTTAAATTCTCCGGCTCCAGGCTACTGCTCGAGCTCACACTGCGAAAGGATGCCATTGAAGTGATGAGATACTTGTATTCACTATGAAAGGATGTCAATGATGGGGAATATAGTCGCTGATAGTGATTTTTGACGAGGGATTGTGACGGAGTGTTAGAATATATGAAATTGGGAGTTTTATGTGGTATATTAGTAAATATAGAAGTTTGGTTGTTGAATATATATTTACAATAGTTTGAAGTGTTATGTATGCAAAAATTCCTTTTTCTGGAGGGGCATTGGAATATCGGGACAAGCCCCACTTTCATTAAAATGAAAGAGGAATTGCAAAGGAAGCCACAAGAGTGACGAAAAAAAATAAAAAGCGCCAACAAAAAACACCTAAGGGAAAATATGTTTTAAAAACGACCTTAAAAAGGCATAATCAATAGAAAAACAACAAACAAATGAACAAGGCCCACATGACTCACAGAGTAAGCAACACCTTCCTGTAAAAAAGCCCA
Source organism: Dendrobium officinale (assembly GCA_019514585.1). Taxonomy (NCBI): domain Eukaryota; kingdom Viridiplantae; phylum Streptophyta; class Magnoliopsida; order Asparagales; family Orchidaceae; genus Dendrobium; species Dendrobium officinale. Next base: position 5,105,736 of record CM033686.1, on the reverse strand, counting down.
ACATATAGTAATCCCCCTTGTTGCCAAGGCAAAGGGCCATCTATTGGAGGCAGTCACAAAATTGGTCATAGGTACTAATTGAAACATCAAACCAAAAAATTAACCCATAATAATCCATCATGTCAATCTGGAAAATTCTTGCTTCGGTTCAACTCGTTTACCATATGGGTCAAATTCGGGTTTAAGATTTGGACCCGTTTGTAAAATCGGGTTAGTTTTGGGTTGACTTGACAACCCGAAATCAACTCGGATATGATGTCCTGCACTCCCACTCCAACTGTTGATCATCCTGCACCCACAGTCCCGCACACCTTGGCGGGTTGGCCAAACGGCTTCACATCTGATCCCACATCGGCTTCGATGTGCTCACCTCCAATAGCCAGTAATGTAGCACGGAGCATGCATATGCAACTCGACCGGACTTAGCCTCCCACATCGTGCTATGATGCCCTTGCGTTCGACCTCAGGTTCGCAGGTCGGGTTAGGTCAACCCAGAAACCCATGCGGGTTGAATTCAGGTTAGAAATCCTAACATATTTATAAAATCGGGTCGAGTTAGGGTCAATATGTTTGAACCTGAGTCAACTCGGGTTGGACCCAAACCTGATATGTTAACCCATTTTGACACCCCTACAATAAACCACTTGGGAGCCAAAAGAGCACCCCTAGCATATTCCAAATAGCCTAAGAACATGACATTTACATAATAGCCAAAACCGACACAACAACAATCATAGAACCCAAGTCAACCTTCAAGGTTGCCATAACAAAGCCCGCAACGATCCAGGGGATGAAGGAAGGATCCAACATCATCATCTAGACAAGATGAGAACCAAGAGAAACACCCAGCAGTAAGGTAGAGGAGGAAATAGAGCCAAATCGAAGCATCCAAGCAATTATCCAATACATGAAGAATAAACCCAAGAAAAGGGATATGTCATGAATTTTCCCCAGCAAAATCAACAGATAATCCCTCATGTAACACAAAGCATCAAAGAAGGAAGAATGCATCAGCAGAGATTAACAAATAAAAAAAAATCAGAATAAAATTAGAATAATAAGCTTGTGCATCTTTCAAAATATTTATAACTACTAAACTTAGCTCTAATTGCTTTCCTTAGCATAGTTGATATAATATTAATACAAGAGTGAGAGACCTCATACTTCTGCAATTCCTTTCTCTCCAAATATAATAGATGGAAGCACAAATGACCAATTAGTAAAACTTTTTTAAGATATGAGCTAACTTGTGGTCCCCAAAAATGCAATTAAAAACTTGACAAATACTAGTTCTTAATAGAAAAATTCTAGATCTAAGAAAAATAGTATTTAAAATGGTAAAAGTGAAATCACATTCATAAAATAAATGGGAGACATATTCATCTTTATAGTTATAAAGAGGATAAATTGGGCTAGCAAGAATGCCTCTAATCTTAGGTTGATCAGCAGGTTTAAGCTCACCAACCAAAGCAAGTCAAGAAAAGAAGAGAACCTCAAACAAAACCTTTTATGCTAAATATATTTATACTAGTTAGCCTCATCATTAGATTTATAAAAATTATAAATAAAGTTTTAAAAAATTAGGATTTTCCATATTTTTTCAAATAGGGAGATCCCTCCCATCAGAGATAGAGTTATTTAGGGAGGGTGACCAAACATACTACAGGCAAATCACTTATTACCGGTGGAATTTTCCGGCGGCTTTTCAAGTTTTTCGGCGAAATTTTAAATTTTTTTAATTAAATTGATTAAAATTATAACTATTTAAATGATTTTTAAAAAATGACTAAAAATAATATTAATTTTTTCCTTAATTTAAGTATAAGGATTTAAATTAAAAATTATTATTTAAATTGTTATTTTTTTTTAAACTTTTTAATTAATTTAGTTGGTTTATTTAATTTTATTTTGATAATTTTATTTTCTGTTAAAAGATAGTTTAAATAAAAAAATTTAACACTAAAACACATTTAATTCATTAATAATTTTATAGTATATTTTAATTAATTATTACTTAACTAGTTTATTTTAATTATCAATTAAAATAAACATCTTAAATAAACAAGTTTTAATTATAATATTCAACCTGTTTTAATATAAATAAAAAAAATACTTAAATCTATTCATTTTGCAGGATCGGCGCATTAGGAACAACCCAAACTCTATTAAAAATAACAACATCTACAATAACATTTGTAGGTAAGTCAATAATAAAACCATGACATAAATCAACCATAGAATTATCATTACACCAAGGATCCCACCAAAGAGTAATGGCATTGTCATTCCCAATCTTGTAAAAAATATTCCTTTTAATAGAAATATCGACTTTAACCAAGTGTTTCCATTAAGCAGAAGCTTTACCATAAATAAGTTGCCAAAAAGACATATAACTGTTTTGAACCAGCGACTAAGGAGGGAATTAGAAGAAAGGCATCTCTAAAACAAAGAAGATGAAAAGGCATAAATTAAAGCATCAATCCAAGGAGGACTAAGACCTCTATTCTTCTTGGAAAGGCAAGTGTTCCTCCAAGATATAAGAAGAAGCCTTTTACCTTGATTGTCACCATGAAAAATAAATCTTGCACAACATTTATCAATGATTTTACAATAATATTTAGGTATAATAGAACCTCTAATCCAATAGGCCAAAGTGTTCTAAATACTTCATTTAATTAATTAATTCCCCCAACAAAGGATAAAAGCTTTGCCTTCCAACCCTCCAATATTTTGGTTATCTTCTTCAATAAAGGGGAGAAATCTGCCTTTCTAATCTTTCTAGAAGTAATAGGAATCCCATGATAACTTATGAAGCTATCAACTAAGGAAAAATTAAATATATTAACAATATCAATATAATTTGGGGTGTCTTTGGAGAAAAAAAATGGAAGTTTTATCAAAATTAATCCTAAGACCAAAAGTGTTATTAAACTGAAGCAAAATGATATTTAAATTAATAGCATTAATCATAGAAGCCTTCTCAAATATAAGGAGATTGTCAGCATAAAGTAAATGGAAAATAAAAGATCCAGCATGGTTAAAACCTTGAAAACTATGGAGCCCATTAGTATTACCATTAAGATTAGAAAAAGCAACCATGATAATTCAAAAAAGATAAGGGGATAAGGGACATCCTTACCTCAAATAAGAGGAGGAATTGAAGACACCATGAAGTCTTAGACTACCAATGTAACAAATAGAGAATGAAACATCTTGAATGGAAGCATTAATCCAAGAGATAAAAATCTCTAGAAAACCTTTTTGTCTCATCTGTGAAGTAGAAAAAATTATATATATAGTGTCAAAAGCTTTAAAAATATCAATCTTAGCACATAAGAATTTTTATTTATCAAGAGAATTAAAATTATAGAGGATATCAATGGATAGAATAATGTTATCAGAAGCAACCCAGCTATTAATAAATCCTGACTAACTACCATGAATGATATAATACATAACAAATTTTAGCCTAAGAGCAAGAATCTTAACAATAATTTTGTAGAATGTATTACATAAAGACATGGGTCTATAGTATTTTAAATAAAAGGCATGGAGCCCTTTAGGGATAAATGAAATAACAATGACCTTAACTTTTTAGGAAGGATAGAGGTGTGAACGAAATGTTTTGTGGCCTTGCAGACATTATTCCCAATCAAAAGCCAAGATTTTTTTTTTATAAAATTTAAAGGTTTAGCCATCGTGACCTAGGGTAGAGGAGTTAGGACAAGAAAAAATAACACTTTTTATCTCATCATAAGATATAGAAGCAATTAAGCTAGGGATGAGGTGAGAGGGGATAGAGGAACCAATAGGGATATTGGCTTGATTAACAGAAACTTGAGGAGTGGAATTAAACAAATTAGCAAAGTGATTAATAAAAGCATGACTAATTTCACTAAAAGAAGAGAAAGTCCCATCCTCAGTAGAAATAATCTTGATGACATTTTGATTTTGCCTCACTATTTTTTTCTGAAAAGAAATTTAATGTCATCCTCCCCATGAATTAACCACCAAGCTTGGGGCCCTTTGAATGACCTAAGAGGCCAAAGAATCCTTGTGGAAGGAAAGACTATCATTAATAAAATTTAACTGAGTATTTAGAGATTGGGATAGGGGATTACTATTAAGAAGATCCAAATATTACTCTTGTTGATTTTGCAAATCAGTGATTTTGGAGGAAAGGAGAGCAGAAGAAGCCCAATTTTTATTTTTAATAATTCTTTTAGTATTAGAAAGAATATTATACCAAATTCTAATAGGTTGACCATTAAAGTTACTATAAAAATGAGAGCATTCTAGAAATCATGAAAATTAACCCAATAATTTTTAAACATTAATAAAAAATATCATATTATTAAAAATCCAAAATTTACTAATATACAGAGGAAGACCACCAGCTTTATCATAAGGGAATCTGCAACAATTAAAGTCACTTAAAATTGCCCAAGATTTAGAAATTTCAACGCCAATACAAATAAGCTTTTGCTAAAGGAAATCTCTTTCATAAGGGAGGAGTTAGCAGCAAAAATAAAAATGAAATAACAAAAAATAATAATTCTCAAACCAAATTTCACCATGAATAAATTAACTATCCATACAATGATACAAATGGGGATAAAATTAACAATTCATGCATTCCACTTAATCCAGATATTGCCATGGGAGAAAAAAATAAATTATTATAATTATTTTTCAAAATGAATAGTCTATGAGAAGCAAAAAACCAAGAATCATTAATAGCACCATTAGAAACCTTAGCTTCCAAAATACAAAGTAAATCTAAATTATGAGAAGTAACAAAGTTTTTGCACATCAAGACTTTTTCAAGGCTATTAAAACCACGAACATTCCAAACAACCAAGTTAGGTTTGAACATTAGGCTTTATGTTTATTTTTGGATCACTTCTTAGACCCCTTAGCATGAGTATAGTGATGGTTTCTTGAACAATAGCATTAGGACTAAGTAACCACAACCTTACAAGATTCATCATCTTTAAAAACATCAAATCTATTTGGAGAATGTAACTAGTTAGGTTGTCCCATTACTATTGTAATGCCTCAAAATCTAATTTAGAAGAATTATTTTTTTATCTTTTAATTTACAAAATCATAGTTATCTAATTTCCTTTATAAATCTAAATAGTAGAGAAAATAAAACTATCAATCTTCTTATAGTAAAACTGATTTTCAAATTTGACTTATATTGACTCCTAAAAAAAATATTTATATGTGTCAAAATAAGGGTTATTACAACTGCAAAAATACTAATGAAAGGGGGAAGATCACTAGTGGGAAGTTTAAATTTGGAATAATAGCATGTGTGTCAATAGAGGAAGAAACACAATCTTCAGCATTAAAAGAGTTAACCTTGTCAAATTTAAACTCGTTCTGTTAATTAGAGCTATAAGAAACAACAGGTACATGAAAGGAAGCCTTAGCAGCGGGGTTACAACTTAATTCAACATCAAAATTTTCATCAATGGGAATATTAGTGTGCTTAGAGGAAGCTTCAACATTAAAAATAGGAAGAGCAGCTTCATCTAAGGGCTTCACATCAACTATATGGACCTCAAAGGTACTAGCCATCAATAGACCCGATGGATTAATAACGAGTTTTGGGATTTTAAGACTAGGTATTTTAGATTTGGACCTACTCCTAGTCCCTTCGGGCATCTTATTAGTGCTTCTTCCATGATTAGAAACATCAGTAACAATAATAGGATTAGGTTTAGGGTTAGGGTTTTTAGGACAAACGTTAGAGGGGTGAGCAAAAGAGCCATAATGTTTACAAACTTCTGGTTTCCAGTCGTATTGAACACGGAGTTTACATAGTTTAACATGCAATAATATCAAAATTTCATCAAATATATTAGATTTCACATTCACCTGCACACAAACCCTAGCAAAAGTGAGACGGTATCTCTAAGCCGTTTGCCAGCCAACAGCCAACAAGATACCTATATAACTAGCTATCATAGATATACCTTCAGGGTACTAACAAGCTATAGGAAAATCATGGATTTTAATCCACAGGGGAATCGAGATAACTCTTCACGTTTAGGAATGAAAGAGGGAGACAACTTTTGTAAAATGAAAGGTTTACCAAATTAATAAAAACTAAGGCGCCCCTGAACATATAATCTCATAATATTTGGATTGAGTAAAATGCAGCAAGAAAAAACCATCCAAAAAAGAAACAAGAGACATACTATTTTTCAAATGCCAAATTTTTTTCATGGCAAAGAGCAAAGCCTCATATTAATGACGCTTATTAAGAGATTAGCAAATAAGAGAAGTTACCAATTTTTTACACCGTTCGCAAGCTGATTAGTGGAGAAGTTAAATACATTATCATTAGGACGAAGAAAAGAAAAAAGAAAATCTATCGTAGAAATGTCCCGAGAAGAAAGCTTAACCTTCCATTTGAGGGCAACAACGAGATCATCTACGTTAGGTTGTTAGCCTTCAACGAATGGGGTCCCGATTGAGACCAAAGGTGAAAAGCTAAGGATGGAGTGGGGATCCCCTGCATCCATCTAAGAAAGATGTGGGCAGAGCTGGAGGAGGATGGGAGGTGGATGAAAAAAATGTGTGATGGCTAGGGTTTCCGAAGTCCCCAGAGTATTCAAAAGCAAATATTTTGAGGAGTATCTAAGACATGTTTTTAGGGTTTTGAAGTAAAGGAGTTAGAAATACATAATATTGCAAACATCTTTGAGATCTAAGATAGACTACCCAAAAGAAAAGTAAAGCAAAAACATCTATTAAGGTACCAAACCTATTGCAAAGGGACAATGGAGACATAGTAGTGGAACTACCGCAATAGCACAATCAGAGAGTGGTATAATATCCTTAAAGCCTTCACAACAGCAATGCAATTTATTATTCGTAAATTTAATTTGAATAAATATAATAAAATTTTTGATATATTATCTTCATCTTAAAATAAATTTAATAATTTAAAGATTTATTTTTATTCGGAAGATTTATCACAAAATGTAATGTTTATTTGTAAAGGATTCATCAATTACTTTTTTTGCAGGACAATAGGCCACAACTATTTTACTGGGCCACTGCCGGCTTTCATAGGGAACATAACATCACTGCAATTCCTGTAAGTGGGAAAATCATTTTATGTAAAATACAAATATTTTTTTTTTTTGAAATAGTTGCAGTATTTTATGAAATTATGAAATTAAATGTGAAGTTGATATAAGAAAAATAATTTATTTATTCTATTGTAAAATAAACTTTTAGTCATATAATTTTCTGTCAAATAAAATTATAATTACTGATTAAAAAATAAAATAATAATAAAAACTGATTCAAATAGACGTAGAGTTAATATGTGCTGCATTAATTTCTTGATAGTTATTAATTTTGTTATAATATTATCAATAGGGATTTGGGAACAAATGCGTTGTCTGGACCCATTCCAAGAGAGCTCGGGAATCTAAAAAATCTAAATACTCTGTAAGATTTTTTGTTTAGACATCACTTTTCTTGATGCTGAAATTTATTAATTAGTTGCTTTATTACCTTAATATGTTTTCTCTTTCTATATTAGTTGTTTACAATTATGATTTCCTTTTGTTTATTATTATTTTTCTTGATAAAGAACACCTAAGGGAGAAAGGGAGAAAATGTTTAAAAAATGACCTAAAAAAAGCCTAATCAAAAGGAAAACAACAAACAAGGCTCATGGCAATACCTTCCTGCAAAAAAGCCCAACATATAATAATCCCCCTGGTTGCCAAGTTAAAGGCACATCCATTGGAGGCAATCCCACACCCGTCACCTTGCGCTCACCCACAATAACCAGCAGTGCAGCACGGAGCATGCGCTTGCAGCTCAATCAGACTCAGCCTCCTGCGTCGTACCTCGGTGCCCTCATGTTTGGCTTTAGGCTCGCAGGTTAGGTCGGGACAACCCGGAAACCCGCGTAGGTCAGGTCCGGGTTGGAAATCTTGACCTGTTTGCAAAATCGAGTCGGGTTAAGGTCAACATGTTTGGATCCAAGTCAACTCGGGTTGGACCCAAATCCGACCCATCGACCGATTTTGACACCCCTACAATAAACAACTTTGGAGCCAAAAGAGCACCCTCAACATATTCCAAAAAGCCCAAGAACACTACATTCGCATAATAGCCAAAACCGACACAACAACAATCATAGAAACCAAGTCAACCTCCAAGGTTGCCATAACAAAGCCCGTAACCATCCGGGGGATGAAGAAAGGACCCGACATCATTGTACAGACAGGCTGAGAACGAAGAGAAACACCCAGGTGAAAGGCAGAGGAGGAAATAGAGCCAAATCGAAGCATCCAGGCAATTATCCAATATTATTAAGAATAAACCCAAGAAGAGGGAGATGACTGTCACTGATCTTCCCCATCAAAATCGATAGATAATCCCTCATGTAACACAAAGCACCACATAAGGAAGAAGGCATCAGTAGAGATAATTTAAAAAAAAAAATTAAAAACAGAAAAAGGAATTAGAATAATAAGCATAAGCATCTTTTAAAATATTTCCAACTACTAAACTTAGCTCTAATTGCTTTCCTTAACAGAGTTAATATAATATTAATACAAGAGTGAGAGCCTGATGGGGACATCAGATTTCACTGCTTTAGTCCTAAAAATTTGCATGTATATCATCACCGAGATAATTTTATTTCACTTTTTTTGTTGCTGTCCATGCATTTCCTGCACGCATTTAATGAAGTTTAAGTCATTCTATCTAGTGTATTAGTGCTGCCATTAAACCCATAACTCTTCTAAGTGCTTAGGATAACTACACCCTTAGTGTAAGCTGCTGTCCTCACTGTTCCAGCAACATCTAGCTACCTTTTAGTGAACTTAAAGTCGTGTCTAGGTGTTGTCATCACCCTAGTAGTATCCCTATAACACTTAGACGACTTAAGCAACTGTTTAGTTAGTTGTCCTGAAATTTCTTGCTGATGTTGGTACCTCTTTAGTGAGCATTTCATTGCGTTTAGCTGCTTTCCTTGACGTAGGAACCCTCCTAAGTTTTCCCCAGTGCTCAACCATTGACCCGGAACACATTCAAGCAACCTTAGACCTAATCGTGGGCCAACTTGGAACGATTACTCAACAAATTAGGAATACCCAAACTGATTTATCCGATTTTAGATGCCAAACAAGTGAGAGACTTGATAACATTTAGCGAATAAAAAACCCAGCGATCTACATCCCCTCTAGACCCCACTCTCCTTATGGCGATGATAACCGAACTGAGTACGTGACCTCCTAGAGACCACTACCGACCCAATCAAGAACCGGTAGGATGTGACACCACTTGGAGAGATAACGATACCCAACTGCTTAAGAATATTCGTATAGATGCCCCGTCTTTCGACGGTACATTAGACCCCCAAGTTTTCCTTGATTGGCTCAAAGGGATGGATAGTTATTTCAAGTGGTACAACATTTCAGAGGAAAGAAAGGTCTGATTTGTCGAAATGAAGTTGACTGGTAGAGTTAATCAGTATTGAACTAACTTAGAACATATGCGGGAAACTCGAGGAGAATACCCTGTGATTGACTGGGGAACGATGAAACAGAGTTGAAACGAAATACCTCCCTCCTTACTACCCTAGACTTTTGGATCGCTGGAATAGATTGACCCAAGGAAGCAAGCCCGTCAAGGAGTACATTTTGGCCTTTGATGATTTCATGATCCATTGTAATGGGGAAGAGATCACTACTCCTGCCCAAATTCTTTCGATGTTTAGAACTGGATTAAGAGAAGATCTTCAGAATGAGCTTTTTGCCATAGGAGTGAACACTTTTTGAAGCCGCTTGTAGTCTTGTGCTAGATTTAGAAGAGTCTAGGAGTTACGCCCCTTCTAGGAACCAAGACCCGCGTCCTAACCCGTTCAAATCCTCCTCTAGCCAACCTTACAACAAACCCGCTGGACTCCCAACTAGTCGACCTTCCCCTAGCCAAACCCAACCTCGCTCGTACTATAAAGGTAAAACACTGGAACAGGAAACACCTAAGACCCCTGCAAGCACTAAGTGTTTTAGATGCCATGGGTACGGACACATTGCCTCTCAATGTTCCAGCCCGTTTAAGGTCACCATAATTGAAGAAGTCACCGAAGAAGAGGATGAACCAGACACTGAACTAGTTCATCATATTGATGACGACGAGAAATTTTTCTGCGAGGAAGATATTGTCGTGATCCACTGCCTCCAAAAGATGGATCACTTAGTCATACAAGTCATTAGGTGTGCCTTTCCACAACCTAAGATAAGCGATGACTGGCGAAGAACATCAATCTTCTACACTTTCACCAAGATAGGAGATAAGAACTGCAAAATTATAATCGTTAGTGGAGGTTGTATTAATGTTGTGTCATCTACGATGATTTCTAAACTCCACTTGAAAGCCGCACCACACCCAAACCCTTACAAGATTGCTAGGAACAATTCGACCACCTTGGAGGTGAAAGATAGGAGTCTCGTTCCTATTGAGTTTTTGGGATATAAAGAGAAAATCTGGTGTGATGTGTTGACTATGAATGTTGGTCAAATCATCCTTGGCCGCCCCTGCCTGTTTGATAACAATGTACATATTTATGGCCGAAACACCTGCGTGTTTGAACACGGGGGCAAGAAAATTAAACTCCTACCCACCCAGCCCAAGTCTGCCAAGGAGGACGTCAAGCGCAACTCCCTTAAACCCAGCACAGGCCTGAATTTATTAACTGCTAAAGACTTGAGTACTGAACTAGAGTCAGGATCCCCTCTCTACACCTTAGTAGCTCGGGAAGTGAGTGTAACCCAAGAAGAGCCTGTCCCTGAGGAAGTAAGATCTCTCCTCAAAACTTTTGCTGACGTCTTCTCAGAAGATCTGCCCCCATCAACTGCCACCTTTAAGGGACATTCAACACGCTATTGACCTAGTGCCCGGAGCTTCGTTTCCCAATCTGCCCCATTACCGCATGAACCCTGCTGAGCATGAGGAGCTCAAGAAACAAGTGGATGAGTTATTACAATGCGGTTTCATTAAGGAGAGTCTTAGCCCGTGTGATGTTCCCACCCTTTTTACCCCTAAGAAGGATGAGTCGTGGAGAATGTGTGTTGATAGTCGCGCTATCAACAAGATCACGGTCAAGTATAGCTTTCAATCCCTCGGTTAGATGACATGCTAGATATGATGACCGAAGTCACACTTTTTTCTAAGATTGGTCTTAAAAGTGGCTACCACAAAATTAGGATCCGTCCATGGGACGAATGGAAGACCGCTTTCAAAACCAAAGATGGATTATATGAGTGGACCGTGATGCCTTTTGTCCTAAGCAATGCTCCAAGTATGTTCATGAGAGTGATGACCCAGGTCCTCAAACTTTTCCTAGGGAAATTTGTAATGGTCTACTTTGATGACATTCTGATTTATAGTAACTTGGTGGATCAACACTTAGATCATTTAAGGCAAGTCTGCGAAGTCCTGAGGAAAGATAAATTATTTGCCAATCACAAGAAATGCACTCTCCTCACCGATCACGTAATCTTTCTGCGATTCATTATATCCTCCCAAGGCATATCTGCTGACCCTAAAAAGGTGCGAGCAATCAATGAGTGGCCTGAACCCAAGAACAACAGAGACATTAGAAGTTTTCATGGACTGGCCATGTTTTATAAAAGATTCATTAGGAATTTTAGCACTATAGTGGGTTCGATAATTGACTATTTGAAGAAAGGAAAATTTCACTAGACGACGTCTTCCTCTAAGGCTTTCGAGGAGATAAACAGAAAAATAGTTGAAACACTAATCATGTGACTTCCAGATTTTTCTAAGGTTTTTGAAGTGATGTGTGATGCATCTGGCATAGGCATAGGAGGAGTATTATCTCAAGAAGGACACCCGGTTTCCTACTTTAGTGAAAAGTTAAACGACATTAGGCAACACTACTCTACATATGATAAGGAATTTTATTGCATCGTTCAGCCCCTCAGATACTAGAGACACTACCTGCTTCCCCAAGAGTTTGTTATTTTCGCTGACCATGAAGCCTTGTGATATATAAACTCCCAAAAGAAACTGAATGCACGACATGGTCGATGGGTTGAATTTTTGCAAGAGTACACTTACATGATTAGGCACAAAGTGGGATCTGAGAATAAGACTGCCGATGCACTAAGCCGTTGGATGATGATTACTCATGAAATGAGGACGGAAGTGATAGGTTTCGAGCGACTTAAGGAATACTACTTAGACTGCCCCAATTTTAAGGAGATTTATTATGCATTAGCAACTGGAGGTGATCGGATTATAGATGTTTCATATTGGAAGATGGATATTTGTTTATCCCAAAAAAGTTGTATTCCTAATACGTCATTTCGTGAATTTCTTGTTTGGGAATTACATGCTGGTTTGGTCACTTCGGTAAAGCCAAGACAATCGCTACAGTTGAAAATCGATTTTATTGGCCGAGTCTTAAGAGAGACGTTAACATATTAGTTAAGCGGTGTCACACCTGTTAGTTGGCCAAATAAAGGAAGCAAAACACCGGCCTATACACACCACTCCCTGTACCTAACCAACAGTGGCTAGGCATGAGTATAGATTTCGTCCTCGGTTTACCCAAGATCGTTAGAAAAAATGATTTTGTTTGTGTGGTGGTCGATCGCTTTTCAAAAATGGCACACTTCATTCCTTGCTCTAAAACTTTTGATGCCTCTCGTATTGCGAAACTTTATTTCGATGATGTAGTTAGCCTTCACGATCTTCCCAAAACCATAGTTTCGGATAGAGATGTTAAGTTCACTAGTTACTTTTGGAAGACTCTATGGCACAAAATGGGTACCAAACTCCAATTTTCCACTACCTTTCACCCACAAACTGATGGACAGACTGAAGTCGTAAATAGAAGCTTAGGCAACCTCTTAAGGACCTTGGTAGGTGAAAACATTCGAGATTGGGATTCTAAATTATCTATAGCTGAGTTCGCCTACAACAACTTTGTGAATCGTACTACGGGTCTAAGTCCAGCAAAAATTGTGTACGGATACCTACCGAGGAAGCCTATAGATTTAATCCCCATGGGTCCCAAGTTTAGGACATTTGAATCTGCATCTGTATTTGCATCGCATTCACATGAACTGCATAAGGATATTAATAAAAAGATTAATCAAAGTAATGCTAGTTATAAATTTAATGCTGATCTCAAAAGACTGTTCAAAGAATTTGATATTGGAGACTTTCTAATTATTCGGATTTATTCGGAGCGGTTCCCACAAGGAACCGTTAAGAAGTTACATGCTAGAAGCGCGGGACCTTTCAAGATAACAACAAAAATAAATGGTAATGCTTATGTTTTAGACCTTCCTGAAGTTTTTAACATTAATCCTACGTTTAACATTGAAGATCTTGTAGCCTTCGAAGATCTAGAGTTTAACCCTCCCAATCCACTAAATAATGAGCCTTGTGAGAACCCACCTAGTGAGAACCCTAGCCTACCTCCACTCCCAAAGTTACATACTTTACACCATACAGAAAGATTGAGGCAATACTGAGCGATGAAGTCATTTTCACTAGAGATGGTGGTCAACAAAGGTATCTAGTTCAATGGGTAGAGAAACTGGAGACAGAGAATACATGGGTTGACCGTGACGAGCTGCAGCGACTGGACCCCGACTTACTAGAGTGGTATGAGAGCTCCATAGATGATCACTTGATGAGGTCGAGTTTTCTCCCACATGGGGAGAATGATGGGGACATCAGATTTCAACACGTGTACCATCAGAGAAATCATAAATCGACGACTACGATTAAAAGTCTATATCTTTGATTTATTTTCATGTATTTTTTATTTGTTATTTTCAATTTACTAGTTTACCCCTGTGGGTGTTGAGTCATTGTTGTAGCCCTAGGGGCATATGAGCCTTTGTGCTTATCGTTTGTTGAGACATATATATAGAGGTCTTTATCTTTGTATGAGGTTAATGTTGAATCAATAAAAAATTTAGGTTTTGAGTTCTTGATTGTGAGAGCTTGAGAGGTGAGGAGTAACCTAGGAGAGGTTCAAAGAAATACCCAACAGCCCTCTTTGTGAGAGCTCTTGGTTCCTATCATCTTCCTCCATTTCATCCCTTCTCTCCTAGCTGCCGGCTCCCCCAGACCGGCCACCAACTAACCTGCCACAACCCGCCCCCTTCCCCTTTCCATTAGCCACTGGATCCCGCCCCTCCCTCACCCGTCCACGCTTATTCCCCACCCCCTCCACCAAAATCAGCCCCACCCCAACCCCCTTGGATCCCTACCTGCTAGCCCCATTGCTCCTAACATTTGAATTTGAAGTTCAAATTCAAAGAGTTGTTATTACTTTCCTAATTTATCTTTTGTTATTTATGAAGTTTTTAAATGGAATTCAATGCAAAATTTGAATTTCAAATCTCTTCCTAAACTATTACGCCCAATTAGGAAACTACTCAATGCTAATCAAATCTGAATTTAAATTTAGAATTTGATTTAATTACGTATGCAATCAATTGGGCCCCATATACATTGAACCTAAACCCTTCTCCTCAACCACTATGGCCGGCCCCCCTTCTCTCTCCCTCCTCTCTCCACTTTGCCACCTAAGCACCAATTAAATCCCTCATAACTCCCCTAATAACCGCTGGCCCCCTCCCCCCATTACTCCCTTAATTGAGGTTAATTTGAATTTCAAATTGGCCCCTCCCCTTTTAATAAAATCTGAAATTAAAACTTCATCTTTTTCCCTCCAATCTTCTTTGCCCCCCAAGCTACTTGTTTTAACCCAAAGACTCCCAAACTTAGCCGCCCCTCCCCTCCCAAATTTCCCCCATCATCCCCTCACCTCCTCCTCACCAAACTCAAGAGAGATTCTCCCAACCGCAATCACCATCATGCATGGCCAATCCGGAAGTCGACCATGGTTTCTTATTTGATGATCAAGGACAAACCAACATCCTTAAATCTCCTTTCTTCAATGTGAACCTTGATGTGGATTCTTCCGTGGAGGATTACTTAAATCGCATCTTGTTTACACTAGTAGCTTCCATCGAGGAGCATATTCTTCCTGGACGTTTGATGCTCACTAGTCATTCCATTGACTACCCACCTCCGATTACTTCTCCAACAGACTACACTTTGGGCGCCATTTGTCTCCTAGTGGCATTGCTCTGTTTGCTCTCAATCTTCCTCCATTAAAGCGCCACCAACAAGAGCGTGAGTGCTGGACCCAATGTGAAGAGTTCTATTTGTTAACCGTGGATTATTGCTTCTTAACCATAACATTGTCTTATTTATTTTATGTTGTTCATTTGAGAGTAGCCTATCATTCTAGTTATAACTACATGCTTTACATAGTCTATAATTGATGATACCAAGAACCTAATTCGGGTAAACACTAAATTTATAACTAGCAAAGTCTGATAATCTAATATTAACATCCAAGCAAGTTCATGTTCCTTTACATGGTTTCACACAAAGACCTTATACCTTATTCAAGTCCTCTCTCTCCAAATATGGTAGATGGAAGCACAAATGACCAATTAGTAATAATTTTTGGAGATATCAGCTAACTTGTGATCTCAAAAAAAGCAATTGAAAACTTTACAAATAATAAGCCTTAATAGAAAAATTATAGATCTAGGAAAAACAATATTTAAAATGCTAAAGTGAAATCACATTCGTAAAATAAATGGAAGATATATTCATCAATGCAGTTACAAAGAGGACAAATTGGGCTAGCAGGAATGCCTCTAGTCTTAAGTTGATAAACAATTTTAAACCCACCAACCAAAGTAAGACAAGAAAAAGAAGAGAACCTCAAACAAAACCTTTTTATGCCAAATATATTTATACCAGTCAACCTCATCATTGGATTTATAAAAATCATTAATCAAGTTTAAGAATTTAGGATTTTCCATATTGTTCTAAAGAGGGAGATCCCTCCCATCATAATTACAAGAGACAACAAAGATAAAGTTATGTAACGAGGGTGATCAAGCATTAGGAACAACCCAAACTCTATTAGATATAATAGCAACCAACGTAACAATAGTAGGTAAGTCAATAATAGAACCAAGGCATAAATCAACCATAGAATTACCATTACACCAAGGATGCCACCAAAGAGTAATGTCATTGTTATCCCCAATCTTTTAAGAAATATTGCTTTTAATAGAAATAACGCCCTTAATCAAGTGTTTCCACCAAGTAGAAGCTTTACCAAAAATAGTTTTCCAAAAAGATATATAAGAGTTTTTGAACCATCAACTAAGGAGGGAATTAGAAGAAAGACATCTCCAAATCAAAGAAGATGAAAAGGCATGAATTAAAGCAGCAATTGAGAGAATGCCAAAGCCTCCATTTCTTTGGAAGGCAAGTGCTCCTCCAACAGATAAGATGGAGCCTTTTACCTTGAATGTCACCATGAAAAATAAATCTTGCACAACATTTGTCAATGAATTTATAATAATATTACGGTATAATAAAACCCAAGGTTTTGAAAACCGGACCGGACAACGAATTTTCCTGTAATACCTTCATTCTATATTATATTTTCATAGCAAGATACAATGATCCTCCATTCAAGAGGAGGATCAATCTCTCCAAAACTCTCTAGAGAAATTAACCACCAAAACTCTCTAGAGAAATTAACCACCAAAAAGATGCCCTAACAAAACAATACCAAATTTCTTCATATTGCCCTAGTGAAGTTCAGCTGGCTACAAATACAATAAGGAATGAACCCAAAAAAAGATGTGCCCGATGTGCAGTTAATCGAAAATTAACAACAAATACATAAAAACAGTTGATCAAAAAATTACAATCATAAAAATGCATTAATCAGTCCCAAGAATGAAAATTAACAACAGCATAAAAGAATTATGGAAATTAACGGGAGAACAACAACAAAGAACGGGTGAACAAGAGAACGGAAAAACTGCATATAAATTAAAAAACTCACAATGGGTAGGAGTGGAAAACTTCACCAAGAGAAGGGGGATCGTTCAATGTGTTCGATCTCCTTCGTCCCGTCCGACCAAGAAGAGCTTTCGTGCTTTCGTCCCTCTTCTGTCGTCCCGTCCGAGAAGAGCCGCGACTGGAGTCTGGAGCGAAATACCGAAATAAGGAAGGGAATAGGGTTTTGTTTCTGTTATAAGATTTTTTTTAAGCCATTGGATTAAATGATTTAAATCGGATGGCTCAAAATGCTCCCGATTTGAACCGGCCGGTTTTAAAACGGGGTCGGTTATCCGGTTCGGCGGTCGAACCAGCGGTTTGACCGGTTCAATCCCGGTTCTCTATTATTCCGGTTATTAAGCAGACCGTAACCGGCCGGCCGGCCGGTTCGCTGTTCAACCGGTTGAACCGCCCGGTCCGGTCCGGTTTTGAAAACGTTGATAAAACCTCTAATTCAATAGGACAGAGTGTTATAAATACTAAATTTAATTAATTAAATTCTCCTGGCAAAGGATAAAAGATTTGCCTTCCAACCCACCAACATTTTGGTTATCTTCTACAATAAAGGGGAGAAATCTACCTTTCTAAGCTTCCTAGAAGCAATTGGAATCCCAAGATAACTTATAAAGCTATCAACTAAGGAAATGTTTAGAATATTAACAATATCAATATAATTTAAGGTGTTTTTGGAGAAAAATATGGAACTCTTATCAAAATTAATCCGAAGACCATAGGGGTTATTAAACTGAAGCAAAATGTTATTTAAACTGAGAGCATTAATCATAGAAGCCTTTTCAAATATAAGGAGATCGTCAGCATAAAGTAAATGGAAAATTAAATATCCAACATGACTAAAACCTTGAAAACTATAGAGCCCATTACTATTATCAAGAAGATTAAAAAAAGCAACAATGATAATTAAAAAAAGATAAGGGGATAAGGGACATCCCTACTTAAAACTAGAGGAGGAATTGAAGACCACCATTGTAACAAATAGAGAATGAAACATCTTGAATGTAAGCATTATTCCAAGAGATAAACATCTTTAACCCTTGTTTGTCTCATTCTGTGAAGCAGAAAACTTCTAGAGATAGTTTCAAAAGCTTTAAAAAATATCAATCTTAACACAGAGGAATTTTTATTTACCAAGAGAATTAAAATTAGAGAGGATATCAAAGGCTAGAATAATGTTATCATAAGCAACCCTAATATTAGTAAACCCTGACTAACTACTAGTAAACTCTATTATGCCGAAACCCTTTCTCTACTAGAGCCTTTTGCATATCCTGGGATAGGATCAAAGAACTCCACTTTCAAGCGAAATAAGATAGACTTCATCATATACTAATAGACAAGAAAGGACTTTAATTCCCTGCGATCAATACTGTTTTCATTGACCTTTCGTCTTGTGTGACCTTGCTTCAATGCGAATCCATAGTTTTCTTTCATAGCCAACAGGGAAGATGAATCGAATTTCAAGCAGAAATGGAAAATCAATATCGGGTCCTTTCCCTGAAGCAAGACCGCTAAGGCGCTAGAAAAGAGGTGTGTGTGCCACGTGTACTTTCACTAAGACCAGTAAAGAAGCCACTCTGAAGTGAAGGAAGCCTGTCTGAATGAACCGCTCACTTTCTTGAGCTAGACAACTCCCCTATCTGATTTTCGTTTTTTCCTCTTGATCGACGGTCTCTCTATCTACATGAATGATATAACGCATAATATATTTAAGCCTAAGAGTTATAATCTTAGCAATAATTTTTTTGAATGTATTACATAAAGAGATGGGTCTATAGTCTTTGATATGAGAGGCATGGGGCCCTATAGGGATAAGGGCAATAGCACTGAACTTAACTTTTTAGAAAGGATAAAGGTGTGAATGAAATGTTTAATGGCCTTGTAGACACTATTCCCAATCAAAAGCAAATTTTTTCTATAAAATTGAAAGGTGTATCCATCAGGGCCAAGGGTAGAGGAGTTAGGACTAGAAAAAATAACACTTTTTTTTTCTCTTCATCAGATACAGGAGCAATTAAGGTGGGGATGTGGTGATAGGGGAAAGAGGAACCAATAGGGATATTGGCTTGATTAATAGAAACTTGAGGAGTGGAATTAAACAAAGTAGCAAAGTGATTAATCAAAGCACGACTAAGTTCACTACCAGAAGAGAAGGTCCCATCTTCAGTGGAAATAGTCTTGATGACATTTTGATTTTGCCTCACTATAATTTTGCTGAAAAGAAATTTAAGGTCATTCTCCCCTTGAATTAACCACCTGGCTTTGGCCCTTTGAATACCTAAAAGGCCAAGGAATCCTGGTGGAAGAAAAGACTATCATTAATAGAATTTAATTGAGAATTTAGAGAATGAGACAGGGGGTTATTATCAAGAAGATCCAAACATTGCTCTTGTCAATTTTGTAAAGCAGTGATTTTAGAGAAAAGGAGAGCATAAGAAGCCTAATTTTTATTTTTAATAATTCTTTTAAGATTAGAAAGAATACTATACCAAATTCTGATAGGGTCACCATTAAAGTTACACGAGAGAATAGAAATGAGAGCATTCCAAAAATCATGGGAATTAACCTAATGATTTTTTAAACATGAACATGTGATTATTATCAACTCTATTATTGAAGTCAATAATAAGAGAGGAATGGTCAGAGAGATATGGGCCTTCAACTTTGTAAGAAGACAGAGGAAAATTTTTATGCTATAAATCATTCACCAACACCATATCTAATTTAATATGAATGGGATTATCCAGCCTTTGGTTGAACCAAGCGAAGAATAACCTGAAGGAAGCCAAGTTATGGAGACCATTAATAAAATCATATTATTAAAATCCACAATTTACTAACACGTCCACAAGAATGCCACCAGCTTTATCATAAGAGAATCTACAACAATTAAAGAAATTTAAAATTGCCAAAGGTTTAGAAATTTCAGCACCAATACAAATAAGATTTTGCCAAAAGAAATCTCTTTCATAGGGGGTGTTAGCAACATAAATAAAAATTAAATAACAAAAAATAATAATAATTCTTAACCAAATTTCACCATGAATAAATTAACTATCCATGCAAATATGGATAAAATTAATAGTGCATGCATTCCACTTAATCCAAATATAGTCAAGGGAGCAAAAATTAAATTATTACAACTATTCTCTGAAATGAACAGTCTATCAAAAGCAGAAAAACAAGATTTATTAATAGCACCACGAGAAACCTTAGCTTCCAAAATATAAAGTAAATCTAGATTATGAGAAGTAATAAAGTTTTTTCACATCAAGAATTTTTTAGGGCTATTAAAATCACGAGCATTCCAAACAACCAAGTTAGGTTTGAACATTAAGCTTTATGTTTATTTTTGGATCCCTTCTTAAACCCCTTAGCACGAGTAGTAATGGTTCCTTGAACAATAGCATTAGGAATCGAGTAGTCATAATCTCAGAAGATTCGTCATCTTTAAGAACATTAAATTTATTAGGAGAATGTAAGCAGTTAGGTTGTCCCATTACTATTGTGATACCCTAGAATCTAATTTAGAAGAATTATTATTTTTATCTTTTAATTTACACAACAAGAGTTATCTAATTTCTTTTATCAATCTAAATGGAAGAAGAAATAAAACTATAAAACATCTTATGGCAAAACCAGTTTTCAAGTTTGACTTATATTGACTCCTAGAAAAATTTATTTACCCGGGTAAAAATATAGGTTATTACAACTATATAAACAATAATGGAAGGGGGAAGATCACTAGTAGGAAACTTTAAATTTGGAATAAAAGAAAGTGTGTCGGTAGAGGAAGAAGCACAATCTTTAGCATTAAAAGAGTTAAACTTGTCAGATTTAGACTTATTATGTTGATCAGAACTGGAGGAAACAATAGAAACAGGAAGGAAGCCTTAGCAGCGGAGTTACAATTTAATTCAACACCATAATTTTCATCAACAAGAATATTAGTGTGCTTAGAGGAAGCTTCGACATTAGAAATAGGATGAGCAGCTTCATCTAAAAGATTTGGATCAACTATATAGACCCAAGAGGGACCAACCCTTAATAGACCTAAAAGATTAACAACAAGTTTTGGGATGTAATGACCAAGTATTTTAGATTTGGACCTAATCATATTCCCTTCAGGCATCCTATTAGTGCTTCTACCATGATTAGAAAATTAATAACAACAATAGGATTAGGGTTAGGGTTAAGGTTTTTTAGGATAGACATTAGAGGGATGAGCAAAGGAGCCATAATGTTTACAAACTTCTAGTTTCCAGTCGTACTGAAAACAGAGGTTACATAGTTTACCATTCTGCGAGATCCAGATTTCATCAGATAGATTAGATTTCCCATTCACCTTCACATAGACCCTAGCAAAAGTGAGACCAGATCTCTAAGTTGTTAGCCAGTCAACATCCAACGAGATACCTATGTAGCTAGCTACCATAGATATACCTTCAAGGTTCTAACAAGCAAGAGGAATATCATGGATTTTAATCCACGAGGGAATCAAGGTTACTCTTCAAGTTTAAGAATGAAAGAGCGAGACCATTTTTATAAAATGAAAGGTTTACTAAATAAAAAACCAAGGCCCCCCGACTAGATCATCTCATAATCTTTGAATTGAGTAAAACACAGAAAGAAAAAATAATTCAAAAGAGAAACAAGAGACGTACTATTTTTCATATGCCAATTTTTTTTATGACAAAGAGTAAAGCCTCGTAGTAATGATGCTTATTAAGAGAGTAGCCAATAAGAGAAGTTTCCAATGTTGCACACCGTTCACAAGCCGATCGGAGGAGAAGTTAACAACATTGTCGTTAGGAGGAAGAAAAGAAATAGGAAAATCTACTATAGAACTGTCCTGATAAGAAAGCTTAACCTTCCATTTGAGGGGAGCAATGAGAGTATCTGTGTTAGGGTTGGCAGTCTTCTACGAATGGGGTCTCGATCGAGACCAAAGGTGAAACGCCAAGGATGGAGAGGGGGTCCCCCCACATCCATTTAAGAAATATGTGACCTCTGGCTGAGCTGGAGGAGGAAGGTAGGTGGATGAAAAAATGTGTGACAGCTAGGGTTTGTGAAGCCACAGAGTATTCAAAATAAAATATTTGGACGAGTATCTAAGATATTCTTTTAGGGTTTAGAAGTATAAGAGTTAGAAATACATAATATTGCAAACATCTTCGAGACCTAAGATAGACTACCCAAAAGAAAAGAAAAGCAAAAATATCTATTAAGGTGTCAAATCTGTTGTAAAGGGACAATGGAGACAGAGTA
Organism: Dendrobium officinale; assembly: GCA_019514585.1. Classification (NCBI taxonomy): domain Eukaryota; kingdom Viridiplantae; phylum Streptophyta; class Magnoliopsida; order Asparagales; family Orchidaceae; genus Dendrobium; species Dendrobium officinale. The sequence continues at coordinate 5,083,482 of CM033686.1, read as the reverse complement.
GTGGAACTAGTGCAATAGCACAATCAAAGAGAGGTAGAATATCCTCAAAGTATTCACAACATCCATGCAATTAGTATATGTGAATTTAGCAGGCCTGTAGTGGAATTGCACCTTGTGGGATTTCTATAATTCAATTCTCTCATTTTAAAATGCCGTTACAAGAAAGCCCAACTCTAGCAGTAGATTTTTTTCCTTCCGACCATGTTAAAATATTAAAGTTTGACTTCTACAATGAAGACAAATTTGGGGTTGTTTGGTAGCAAGAAAGATTTGACTTTTTTTTTTTCTACCTTCAATTAAGATTTAGTAAATATTGTAAATCCAAATTTAATAAGTCCTAGAGACATTAAATATTGAAAATTATTTGCACGATAGATGTAGTTAATTTCATCAAACCTTAATAAACTATTTGGCATATATAGCAAAAAGAAATCGAATAAATATCCCACTTTCGCTAGGTTTATGAAATCCATCATTTATCCTATAATAGAATGAAATTGGGTTTTGAGAGGATTTATGCTGTTAAAAGAACTAAATGACAAAATTTAGCTGAAATCGTAGTTTTGTTTGCTAAATCTTGCAAGTAAATAACCCCTTAGTGAAAAAAATCTTATAAGAATATACCTGAAAGACTTCTATTAGAACTTCTTGTCTTCATCCATCTCTATCATAAACAGATGCAAAGACTTCTATCATGAAAAACAAAGTCTTCAAAGTTCTTCAATCTTTATGATGGAAATTTTTTTCTTCATGGGATTTCTATGTTATGGAGATAATGATAATGATTGTTTGACTTATTTTATTTTATCTTATTATTTTGGCAGAGGATTGGGGCCAAACAACTTCAGTGGAACTCTTCCAGCTGAGCTGGGCAGCCTTAGGAACCTACGATCATGGTTAAATAATCATAACTCTATAATACAACTACTTGCGAGAATCAAATCAAATGTTTTTTGTCTGCTCTTTTTATTAGTAGGGGATATCATATGTTACAGTCTTTTGTTTTCTAAGCTTATATCTGATTTATTGTTCAATTCTCAGGTACATGACTAGTTCTGGACTAAGTGGTGAGCTTCCAACTTCTCTATCCAATCTTACGGCCATGCAAGTATTGTAAGTTCTATATGCATTAAAATTTTGAGTTTACAGAATTTGCTTCTGATTTAATAACAATAATTAATCCAGGATGATGCCAGACAATAATTTTACAGGCAAATTACCAGACTTCATTGGAACTTGGCAAAACCTTAATGATTTGTAAGATTATCTTTTATAGCTCTCATGCTGTATATATATAAGCCAAATTTATTATCCATGATTAGAATTGCATACAAACAAACTTCTAGAAAATAAATTAGAGGTTCTCACTTCCATATGATGTTTCGATAGGAGGATACAAGGGAACTCCATCAGTGGTCCAATTCCTTCAAGTTTTTTCAATCTTTACAACCTTAATGATTTGTAAGATTCCTCCTTTAAACTAATACTACAACAATATTTTTATGTTAAAACCTTCCAACTGTCAACTAAGAGGTTACATAGTTGTTTATAGCCTCATGATTAATTGTTCACAAGTGGATTATTTACACCTGATAATTTCATCTTTTATTGAATATTTATATAATAAGAAATACTGAATGCTCTATTCCAGACGCATAGGAGAAGTAATAAATGGGAGTTCATCACTGGCATTTATTAGGAATATGACAAAACTCAACACACTGTAAGGCTTGTTGTTTCTAATCGACAATCTACTATCCTTTTTTTTTTAGCTTGGTGCATAACTATGACATGGTATAAATTTAACTCCATGCAGGATCTTAAGGAATGCCAAGATTTCTGATACTCTTCCATCGGACTTTGCATATTATACACAATTACAGACATTGTAAGTGCTTTAATTCCTTTTTCTCTTTTATGTTTTTTTTTTTTTTAACTTCAAAATGAAATTGATGTAGCATTTGTGACTTGAATGCAACTTGAATTTTTTTTCTTTTTTCTCTACGAAGGGATTTGAGCTTCAACAACATCACAGGCAATATTCCAATGTCTCTATTTAGCATGAGCAGTCTAATTTTGTTGTACGAAATGACTATTTCAGCATACATATAAGTTTCACTTATATTTTTCAATATTACAAGAATAATTTATATTTTTTTCTCTATTATCACCCTCAACAGATTCCTTGGGAATAATAGCATAACAGGCACATTACCTGGAACAAAGAGCTCAACATTGAGTAATATGTAAGTATACAAGTCATTTAGTACATAATTTTCTCCCTAGCATATTAGCAGGGTAAATTTTCTTATTATAGTAACAAAACTTATCATGTTATGCTCTTTGATGAAATGTAAGACTTTCAACTAAATATCAGTTCCTTTTTAACTCCTACAGAGATCTATCATACAATCAATTGTCAGGGAGCTTTCCATATTGGGTCAACAATTCAAACATAGTGCTGTAAGTCGTAGAGAAAAATTATACTTTCTTATTTAGAAATTGCAATATTCTTTAATCATAAATGTCCAATCATACCATTCCACTAATTCTTCTCTTTATGTGCTTGCAAAGATGTCAATTTAGGGGAGGGGTGGGAATTTCATTGGTATTGCCATCTAAGTACAAAATATGTATAGACCTATAAATAGGAAACATAAGAGAAGAATTAAAGAAGATAAAATAAATGATAATATCTTCAATAATGATTAAATATGTTAAAAATAAATCGTGCATATTCCAACAATAAATAGTTTAAACATGTTATGATTTAAATATAACATTTTCATGTAAATTTAGGGTGAGATAAAGGTTATTAACTTGCATTTGAAAAAACAGTGACCAAAGATGAAGTAGTCAAAGGTTTTGTTGCACAAAAATTATAATTGTTGTTAGAGTACGATTATTCAAGGAAAGATAGAGTAACCTTTATTGAAAACAAAGCATTGACAACGAGACCTATGCCAATGAAGGCACGTGTAAGATCCTTGGAGGTATAGTGCTATAGAGTATCGATGGAGTTCCTAATGAAAAGTGTCATCATTGCTATTATCATTGGAGAACCAAGGATATCACATAGCTTTATAGACCTGCAAGAAATTGAGGGGGCTAAGTTTTTTGGTGGTCAATGATGAAGATCAAAAACTATGAGAGCAATCTATTTGTGAATTGGAAGATAAATAACCAGGTTTACACTACAATATGTATTAGAATTTAGAGGGTTTAAGTGGTAGATCTAGATATATATAGCTATGAAATCATATTGTAAGAAAGAAAGAATCATAGAGGTCTACACCTTTATTAAATTGTCATTTTAATACAAGCATATATGTGCTTATATCTAAACAAAAAAAATAAAAATAAAAAAGTAATCACGAAACATAATAATGGAGAACATGCTCAATAATTATAAAATATAAGAATAATTAATAGTATCGATTTCAACTATAAATAATTAACATACGTAATAACTTAAATGCACTGACAATTTTTTAAGCACTTCATAGTTCTTTCCTATACTAATTCTTTTGTTTCATTCCAAACAAGAAGAAAGCCATAATTTAGAATTTAGTTTTCTTGGTGATAGGAACTTGGTTGCCAACAACTTTGTCATAGACAATTCCAATAACAGGTAATTACCTTCATTTGCCTTATTGTGTAAGTTAAATTTCATGTTGATTCATAATAGAACTTGAAATTTATCTATAATTTTACTCTCAGTATCTTACCTTCAGGATTAGAGTGTCTTCAAAGAGACATGCCATGCCATAGAGACTTGCAAGCTTGTAAGTTTCTCTCCACATCTTCATGCATTTTCTTCTCCTCATGAGCTATAAAAGTACATTTAAAGTATTTTGAACTTGTAGATCATCAATTTGCAATAAATTGCGGTGGAGCTGAAAATGTGACGAGTTCTGATGGAACTAACTTTGAGATAGATAATGCTAATCTCGGTGCATCATCTTATTTTGTGAATAATGTAAAAAAATGGGCAATAAGCAATGCTGGAAGCTTTATAGATGCCTCAAATCCTAATGCAAATTATATAATTAGTACTCAGATCCAATCCCAGAACACACTTGATTCAAAATTATTTGAGACTGCAAGGATGTCACCATCCTCATTAAGATACTATGGCTTGGGACTTGAAAATGGGAATTACACAGTAAAATTACAGTTCTCAGAGATTGGAATACCAGATCAACCCACTTGGGCAAGCTTAGCTAGAAGGGTCTTTGACATTTATATACAGGTAAGCAAATTAATCATGGAGAATGTCTTGTTTGAATTCTTATAAAGGATACGGAGCAATTGATCTTGATTAATTTAAAGAAAATGATAGATTGTGAATTGGTTTTAATTGGTTAGTGTTAAATTAGGTAAACAATATAAAAAAGGTTAAAATTAACCTTTATACTTTTTAAATGGTAGTGATATATATTTAGAATACTAGTCTACTTGAAACTAGCATCTAACAATATAATAAGTAATTAAGCAGCTTTTATTATTTTCTATATTTTACAGGATCAAATATATAATTTCAGGGCATGCTTAAGGAGAAGGACTTTGATATAAAAAAGGAAGCTGGTGGGAAATCTTTTACAGTAGTCTTAAAGGAGTACCAAGCTCATGTAACAAACAACTTCCTAGAAGTACATTTATTTTGGGCAGGAAAGGGTTCAAATTTTATTCCTAGTTCAGGATATTATGGGTCATCCATTTCTGCAATCAGTGTATCTCCTTATGGTATGCATTTTTATATGAACTTTTAATTAAAATTTCCTCAAAACCCCCAAAATTATTTTATCACTATCGACGTTTACAGACTTCATTCCATCTGTGAGCAACAAACCCGTACATTCCTCTTCATCAAATAAGAATACAGCTCTAGTTGTAGGGATTTTATGTGGTGTTGTGGTTTTGGGACTTACCGTGTTTGCGATACTAGTGTGGAAACATAAACAAAAAAATCTTAAGAAAGTTAATGAAGGTAAAATTCTTTAAGTAATCTGAAATTTTTTTATTATTTATGAATGTATAATGTTTGTATTTTCTTTTGAATTTGACTACGTTAATATGTCAAATAATACAGAGTTGTTAGGAATGACTGCCAAACCAAATATATTCAGCTATTCTGAATTGAGAATAGCAACTGAGGATTTCAAACGGTCTAATTTTCTCGGAGAGGGAGGATTTGGACCTGTATTCAAGGTTTGTTTTGCCTATATATGACAATGTTAAATTTTATTTTACCACATAATTATTATTAAAAAAGTATAATGTTATCATAATTTTTATCTTTCAATATCATAAGTGTTTCACCAGCGAAATAAATATGACATTACTTTTCAAAAAACAAGATGAGAGTAGAGTGCATTTAATTTTCACCTAAAATTATATAAGCACATTGTTAAAACTATCAAACCTCCTTATACAACTACATTAATCTTGTGCAAACTAATTATATGACTTGTAGAGTTCATAGTTAAATGGATTTATTTGTTTCATCTAAGGGTAAACTACATGATGGAAGAATGGTGGCAGTAAAGCAACTATCAATAGCATCTCAACAAGGAGAGAGACAATTCACGGCAGAAATAGCAACTATATCAGCAGTTCAACATCGCAATCTAGCTAAGTTGTATGGTTGTTGCATTGAGGGAGACAAAAGACTCTTGGTTTACGAGTACCTAGAAAATAAGAGCTTGGATCAAGCTATTTTCAGTATGTTTTGAAATAACTAGTAGCTTGGAGCAACAATTTGAGAAATTCCTTTATTTGACTGGTTTCTTTTTGCAGGGAAAAAGGATTTGCATCTTGACTGGGAAACACGCTTTGAGATTTGTTTGGGAGTAGCAAGAGGCTTAGCCTATCTTCATGAGGAATCAAGTGTGAGAATTATTCACAGGGATGTAAAATCTAGCAACATTCTATTAGATGGAAATCTTACCCCAAAGATATCAGATTTTGGTTTGGCAAAGCTTTACAATGATAAGTGGACTCACATTAGCACAAGAGTTGCAGGCACAATGTATGTAAAGATTTGATGTTTATCTTTAACAATTTTTTTTTTGCTGAAATTTCAGTCATTCTTTATTTTTCTGCATCATTTATAATTCAAAATTATGATATTTGTAGAGGTTATTTGGCACCTGAATATGCTATGAGAGGACATTTAACAGAAAAGGCAGATGTCTTCGGTTTTGGAGTTGTTGCTCTTGAAATTCTCAGTGGAAGGCGTAATTCAGACCCCTCTCTAGAGGAAGAGAAAAGCTACTTACTTGATTGGGTAGGCAATGATTTTTGAAAAACATTTCTTATAAATTAACAACTAAATTATCATTTAATATAGAAAATGTGATGAAAGACAAAAAAACATTCAATGACTCCTTGATTTAAAGAAAACCAATAGATAGAAGTTTGAGAATATTAATTTTAAATGACTAATCAAATGCCTTTTAGAGAGCAACTACAGATATTACAGGTTCTAATAGTATAAACTTACTGGAAAGGTATCCTCAATCACTTTAGTAATATATCAAACTATTTACATGAAGCAAAAGAAACAACTATAGTGATAGTTCCATTCAGAATTTACATCATAAACGCTTATATTTTAACATTCTTCCCATTCATTCCTCTTTCATTCACTTACCCAGTTTTATTAGGGATAATTTCTTACTATTTTCTGAAGTTGTTAGAGAAACTAATTTTTTAAATTTTTTTGAAAGCAACAAAAAAATAATGGACAAACAAAATTATGATTATGAAAAACTAACTTATAAAAAAGCTATCCCAAACAAAACCTAAATTTGAACATATAACATAACGTGGTACCTAACGTGATCTTAATACTTATGTTTCAGGCTTGGAATTTATACGAGCAGAAGCATGAATTGGACTTGGTGGATCCAAGTCTATCATCATACAATAGAGATGAAGCTACTCGAGTAATTGGCATTTCTCTTTTATGCATCCAAGCATCGCCAACATTACGGCCGGCAATGTCGACAGTGGTGGCCATGTTGGCCGGATTTATCGAGGTTAATGAGGTCACCTCAAGGCCTAGTTATTTAACAGAATGCCACTTTAAAGATATAAGCAGCAATTTGGCTAGTGATGATTTTTGCAAATCAACAGAACTGAGAGAGACGAATAGCCAAGTTAACGTGCCATCAAATCAAGATAATGTGGATCTGTGATTTAAATGGAGACTAAACCTTCAGCTAATGCGCTGTTAAGGGAAAACTCTGTTGGGAAGGAAGAGGATCCCACTTGTTGTAAGGTAAAACCAATGTTCATCATTTATAGTGTACAGAAATTCACGCTTTCTTAAACAATTGGTCATCCTCCATCACATAGTTGCACGAATCATAATGAATTATGAGCGGCTATATAAATTCAATGTCGCATGTAGAGCTTTTTTTTTTTTTTTTTTTTGACATTTAGGCCATTTAAGGCAAACTCACACACACAACGCATACACATAGACTCGAACCTTGGACCTCTTAGTTGGAAGCTTAAGCTCTCAATCAATAGGCCAAGGAGCGTTGTGTTTGTAGAGCTAATTTAAAACGTAAAACAAATACAAGCCATTAAAAAACTAAGAAAAGGTGGGAAGAATTTTCTCTACATTTAAGATTTATTTGGGATAATTTTTAAATATAACAATCATAACTTTATTTAGGTACTGGTTACTAGTAATTTTTTTCAGAAATTTTTTGTGGTTAAAAATTATTTTTTGGAGACCTTAGTAGCCAAGATATTTTCACTACAGTAATATAACAATCCGTTGAACTCTGAAGTATAAGACAACCAAAATAAAAGAAAATAAAATTAAATGCTACATACCTGCCGCTGCCCACGCCGTTGCTACAGTGCCCATCCCGATCCTCCTCCAAAAATCCTGTTGCAGGGCAAATCCTATCGCAGCTCTGCAATGACGCCCAACTGTCTCTTCGCACAATATTCCGCGCTAGCCTCGATCGCAGCCTCCGACCATTTACTTCCCTTCGCATTCCTCTGCCGCAAGCTCTAACCCCGGTTTTCCTGCACACGCCAGAAGACCCGCGACACCTGCTTTCTTCCGTCTCCTCCCGAAACCGACCCAGCCGATCCTTCTCCTCTTACTTCGCCTCTGCAAGCCGCAAGACTCACGAATCCTGCTTCCAGTCGAATCCCACTGACCTAACCTTCCGCATCCTCAAGACCGAGCCTCAACCCATGACACTAGAGCCGACCAGACCAACCTTCTCAAGTCGCGATCCCCACCTGGTTCGCAAGATCTCCCTACCTTCCACGAAGCCGAACTCCAGCTCTCCTCTGCGCTTGCCATATCTGTCTCCTACAAGATCCGGCCGACTCCTCTCTGCCATCCGAACTCCACTTGCCGCCGCTTCTCCTTTTCGTTCTGTTAGGGATTTAAATTTAGTTGCCTACACAACTCTTCTTGGCCCATGAGTTGAGAGCTTAGGCTTTCAACTAAGAGGTTCAAGGTTCGAGTCTTTGTGTATGCGTTGTGTGTGTATGAGTTTGCCTTAAATGGCCTAAATGTCCAAAAAAAAAAAAAAAATTAGTTGCCTAAACTTTCTCAGCCCATCTATCCTAAATCAGTCTACCAAATTAGCAAACCCAAACCTCATTCAAGTTTACTCAATCTCCTCACTAAGCCCACTCAAACTCACCTGCCGATTTCTCAAGCTCCATCTAATCCTTTAAACTGAGGTGATCTTTCTTTCTATAATAAACTTGTATTAGTGTAATAGTATAAATACTAATGTTAATACCGTTATTATTAGTATTACGATTATTAACATTGATATATCATCAAAAAGTTATCTTAATCGGACATGAATCTTGAGGAAAATCAAGTTGGAAACTTTAAAAATTAAATTTGAGATCATTTGAACTCCGATTTCATCAAACTTATAATCGAACAAAGCCCTACATAGAATCCTGGTTGGGTATCCATGCTTTACTCAGACAGGTTTCGCCCACCTACGCCCATACATAGTGACTTTCGGGATATCGTACCCACCTATACCCATCTACTTTTCATGGTTTTTGAACGCAGTCTGTCACGAACTGATAGCCTTGAGGCTTGTTGCCCTTTGCTTTGATTGCAAACTTTCAAGCCGCATATCAGAATTTACCATAGACATGGCTTGATTAAGTGTTGCACAATACATAATGATGATTGAATTAATAAAAGATATACGGGTGATTAGTAATGTAAATTAATTTATTCCCCGATGTTGAGTACTCATCCATACCCACTCACAAGGCTATGAGCGTACCCATACCTACCCATACCTGTTGGGTATGGGTGGGTACATGGGTGGGTGTGGGTATGAGTATTCAATGGAGGGCTATGCAATTTTATTGAACGTCACGAAAATATGAACCCAACGACACCAAATTTGACTCAATGCGAACAAAAATGAGTCCAAATCAAAAACCAAAAGCCAATTTGGAATGTTCAATCCATAATTTAGATTATCAAACATTTTTCAAACATGACATGCTTATAGTCGAATCGAGCGGCTCGACGAGACGGATCCAACGAGTTCAAGATCATCAAATTTTTATATCATTAAGATATTCAAATGTGCAATAAATAGTTCATGATTGAGGGAATTCATATCGGTCGTCCATTCAAACCACTCTCAAATTATCCTTAATCTCCTTCGTATTTATTGGTCATGCTGTCACGACCCGACCCGAGACGAGACGGATCCCGCCCGCGCTGGATCGCGACGGAGCTGCACTAACCAGGATCTAGCTTTGGAATTTGGTTCGGAACTGAATCTTCCAAATAATTAATTCACATAGACTAACAAACACAGAGCTACTATGTATCATCAAATGCAGCGGAACAAAACATCTATCCAATTTCATTTCCTCAAAACAATCATCTACAGAACAGTACATGGCTTTCGACAGAAAGAAAGACAGAACAGAAAAGCCATGACTGTACAAAAACCAAAAGTACAAAAGTACATATACTGATCAGACTCTGAACTAATCCTGGACTTCCTTGCCTTTCCCAGAACCTGAAAACCACCAGAAAGCAAGGGTGAGCTCAACAGCTCAGTAAAGCAACAAACCTCCAATCAAAATCCTCAGAATCTCAAAACCAACACAGCAGACAAATCCGTACAGAATCGAAACAGATTCGAACAGATATCAAATCAACAAAACTGTACGGAAATGGAAGTTGTATCAAATCAGAAACATAACAGATCAGACACATCAGATCAACAGAATCAGAATCGTACAGATCATATTAGAACAGAACAAATCATATCAGAATCATATAGCAGATATCAGATATTTAATTAATAGCTAAATTCCCTGACACTGACTGAATCTCATAGGATCCAGGCCACTTATGCCTCCCTTTGTGCTCACGGCACCAAAACAGATCAGATCAGATGTGCTTATAGCACCAGAATACATATATAGTGCATATAGCACCTAAACAGATTGTTTCCTCGGATCCGGAACAGAACAGATATCAGATTTCATATTGAGCTCATTTCAGAATTCCCAGACACTAACTGAATCTCATAGGATCCAGGCCCCTTATAACTCCATTTATATAGCATATACAGATAGCATATCAATTCAGAAGATTTCCGGACAAAACAGAAATTACTCAAAAATCGGGCAGCACAACGGCAGTATACAGAATTTACACAGTTTTCCTGAAAATCAAAATTCACCAAATTCGCACAGAATATAGATATCAACATTTTAGAACATTTATTCTACTGCACAGATAATTTCCAAGTTCACAGAAAAATCCAGTCGACTAAAAACACAGTCGAATCAAAAATACCCGGACAAAAATCTTAAAAAAATAACCAAAATGTGCACACTCGGCACTTCAACAAAATACAGAAAGTTACGCGGTAGAAACTAAACCAGTCGGAAATTACGAACGAAAATCGCGAACAAAACTTAATTCCGGACAGATAATACCGCCAAACTCGACGGTTCTGAAAATTGAGAAAGTCGGATTGTGCCTTACCTTGCGTACAGCAATTTCCTCAACAGTCTCTTCGGACGAAAACAGCTCGGCGTCGCCCGAAAATCCACTTTTCCACTTTTTCCTTCGTTTTTCTCTCTCCTCAACTTTTTCTCTCTCTTCAAAATATCTCATTTCTATATATATCCAGACTGATCGTCCTGGACGATCGAGCTTCGTACCGGACGATCCATGAAGAGAATTATTTCGTCCAGACGAAAATTGCATATCGTCCCCGGCGAAGGGTTCACTGACTTATTTTCGTCCAGACGATCCTGATTTCGTCCAGACGAACCATACAGCCAAACATGATTTTCTCTGCATAACCTGTACCGATCGTCCCGGACGATCCGACTTCGTCCGGACGAACCTGGAGCAAAAACTGATATTACAATCTCCCCAACTTAAAAAAAATGTTGTCCTCGACATTATCCAGTCCAAACTCAGTCAAAACAAGTATGGGTACAACCGTCTCATGTCAGACTCCTTCTCCCAAGTGGCTTCCCGTGCAGTACGGTGCTTCCACTGGACTTTAACCATTGGAATCTGTTTACTTCTTAGCTTTCGTACGTCGTATGCCAAAATCAACTCTAGCTCTTCCTTGTACGTCAGATTCTCCTGAATCTCAACCTCATCAGCAGATACTTTCTTCCCAGAGTCGGATACCCACTTCCTCAGAGTGGATACGTGAAACACATTATGCACATCAGGCATCGAATCAGAAAGCATCAATTTGTAAGCAGCTTTTCCAATCCTTTCCAGGATTTCAAAAGGTCCAACATACCTCGGACTAAGCTTGCTCACCTGACCAAATCTGCTCACACCCTTCATCGGGCTGACTTTGACATACACAAAGTCACCAACCTGAAACTCTACAAATCTGTGCTTCTGATTGTAATACTTCTGCTGTCGATCTTGAGCAGCTTTCAATCTTTCTCTTATCAAATTGATCTTCTGAGCAGTTTCATCAGCAAAAGTGGCTCCCAAAGCCTGCCTATCTCCGACCTCCGTCAGAGTCAAAGGAGTACGGCACTTCCTGCCATACAAAGCTTCGTACGGTGCCATACCGATACTGGACTGAAAACTGTTGTTATAGGCAAACTCAATCAGCGGAATATGATCTTCCCAGCTTCCGCTAAAGTCCAGAACACAAAGTCTTAACAGATCTTCCAGTACCTGAATAGTCCTCTCAGATTGTCCATCGGTCTGAGGATGAAAGGCTGTACTAAAATGCAGTTTTGTACCCAAGCCTTGCTGAATGCCTTTCCAAAGTCTGGAAGTAAAACGTCCATCTCGATCAGATACGATCACACGAGGCACACCGTGCAATCTGACTATCTCTTTCACATATATCTGTGCCAAGCGATCAACTGAATCCGTCTGTCTGATCGGAAGAAAATGGGCTGACTTCGTCAATCGATCTACAACCACCCAAATAGCGTCGTGCCCTTGTCTAGATCGAGGGAAAACCCATCGCAAAATCCATCGTTACCTCCTCCCATTTCCACTCAGGGATAGGCAACGACTGCAACAATCCACCTGGTCGCTGATGCTCTGCCTTTACCAACTGACAGGCTTCGCATCTCGACACAAACTCTGCTACATCTTTCTTCATCCCAGGCCACCAGAACAAAAGCTTCATATCAGCGTACATCTTACCACTGCCTGGATGTACAGTGTAGCCTGAATGATGAGATTCATACAGAATCTCCTGCCTCAAGTCTCCAAACACAAGTACCCACAACTTGTTCTTACAGAAAATAGCACCAGAATCAGAAATTCGAAGTTCAGGAGTCTTACCAGATCCAATCTGAGCAATCAACTTCGAATAATCAGAATCTGACTTCTGGGCTTCTTGAATCCTTGTTTCCAAAGTAGACCGAATACTCATCTGAGCCAACTCCAAACCACTGGAGGAAATCACTTCCAACTGCAAACGCTCCATATCACGAATCAGAAAGTCATCACAAGTAAGCTGAATACCTGATAATCCAGAAGACTTCCTGCTCAAGGCATCTGCTACCACATTAGTCTTACCAGGCTGATACTGAATAGTCAAATCATAATCTTTGATCAACTCAAGCCACCTTCTTTGTCTCAGATTCAGATCCTTCTGAGTAAAAATATACTTCAGGCTCTTATGATCAGTGAAAATCTCACATCTGATGCCATACAGGTAATGACGCCAAATCTTCAAAGCAAACACAACTGCAGCTAACTCCAGATCATGCGTCGGGTAATTCTTCTCATGTGGTTTCAACTGTCTAGAAGCATAAGAAATTACCTGACCATGCTGCATCAGGACACATCCCAGTCCTTTCAGTGAAGCATCACTGAACACCTGAAAACCTTCCGTACCTGACGGAAGTGCTAACACTGGAGCTGAAGTTAAACAATCCTTCAATTGCTGAAAACTTGCCTCACACTCCGGTGTCCAAACAAAAGGTACTGACTTCTGAGTCAGTCTCGTCAGAGGCGTCGAAATCTGTGAAAATCCCTTCACAAATTTCCTGTAATATCCAGCCATGCCCAAGAAACTACGTACCTCAAATACCGTAGTCGGCCTTGGCCAATTAGCAACTGCCTGAATCTTCTGGGGATCTACAGAAATGCCTTCTCCGCTAATCACATGCCCCAGAAAAGAAATGCTCTTCAGCCAGAATTCACACTTGGAGAACTTGGCATACAGCTGATGCCGCCTCAAAGTCTCTAACACAATCCTCAAATGTCTGGCATGATCATCCTCAGATGCAGAATATACCAGAATATCGTCAATGAAGACGATCACAAACTGATCCAGATACTCCCTGAATACTCGGTTCATCAGATCCATGAAAATAGCAGGCGCGTTGGTTACCCCAAAAGGCATAACCAAAAACTCATAGTGCCCGTACCGAGTACTAAAAGCTGTCTTTACCACATCAGCTTCCTTCACCTTCACCTGATAATATCCGGATCGCAAATCAATCTTCGAAAATACTGAAGATCCGGAAAGCTGATCAAATAAGTCGTCAATCCGAGGCAAAGGATACTTGTTCTTGATCGTGACCTTGTTCAAATCTCTGTAATCGATACACATACGGAGTGTACCGTCCTTCTTCTTCACAAACAGAACAGGTGCTCCCTAGGGCGAAACACTAGGGCGCACAAAACCTCTATCAACCAACTCCTGAAGCTGAACTTTCAACTCAGAAAGTTCTTTCGGTGTCATCCTGTACGGAGCTTTCGATATCGGAGCGGTACCAGGAAAAATATCGATAGAGAACTCCACATCTCTATCCGGAGGTAAACCAACCAGCTCCTCAGGAAAAATATCAGCAAACTCCCATACCACAGGGATCTCAGAAACAGAACCAACCTCTAGGTTCAAATCCCGCATCGAAGCCAAAAACACTGGGCATCCCTTCTTCCACATCCTGTTCACTTCCAATACAGAAATCAGACTGGAGAGAACACCTCGTAATCCCTGAAATACAACTCTTTCTCCAGCCATAAGCAAACTCACTTGCTTCTTCAGACATTCTATCTGGGCTTCATACTGACTCAACCAATCCATGCCCAGAATTACATCATACGATGAAATCGGCAACCGAATCAAACTTGATTTCCACTTCTTGCCAGCAATCTCGATCTCACACAAACAAAATTGCCGAGCAATCAAAGGATTCCCAGCCGGTAAAATCACAGACAAAGAAACCGGAAGTAAAAGAGAATCCAAACGTAAAGCCTCAAAACAGTGCTCGGACAGAAAAGAATGACTCGCTCCAGAGTCAAACAAAACACGACAGGGCTGATCAGAAATGTAAATCGTACCTGTCACAACATCGGGAGCATCTCGAGCCTCCTGCTGACTCAAACTGTAAACTCGTGGCTGAACTGGAACAGGAGCTGAAGCAACGGAACTACTCTGCTCCCTCTGAACAGTAGGTGGTCTCCGTGGTGCAGAACTAGAACCACCACCTCTTCCAGCAAATCCCTCAGGGCGAGGAGGAACAGTCCTCGGTCGTCTCCTGCTGAACCGACAGGTCTGACAAAGCCCTCAGATCGCTGATCAAAATCCCATCTGCGGACACTCTGCAATCCGATGTCCTGACTGACCACATCGGAAGCACAGACCAGCCATCCTATAACATTGGCCGAAGTGTCGCCGTCCACAGTTTTGGCACACAGGTGCCGAACTGACTGATCCCGAACTCGTCGTACTGGTAACAGTACCAGACGATCCTCCGCTCCTTCTGGAATCTCCAGATCCAGAACCGGAAAAAACAAATCTCCTCTTTCCGGAGGAACCACTGCCAGATGCCTCGCCTCCAAACCTCTTCCTACTCGCAGTCCACCGCTGCTGAGTAGCCATCAAGTCGTTCTCTATCAATCGAGCTCGCTCCACAAGCTCGGAGAAATCAGTAATCCGGAATGGTATCAGGGGCTGCCTCAAGGTATCTCGCAATCCCTTCAGAAATCTGTAACATCTCTCAGCAGAAGTGCTAACCAGCTGCGGAGCGTACCTGGCTAATGCAGTAAACTCAGCCTCGTACTGCATCACCGTCTTGCTCCCCTGAACAAGCCTCAGAAAGTTCTCCTGCATCTGCTGTCGTGCAGAAGGGGGAACAAACCAATCTCGGAATACCTCAGTGAACTCTTCCCAAGTAATCAAAGAGTTCAGTCTGCCCTGAAATCTGGCTGCCTGCTGGCCGTCCCACCAGTGCTCAGCCTCTCCGTCTAACAGAAAAACTGCTAACGGTACCTTCCTGTCTGACGGACACTGCATCCCGTCAAAGGTCTTCTCCACTCTCCTCAGCCACTCTTCAGCAGCTCTGGGCTCAACAGCGCCCTCAAACTTCGGAGGTTTCAACCTCAAAAACAACTGCAAATGTCTATCCAGGTCATCAGATCTGACAGTAGAAGCTCTACTCTGAGTCTCGCTCATCATCTGAGCAACCAGCGAAGCAAACTGAGAAAAGCGTATCAGCACCGACCACTGGGGCTGTACTCCCCACTGGTGCTGCCTGATCGGCACTCTGACCATCTGTCATGTCTGGGTCTGGCTGATCCATACAGAAAAATCCAGAAAATCCGGGAAAAAACTATCACAAAAAAACAACAAAATAAAAAGCCAAACAAATCAAAATTACCCCCCAGACAGACTTACTGATCACTTCCTATAGCTCTGTTTCACAAAATTCTCAAATTCCAAAACCATTGCTCTGATACCAAAAAAGAGCTTGTCACGACCCGACCCGAGACGAGACGGATCCCGCCCGCGCTGGATCGCGACGGAGCTGCACTAACCAGGATCTAGCTTTGGAATTTGGTTCGGAACTGAATCTTCCAAATAATTAATTCACATAGACTAACAAACACAGAGCTACTATGTATCATCAAATGCAGCGGAACAAAACATCTATCCAATTTCATTTCCTCAAAACAATCATCTACAGAACAGTACATGGCTTTCGACAGAAAGAAAGACAGAACAGAAAAGCCATGACTGTACAAAAACCAAAAGTACAAAAGTACCTATACTGATCAGACTCTGAACTAATCCTGGACTTCCTTGCCTTTCCCAGAACCTGAAAACCACCAGAAAGCAAGGGTGAGCTCAACAGCTCAGTAAAGCAACAAACCTCCAATCAAAATCCTCAGAATCTCAAAACCAACACAGCAGACAAATCCGTACATAATCGAAACAGATTCGGACAGATATCAAATCAACAAAACTGTACGGAAATGGAAGTTGTATCAAATCAGAAACATAACAGATCAGACACATCAGATCAACAGAATCAGAATCGTACAGATCATATCAGAACAGAACAAATCATATCAGAATCATATAGCAGATATCAGATATTTAATTAATAGCTAAATTCCCTGACACTGACTGAATCTCATAGGATCCAGGCCACTTATGCCTCCCTTTATGCTCACGGCACCAAAACAGATCAGATCACATGTGCTTATAGCACCAGAATACATATATAGTGCATATAGCACCTAAACAGATTGTTTCCTCGGATCCGGAACAGAACAGATATCAGATTTCATATTGAGCTCATTTCAGAATTCCCAGACACTAACTGAATCTCATAGGATCCAGGCCCCTTATAACTCCCTTTATATAGCATATACAGATAGCATATCAATTCAGAAGATTTCCGGACAAAACAGAAATTACTCAAAAATCGGGCAGCACAACGACAGTATACAGAATTTACACAGGTTTCCTGAAAATCAAAATTCACCAAATTCGCACAGAATATAGATATCAACATTTTAGAACATTTATTCTACTGCACAGATAATTTCCAAGTTCACAGAAAAAATCCAGTCGACTAAAAAACACAGTCGAATCAAAAATACCCGGACAAAAATCTTAAAAAAATAACCAAAATGTGCACACTCGGCACTTCAACAAAATACAGAAAGTTACGCGGTAGAAACTAAACCAGTCGGAAATTACGAACGAAAATCGCGAACAAAACTTAATTCCGGACAGATAATACCGCCAAACTCGACGGTTCTGAAAATTGAGAAAGTCGGATTGTGCCTTACCTTGCGTACAGCAATTTCCTCAACAGTCTCTTCGGACGAAAACAGCTCGGCGTCGCCCGAAAATCCACTTTTCCACTTTTTCCTTCGTTTTTCTCTCTCCTCAACTTTTTCTCTCTCTTCAAAATATCTCATTTCTATATATATCCAGACTGATCGTCCTGGACGATCGAGCTTCGTACCGGACGATCCATGAAGAGAATTATTTCGTCCAGACGAAAATTGCATATCGTCCCCGGCGAAGGGTTCACTGACTTATTTTCGTCCAGACGATCCTGATTTCGTCCAGACGAACCATACAGCCAAACATGATTTTCTCTGCATAACCTGTACCGATCGTCCCGGACGATCCGACTTCGTCCGGACGAACCTGGAGCAAAAACTGATATTACACATGCCACTCTCATAAAATTATAAATAGACCTCTCATTTTTCATGGGAGAAGAAGGGGTCAAGCAAGGAGGGAAAGAAGAGAGAATGAAAAAGATAAATATGAGATTTCTCCTACCACCAGACTCTTCATCGACCACCGTCAGACTTCTGCCTAGTCACTGATCGTCATCAAAATTTCATTGGACTTATGCCAGTCACCTATTGACGCCATATTTCTTCTCGTCCACCAACTAATGTCGGAATTTCACCCGACAACCGACTGACGCTGGACTTCTGTCTGGCCACCAACTGACACTGGACTTCTGCCCAACCACTGACTCACTTCGTACTTCTACCCGGCTACCAACTACAATCTTTCTGACCTCTATTGCCAGCCAACAAAGGTCTTTCCGACCTCTGTCGTCCACCAACTACAATCCTTCCGACCTCCTTCGCCGACTATGGTCCGACCTCGATCGCCAGGAATGACAACAAACTAAACATGGGACTTGTGAGCTTGGACTTGAACCAGATACAATGGAGTTAAATGAATTTAAACTTAAAATAGATTTGAACTTGAAGCAAATAACCATAAACTAGACACATACAGTGAATGACAAAGGACCCGAACTCAAATGAACTAAGTGCAAATAAATTTAACTTGTTTTGAACAATTTAAATTGGCAATTCAACTCAATAAGACTACATGAAACTGAACTTTCATTGACCACAGGGAATTCATTTGAATTAAGCTTGAATTTGAGCATACACAAGAAACATGATAATACTTAAAATGAGATTATAACTTGTAAGACAATATGCTCTAACATAAATGCAAGTGAACATGTATGTGATATGTGAACCAGGGGATTTATAAGCACCACTCACTTACAAGTAATTGTGGAATTGCAAAATATATCATTTAATAACATGATGCTTTCAATAGATTGCATAACTTGTATATGAATGATGATAATTCTTCCACAATATTTATCTCAAGAATGTGATTGAGTTACTCTAAATGATTAAAGATTATAAGGATATGCAATCAATGAAATAGCATCTTTGCAATAAAATGCCAACATACAAACAAGCACACATTGAACTTTATAAATAGTGAAAAATGAAAGGAATATGTAAATCAATTGCACAAAAAAGTGTGAAGTCCTAAGCAAACATTCCACCTACAAGTGACAATGATTAGCTTGTAATGAACATTTCAATTATGCTCATAAGCAAACATATATAATCATAATGAATGATGAAAGCATTTACTATGCTGTTAGCAGGGTTGCATAATCTATGGCGAATGATAACACCAACAAACAGTAGGGAAAGATGTCACACCAATAATGAATGCCCATTAGCAAGCGGCAATAAGCAATTGATTGATTTGCAATAATTACAACCACAAGAGAGTATTAATGAATTGATGAAGAACTTTCGACACAACATACTTGTAATCAATAATATGAAATCTCCGGTAAAGGTTGAAGATCTCCAATGATATGAATGTCGGTACGTAATGTGCTGCAGACCAACAGGCATAACAATTCTATAATACATGCAACTAATATAAGCATGAAAAATACATCATATCCATAATTAAGCAAAGGGAAAAGGCTATCATGAAAGCTATTATGGCTACTATCCCCAGCAATTGATCAGTAGACCAATGCACTAATTCAATCAATATCTACTACTTGTAGATGAATATAAAAGTTCCCTGCGAATAATGATAAACATATAATGAGCCTAATAACTCCATATGAGAATGATACACCGTATATGGAAAAAGGCATTTAATATGTGATAAATGCTACAATGTTTTGCATTCGACATTAAGATATAAACATATGCCTTCAAAACTTGAAAGCTATTGTGGAAGAGCAGTTATGAATACAACACCTCACCAAAAGTATAAGAAGGAGATTCATACATACACAGTGCGACGCATGGTGAATACGAGTACTTTCTAGCAATGGTAGTATCATATGCGTAGTAGCATACTCACAAGTGACGATCAATAAGAGGCAATAAATATTACGATATTCCTACAGTCAATAACTGTGTAATGGAAGTTAGATGTAACCTATTCACAAGCAAATATTGGATGGAAAATGCAATGATATGTATATAATCAATAGCAAGGAATCTCAACGAAACATCAAAGAATCATCATGTCAATTGAACTACAAACATTAATGGGAAAATCATCACGCAAGATACAAGCTATCTTCAAAGGAAATGAATGTTCTATGCTATGTGACATGACTCATACACGGGCAACGACCAATGAATATTGTGGAGGATTTAACGACATATTTGTAACCAACAACATATAATCTCCAATGAATAATACAACTCATTTGTAACACTCATACAAGAGGACAGAAGACGTCTATAAGCTCTCAAATAGAGCGTCACCCATACTTAAATGACAGTTGCCCGTACAATTGAAATATTCCAAAAATGCCCCATTACAATTGAATCTTCAATCAATGACTATCCTTAATCGAAAGTTCCCTCTTGTGACCGGGAGGGGTAATTAACTATAGGGGTTTGCGCCTATAGGAAACCAAAACTCAGATCATAAAGTCCTCGCAAAAAATGAGGGCGAAATCTCTAGATAGTGTCTTATCTACATACTTAATTTGCCTTCCCAAAATTTACCCCGAAACTTAATCTGTTAAAACTCCTCCATAAAGGCGGGAAGGCCGAGGCACAAATTTTTGGAGCCCACACAACCAACTTTATAAAACTCTATTAATATCTCAAATAGACATTCAATATTAAAATATTTTATGATGCTTTCACTTGTCCTTGTAACTGTGTGGACAATATATTTTGGATGCTCGTTTAGAATTTTTTGATAGTTAATATCAAAGACTCTTGCTTTGTTAAAGGGTATGTTTTGGATGGTTGGAGTTTTTTTTTTAAAGATAGCTGACTGGCTGTAAAGATGTTATAGGAAAAAATAGACAATTTAAATGCTGCTAACAAAATAATTTTCTAGCATAAAAATTGCTTGAGGCACCACATAGTTGTTCGACAGTAATGATCAATCATTGGATTGATGATAAAGATCGAACAATGATCTAATGACAATGGATAATAGTCTGGTGGTGGTGCCCAAATGGTGCTTCGAGATCCATGAAGCCTCAGTGCTCTCTTAAATATCAAGCCAAAATTCAATCTTAGAATCCAATCTCCTCTCTCCCTCATGTAGAGAGTGATGATCAATTTATAAATTTTTAAGAATGATATATCCTGTAAATAAATCTAAAACACTCCATACGAAATGTATTAATTCCTTTAGTCATAAATCATTTATTTAGTATTTAAGCACTTTAATGATGTCGGAATCAAACGATCTTTGGATATGAGTGATCTATGCCACTAAAATAATAAGGCATTCAGACTGATCTATATCTTTATAATAGGGATGTAAATGAGTCTAGTTGAGCTCGAGTCATTGACTTGCAATTAATTTCGATTCATTAATCATATTAGAGCTCAAGCTCTAGCTTTACTCTACGATTTCAAGTTACTCTTTCGAAATGAAAGATAAAATATGATTATTATTCAAGCAATTATTATTATAAATTAATAAAAAAATAAAAATTAGAAGATAAATAATAAGAAATCACTTAATAAGAAAGTAAGATATACATTTTAAATATTTTAACAATTTTATTCTTAAAATCACGAATACTGATATATTTTAAATATATTTTATATTAATAAAATTTAAACGAGCCGGCTCATGAGCTAATGAGTCGAGTTTGAGTTATCTTAAGTTTAATTCATTCATTTGCTCATCGAATTCAACTCACAAGTCATTTATCGAGTCAACTCCGAGCCAACTCATGATCGGTTTGGCTCACTCCTACCTTTAGCCTTATAACCTATATAATATTCTATCTTCCTTCTCTCACAAACAAACAGAAATGGCTTCTTCAAAATTTTCAATCCTTCTGCGGCAGCTACGCTCGAGCTCCTTCTTCTTCTTCTTCCTTCTGTGCCTTTTCTTCCTCTGCTTCGAGAGATGCAGATCTCAAGCTTCTGCTGCGCCGAAGACTGATCCTATTGAAGGTACGCCGTTGCTTTTCATTTACCTAACTATATAGCCTCCACTTTCCATCTTTTTTTCCTCATAGTTCAACCTTACCGACCTGCATATAAGCATATAAGAAATCCATTGATGAAGGTTACTTTGAAGAAAATCTGTTGCCTCTGTAATTGAGAAATTAGGCTTCGTTTGCGAGAACTTTTTTACTGTTTTGTTTTTCTTATTATAATTTTCAGTTGAATAATTTCTTTTACTGTTTTTATTTTTTAATAATTTTTTCTATAGAAAATTACTTAAAAAAAAGCTGTTTTCTTTGTAATAATTTTATAATTATTTTTATAAAAAATTATAGTCATCTCAAATGATCCTTTTTTTTTCATAATTATGAATAATTTAAAAATTATTGTGAATGTTATAAATTTTTTCTTTAGATTTTTTTTTTGGGAAAAAAAATAGATAGTAATTTTTCTTCAATCTCATTATAAAATTAAAATAACTTTAATCAAATAGAAATATGAGAAAAATATTTAAAATAAAATCCTGGAAAAACTCTCTTCTTGAAAAAAAAATTGGGGTAAAATGCATAAATGCTTTTGATTTTATTTTATTTTTTGAACTTTAGTGGTGATAAGGACGCTTCATGCTTTTTGTGGACCAAAATTCACAGCACTTTTTTGTTGGTAAAGTTGGGGGCAAAGTTTTTTTTTTTGGATTTTTACATACATGCCACTTTATAATAGGGGTGTCAATATTTGGCACGACACAAAAATTCGACCCGGATCATACCCGAAAAATCTGGGTTGGACCCGACCCGAATGCAAAACGGGTCGGGTTCGGGTTCCAGAAATCGACCCGTTTGAAAAACGGGTCGGGTTCGGGTTGACCCGACGGGTTGCCGGGTCAACCCGTTTGACCCGAAACATGCAGTCCGAGCCAAGCCCGAGTCCGAGCCAAGCCCGCGATCCCGCGATGCCGCGCTACGCCCGCACTGCCGAGCTCGCGCGGTCGGGTCTGCGCAGCGACCCGCTCCGCCCGCGATGCTGTGCTCCGCCCGCGATGCCGTGCTCCGCCCGCGATGCCGTGCTCCGCCCACGCTGCCGTACTCGCGCGGTCGCCCCGCGCTGCTGCCGCTCCGCCCGCGCGCGCTCGCGCAATGCGCGCGCTGCTCCACAATAGGTTCCGTGTCGGGTCAACCCGACAACCCGCCGGGTCGTGTTCGGATTTTCGACCCGTTTGCCTAACCGGGTCGGGTTAGGGTCGACCCGTTTGAACCCGGGTCAGTTCCGGGTCCGACCCGAACCCGACCCGTGACCCGAAATTGACACCCCTGCTTTATAACATGTATATTACATATTTAACACTCAAAACTTAAATATTACACTCCTACCACTCAAATACAAACTTAACCTCAAAAATACCACTCCCTCTCACTCCGTCTCTTCTCCGCTTCTCCGCTTCATATTTTACATACAACGCCTTTTGCACCTTCTCCAGCCTCTCAGATATCTCCATCTCCTCCTTAAATGCGCTCAAGAACTCCTCTTTCACTGTCCTGTTTAGGCAGACCTCAAATTCCTGGCTCAAAAAAGAAATCTTCATGTTTTCCTTGGCCTTCACCAAATTCCTAGCTTCCGGCTCGTCCAAACCCGCGATTATCCTTAGTTGAGTCGTCTTGCCGGCGCCATTAACGCCAACCAACCCAACCTTTTCCACTTTCTTCACCTCCCAGCTCACGTCTTGAGCACGGTGACGCCTTTGAAGCTCTTACTGATGTTTTCTAATTTAATCCCTGATGATACGCTCGACGCCCCGCTGCTCGACTTCTTCGCCAATTTCTTTGACCCTTTGTTGGTTGAACTCTCCGACAAGAGGAACTCAATGTCCTCCGCTACAGCATCAGTCTCCGTCTCCACGGTTTCGACGGCCACTGCCGGAGTCCTAGGACAAAAGCTAACATCTATGCCACTAAAGCCCGCCATTTTCAGTGAGGCGAGATGCAAGTGCCTGGGATTTACCGTAAACGCAGAGCATGAGGGGAATCTAGTGTGAACCTTTGCCATCCCTTCGCGTGCATGAGAAGAGCTGTAGATGAAGCTCGATCGGAGATGGATGCTCGATCGGAATGAAGCGGAGAAGAGACGGAGTGAGAGGGAGTGGTATTTTTGAGGTTAAGTTTGTATTTGAGTGGTAGGAGTGTAATATTTAAGTTTTGACTGTTAAATATGTAATATATATGTTATAAAGTGGCATGTATGTAAAAATCCCTTTTTTTTCAAAATTTTAAGTAATTTATTTTTTATTTTTAATAAACAGTTTATTAATTTCTATTTATCATATGCAAAGTTTATTCTTAGTTCGATTTGATAGATAAAAATACAAATGTATTTATAAGTTAGAAAAATAAATATGATATATTTTTAATAGAATTGCATTTATTTTTCGACAATTACTTCAGCCGATCAACAAATAACTAAATAGATTATACCAAGAGGAATATTATTTTTAGGCACACCCATGTGAAACCACGTGCTAACCCTAGATGTCAAGACTATTTAACTCCCTATAGCTGCTCTCCTTAGAAAAAAATTATTACGTTCGAATGTCGAATGCGTGATCTCAATCTTGACATGCAATACACAGTGTATTGTGTGACGGGGCAGCTCTTGATTGACATCCGAATGCATTCGGCATCCGTACCTAATAATCTCTCGTTCTTTGAATAACTTGGAGCCATGGGCGGAAACCCCCTTTAGGTCAAGGCAATTGCCCTGTTATATTATTTTTTAGGTAATTTGTCCTATTCTTATCTATTTTGTTAATCTTTATCAAAAGGGTTTTTAGACAATTGTCATCCTAAAAGTTTTAAAATACTATGATTTCTAATCAATTGCCTCCAGCAAATACTAAATAAATTTCATCATTTTATTTATTAATTTGAATTCAAAAAATATTCTTATAATCAAAATTTGTTCTAAGGGCGCTGCCCGTTGATCTTGTGACCTAACCGGATAGGTCAAACCTATCATGGGGCGCTGCGTTCTTGGACCACCGATATTTATTCGAAGCGTACGACGATCAAGTGTATACATATGGGTCGCAATTAACACATTTTCTTGTAGTGAAGGGTCGAATCAAATTCGAGGCAACACCAACAATTTCTTATAAGTTTGCCAAAACGAAGTCTTAAATTTTATTTGTGTATAATTGATGCAATTTAAGATGTAAAATTTATTCTTTATTATTTGCAAATTTTTAATTACAATATAAGTATCATTTAATTTATTTCTTACCAAAATCAAATAAAGAAATACGAACATTAACTGCTTTATATGAAATCACATTACTAAATTCTTGTGGTAAATTCATATCAAAATATATACATAAAAAGATACATTTAATTTTAAATAAATTAATTGATATGTCTTCAAAAAATTATATTTGATCGGGCACGAATCTCGAGGCAAAATCAAGTTGGAAACTTCTAAAATTAAAATTGGGACCATCTGAACTCTGATTTCAGCAAACGTATAGTCGAACTGAACGTCTCGGAAATATGAACCCATCGACACCAAGTTCAACTCAATTCGAGCCCAAATGGGTCCAAATCAAGGGCCCGAAGCGTTGTTGTAAGGTTCGAACAACAATTTGGATTATCAAACGATTTCCAAACGTGACATGCTTATAATCAAATCGAGTGGCTCAACGAGACGAATCCAATGAGCCCAAGATCATGGAATTCCTACATCATTAAGACCTTCAAATTTCTAGCGAACGGTCCATGTTCAAGAGATTCAATATCGACCATCCATCCAAATTACTTCCCAATTACCCTTGGATCTTCCTCCTATTTATGTGTCATGCCACTCTAGGAAATCTATAAATAGACCTCCTATTCCTCTTGAAAAGAGACCCCTAAGCCTAAGGAGAAAAAATAGAGATTGGAGATCGCTCTTGCCTCCTCGACCACCGCTTGCAGCTCCACCGGATCACTACCTATGGCCCTGAGCTCCGCCAGACCACCTTCTCAGGCCTGGACTTCTGCTGTACCACCACTTGAGATCCTGAGCTCTACTAAAGCACCACTTGAGGCCCTAAGTTCAGCTGGACTACCACATGAGGCTCGGACTTCTGTATGACCACCACCTGAGGCCCGGAGTTCCGACAGACCATCACCTAACGCCCAGAGTTCTACTGACCACCACTTGACGCCCGTAAGTGCCTGAAGTTCTGCCAAACCATCACTTGACACCCGAAGTTCCGCTGGACCACCATTTGACGCCGAATTTCTGCCGGACCACCGCCCGATGCTGAAGTTCTACCAAACCAACGCCAAGCTACCAACTAACGCTTGAATTTTCAAGTAGCATCGGACTTCTGCCAGTCCACCTAGTGACGCTGGACTTTCATCCCCATTTGTCACTAGATTTCAACCAAACGATTGACATTTGTAATATGATTGTCCTCAGAGATTAGTCAACCCATTGTACTCTTCCCAAACACCAGTGTAATCATTTTCGGCTCATTACAGGAAAATCATCCATTTCCGGCGGCTTTTTCCGACGAAAATTGAGTCTTTTCCGGCGGTTTTGTAATTTAACGGCGGCTTTCCGGTGGTTTAAATACCGCCGGAAAAAACGGCGTAGGAAAATAAATTCCGGCGGTTTTTTCCGGCGGCAATTTATTCCGGCGGCTTGCCGGCGGTCTTAAACCGCCGGTCAATTTTAAAAAAAAAAAAATCCCGCCGCTCTGTTGACTGCCCCACCCCGCTCCGGCGAGCACCGCACACCCACGGCGCTGCGCCCGCTCCCGCGGCAGCTCCCCCCACCCCCCCCCGCTCCGGCGTTCCCGCGGAGCTCCCCCGCGCTCCGTCGCTCCCGCGGCAAGCTTCCGCGCGTATTGCGTGCGGTGGGATTCGAACGGCGGGTGTTCGGGAGGATATTCTAGCGACTGACCAAATTTCTGAAGATGTAATTGTGTTAATTTTTTTAATTGTTTTTATTTAAACTATATTTGACCGAAAATCAATTTTTTTTAATTACACAAAAAATGAAACTAATTAATTTAAAACAAAAAATAATATTTAATACAAAATAAAAATTCAACTAACTAATTAATTTTAAAATAAAAATTAATTAAATAGTTAATATAATTTTTAATAATTTTTTGTTAAATCATTAAAAATACTTAAAATTGTATTCATTTTCATTAAATTTTTTAAAAGCCGCCGGAAACGTTAAAAAGCCGCCGGAAAAGCCGTCGGAAATGTGACCGCCGGAAACCGTCGGAAATAAGTCTCAAAGCTGCCGGTAATCCGTCGGAAAGCCGCCGGAAAAATCTGCGGGAAAATTTTGAGGGAAATTAGCCGTCGCAAAATTAAGCCGTCGGAAATTAGCCGTCGGAAAGCCGCCGGTAATCCGTCGGAAAGCCGCCGGAATATTTTGTAGGAAATAAGCCGTCAAAAACCGCCGGAAAGCCGCCGGAAAACTGACCGCCGGAAAGCCGCCGGAAAATTCCGCCGGTAATAAGTGATTTTCCTGTAGTGGCTGGGCCAGACCTCATAGTTTTTCCCCTTTCCAAGGTTTTCCACTTAAAAACATATGTGTGAGCTAGATATTCATACAACGCGAAGACGTGATATTTTAACTCTATCACCGCGTATATTCTAGCCCGCAACATTAATATTAATAATATTCTTTATAAAATTAAAAATTTTAACTGTTCTATAAATAAATATAAATATTTAAATATTATATATATAATATTACATCAAAATATGATGATATGTATGTAAATTCCTCTAAATTAAAATAAGAACCAAAGGTGTCTACTCTCACAAATCATTCAAGGAGGCTTTATGAGTTGAAACATTAAACATTATCATTAATTAACAATTAACAACATAATTAACTATATAATTAATGATTTAATGGTATGATGAACCTCAACATTAAAGAAGTATGATTCTTCCACGCAAGTGAGATGTATTATATAAACATATATAAATCTTCTGTGTGAAAGCTACTTCAATAATGGCGCTGTGTCATTATCTGCTTAATTACCAAATCTCTTGTGACGGTCAAACATTCTCTCTCCTTCTTCCTCCTCTACTTAAAGGAGATCAAAATGTAATGAACTTTCCCATACAAATAGAAATTAATGGCTTCATCAAAAGTTTCAATCTTCTTCTTCCTTTTGTGCTTTTTCTTCCTCTTGTTCGAGGGATGCAGATCCGAATCTTCTGCTGTGGCAAAGACTGATCCTATTGAAGGTACGCCAAGCTATCTAATTAACTAAATATCCTCCAGTTTCTTGTTTTTAGGGTTAGATTAGAAAAGCTTCTGATAATTTATAAGCTTAAGGTGTCTCATTAATGGCTTAATATGTTTTGTATGATTATATATGCTTGAATTAATTAGTTTTCTGTTAATGTTAAAATATGGAATTGAATTCCTTCTGATTGAAAAGCACCTTAATTATGATTTATAATTGTCATTCTTATGATTATTTTAACTTTCGCAAGTGCTTTTTAGTTGATGTTTGATTCTTAAGCCTTAATTTTCACATAAATATAATTAGTTTCAAAGATTTAGACTCCTTTTGGGACGATTTTTTATTGCTTCTTAAAATAGATTTTTAGTTTAAAAATTAATATTTTTATACAAGAAAAATGCTTTAAGAAGCAGTGAGAAAGCCGTCTCAAATGAAGCATAAGGCTTGGTTTGCGACAGCTTTCTTATTGCTTCTTAAATCAACTTTCTAGTGAAAAAAATATAATTTTAATACAAAAAAAATGCTTCAAGAATCAGTAAAAAAACTATCCCAAATAATAATAAATATAATAATAATAAATATAAATAAAAAAATTTTGGCGCATTGCAGGTAGTGTGAGAGCGAGCCGCCAAGTTAGACTGTTGACCGCAATTGCCCGTTCACTCTTATAATTTCCTTAAAAAATTTTAGTATTAAGTGGCCATTTGACTTTGTTATCTTCGCCACGAGAAATTATTAGGTACAGTGCGGACGGGAGAATCGTCCGCACACTAGTATAAAATCGCGCTTGGTATCGTTCGGTATCATTCGGTACCACTGGGTACCGCTTGATACCCTGTGTCTGTGCGGACGGTTCTCACCCCGTCCGCACTCCGCACCTAATAAAAAGTCGCCACAAGAAATTATTAATGATGTGTGTATGTAAAAATGCATGTGGATGATGGCATGCGTACATATGCATATAAACTAATGATGTGGACATGACATGGCAGCACGAGCAGTGAACACGATAATGGGTAGATGGGGGCAGACGGCATCATCATCATGGAACATCAGTGGCGAACTGTGTAGCGGAATCGCCTCGGACTCCACCAACTTCGGCGATTTCAACCCTGCCATTAAATGCGATTGCTCCTTCAACGGCGGCACTGTCTGCCACGTCACTCAATTGTATCCTCTCTCTCTCTCTCTAAAATTTATTTTTATCAATTATATAATAAATTAATTAATCTAAAATGCGAATGAAATTAAATAAGAGAAAATTAAATTTTAAATTTGAATATTACGCATATTGTTTTGTTAATCAATTTCAATAATATATTTAATCTAATTATTTGAAAATGTTATATTTTAAAAATTACAATTATCTTATCATTAATCAAAATAATCTATTAATTTTTTTATGCTTATAATTCATGAGCAATAAATTTAAAAAATTAATGATATTTAAGGGAATAATTGGTTTCATCCTAATATTTAAATATCATGATGAAAATTTTTTTATATGAGAATTCATAGAAATATAACAACATTATTATTTATTTAAATATTTAATAGTGAAATTATTATATTTATTTATATGATACTTTAATATCTAAACTACATTAAAATATATATATTTAAAAATATATTCTTTAGCTTGATCTTTTAATTCTTTTACAGCAAGGTGTATGAACTTGATGTAATTGGCACATTTCCAGAGGAGCTCAGCAACCTTACTTATCTTTGGAATCTGTAAGTTTCTTTTTTTAATATATATATAGCATATATAGATTAAATATTTTATGAAGACAAATTTTAAATTTAATTTAATTTAAGGAAAATATAATATAATATTGCATTTATTTAAAAACAAATTTAATAATTTTAAGGTCATTAAGATCTATTTTGATCAAATTTTGGTGAGGATATGACATTCTTTACTAATTTTTTCTAATGTATTAGTAAAAAAATGTGCTTTTCAAGGAGATTAGATTTGTTTAGGCAGTTTAAGTTTTTTTGTTCATGCTTATAAAAGTTTTTTTCGCAACAATAGTTTCAAAAAATGCTTTTTCAAAAACAGCTTTTTGAAACACACTTTATGTTTTATTAACTGCATTTCTTACCACGGAATCAATCGAGAAGCTGTTTCAGACAAAGCCTTAACAGTTGCTTTTGTAGGGATCTTGGTCGGAATTACTTGACTGGGCCATTGCCTGCTTTTGTAGGAAACTTATCATCATTGCAATACCTGTAAGTCAATAAGTCAGTTTATCTAATATCCTTTAATTTGAGGAAAAAAATTATGAAAATTCTTAGAATTGCATTATAATTAGTGCTATATATAATGTTCTGAATTGCACTAATCTCAACACAAATCTAAGAATTTTGAAGTACATAATGATACATTTTACTTCAAAATATCCTAACATATATATATTTTTTTCTAACATGAGATAGCACAATAGATAGAGTTAATATGAACTACATTAATTGCTTGATTATTATTAATTTTATTATAAAATCATACATAGGAATTTTGGAACTAATGCATTGTCTGGACCAATTCCAAAAGAGCTGGGGAATCTGAAAAATCTTATTTCACTGTAAGAATTACTTCCCTTCTTGGAGTTTAGAAAGCACTTTTCTTGAAGCTAAAATTAATTAATTAGTTGTTTTATGGCTTTTTATGTATTTCCTCTTTCTAATTTAGCTGATTTCAATTATCACTTACTATTCAATTCTCTCACATTTAAAAATGCCACTATGACGAAGGCTTCGTTTGGGACGACTTTCTTGTTGCTTCTTAAACCAGCTTTCTAGTATAAAAATTTTAATTTTTGTACTAAAAAGCTGCTTTAAGAAGCAAAGAAAAAGCCGTCACAAATGAAGTCGAAGTCGGTCAGTCCAACTCTAACAGAAGATTATTTTTCTTCCAGCCATGTAAAAATATTGAAGTTTGATGCCTTCAATGAAGGAAGACTTAGGGGCTGTATTTAATAAATCTTAAGAATTTCTTTTATTAGGAATTCATCATAGGATTTCTATCTCTAGCCAAAAATGATCAGGATCATTTGATTTGATTTGTTTTGTTTTATTTTATCTTACTTTTGTGGCAGAGGCATGGGGCCAAACAACTTCAATGGGGCTATTCCACCAGAGCTTGGCGGTCTTAGCAGCCTACAACAATGGTTATATTATCATAACACTGCAGTATAACTTCTACTAACAAGAATGAAATCAAATACTTCTTGTTCACTCTTTCATTTGAAGATATTAGATGATAAAGATTTCAGTTCCTTAAGTTTATATAAGGTTTACTGTTCAATTCTCAGGTACACGGATAGCTCTGGACTAAGTGGTGAGCTCCCAGCTTCTCTATCGAAACTTACAACCTTGCAGACACTGTAAGTTCTATGTGCACTGAAATCTTTAGTAAGTTTAAGAAATTTGCTTCTTATCACATAAAAATTGTTAATTCAGGTGGATATCAGACAATGATTTTACGGGCAAAATACCAGACTTCATTGGGACTTGGAAAAATCTAAACGTTTTGTAAGATTACGTTTCAGAGCTCTCGAATTAAGGCTTCGTTTGGGACGGCTTTCTTTCTGCTTCCTAAAGCAGCTTCCTAGTACAAAAATTAAAATTTTTATACTATGAAGCTGCTTTAGGAAGCAATAAAAAAAGCCGTCCCAAACGAAGCCTAAGTGTCAAGGCAACTCTCCATAATTGGACTTGCACACATATAAAGATTTCTAGGAAATAAATTAGATGTTTCCATTACTAAAGGATGTTCTGATAGGAGGATGCAAGGGAACTCCTTCAGTGGTCCAATTCCTTCAAGCTTTTCTGGTCTCACCAACCTTTCTGATTTGTAAGTATTTCCCCCCTTCATACTTCACAGTAAATATGCCTTTGCTGAATAGGCACAATTTTGTTAAAAAAATTATTAGGCGAGGATAGCATCATGCAAATAGTTTTGTATGGATTTATTTATAACCTCATGATTGACTATTCGTAGGTACATTGTCTGTACCCAATCATTTAGATTTCGTTTGGGACGACTTTTTTACTGCTTCTTAAAACAGCTTTTATATTCTTAAAACAGCTTTTAGTATAAAAGCTGCTTTAAGAAGCAATAAGAAAGCTGTCCCAAACAAAGACTTAATCTTATGTTTATTGTTTATCTAATAAGAAATATTGCATGCTCTATTCTCAGACGAATAGGAGACATAGTAAATGGGAGTTCATCACTGGGATTCATTAGTAATATGACATCTCTAAGCACACTGTAAGGGTTGATCCATGTTTACAATCAACAATCTACATCTTTTTATTTTATTTGTCGCATAACTATAATTTGGTATAAATTTAACTCCTTGCAGGATCTTAAGGAACGCCAAGATTTCTGATACTATTCCATCAAACTTCACAAAATATACAAGTTTAATTAAATTGTTAGTCCTTTTGTTTAAATGAAAATGAAGTAGCACTCATTACTTCAATGCAAACTAAGTTTTTTTTTTTTTTCTTACAAAGGGATTTGAGCTTCAACAATATTATAGGCAATGTTCCACAGTCTCTTCTCAACTTGAACTCTCTGCAGTTATTGTACGAAAAGTTTACTTGCTTCAATCTCTCATAATTCTCACTTAAAATTTTCAATAATACAAGACTAATTTAGATTTTTTCTGCTGCCTTCCCCAACAGATTTCTTGGGAACAATTACTTACTGGGCGACTTACCAAAAACAAAGAGCGCATCACTCAGTAGCATGTAAGTATGCAATTCATTTAGTAAATAATTACTTCCTAAATGAGTTCAAATTAATTTTCTTTCTACTATATTATAGCTTATCCCATGTAGTGGGATAAAGATTTGTTATTGTTGAAGTAGTATATTATAGCTTGGGAAATTTTCTTGCCACAGTGGCAAATCCAGAAATGCTATAATCTGTGATGAAATATAAGATTTTCAACTAATTATCGATTCCTTTTTAACTCTTCAGAGATCTATCATACAATCAATTGACAGGAAGCTTTCCATCTTGGGTCAGTGATCCAAAATTAGAGCTGTAAGTTGTAGAAAAAAAAGGCTATATTTTTTCCTCTACTAATTGCATTATTCTCTTAGCCATGAAAGTCTTGCCATACCATTGCACTATTTCTTCTTTTCATGTGCTTACAGAGATGTATGAAGGGTGGGAGTTCCATTGGTTGTAAATGAATTTTTTTGTTTTTAAATTCAGCCCATCATTCTTCTTCCTTCTTATCTGATATTAGTAGCTTTATAACTCTAAAACTTTTTGCAACTATCAAAATAGAAAAATTATAAGGTATTTTCTTGCACAAAATAGGTCATAGAAGTTTAAGTTTATAGTTAATTTAATGGAGACGTCACTCATTTTTGAAAACATAGGCAAGAAGTGAGATTAAGGTTTCGTTTGGGACAGTTGTAGACCATTGCTTTTCTCTTGCTTTCAAGAGATTTTATATTAAAAAGTAGCTTTATAAAACAGTAAAAAAGACGTCCCAAATAAAACCTAAAATAGTATGGAACTAATGTTATGTTAGAAAATTATGTTGGGAAATTTCTATATGTGGGCCAATATATTTTATACATATAAATAAAGAATTATACATTAGACGCTATCTAAAATTAAGCCAATTAAATTTGTGATTTATTTAAGTATTAAATGATTATTTGGCTTATGTGGCATCTCAATTAAATTTTGTATGGAATTAATTTGTGTAGAGGCCGGGTATTTATTTTTATTTTAATGATGGGCTGAAATAAAATAAATACACTTAAAGTATATAAAGGTCGTGGTCCCCAGTAGGGGTGTAGACGAGCCAAGCCGACTCGTGAGCCGACTCGAACTCGACTCGTTAACGAGCTCGCGAGTCGAGCTTATCGAGCTTCGAGCTCGAGTTCGAGCTTAATTTCGAGCTCGATATATTAACGAGCTCGAGTTCGATATATACACTGGCCGGCTCGAAGGCTCGTCGAGCCGGCTCGTTTAATTTGGGCGGGCGACCAAATTACAAACGAAGTGCGGATGGGGGCGTCAGGGCGTGGCGCTGGAGTGCTGGACCGGATGAAATTTGAACCGGGTGAAATTTGAAACTTAAGTAAATAAACAACAATTCAAAGAAGCGAACAACCGGTTCACTTCATTTCGTTTCGTGAGGTAGAGTGCGGCAGCGGCGCTCCTTCCTCAGCTAGGGCATCATCATGTGCCTTTGTTCTTCCGGTGCTCGACGGCTCGACGGCCTCGACCTGCTATCTTCTCCGGTGAGTTAGCTTATTTCGTTCATCATCACTTGACTTTGTTTTTTCCAGTACTTGAGTTGCTAACTGCTCTGGTTAGGCCGATTCTTGCATTCATCATCGCTTCTTGCCTTCGTTCATCAGGTGATCGAGTTGTTATCTGCTCCAGTTTTGGTAAGTTCGGATTTCTATTTACTTTGCTTCATTTTTTTTTCCCGTTAAATTCTTCTTGTGTTCGTGCAGTTGAGGTCCTGAGGACATCACGAGGTCGTCTAAGGAAGTTCGTTGAAGCAGTTTGATAGGTATACTATAAATAAACATATTTATTTTTTCTGAAAATATTCTGGATGATTTTTGAAGATCTACATGCAAAGTTCAGTAAATAGATAGGAGTCGCTGGAGTTCTATTAGTACCTGCGATCTTCATTTTTTTTTGCTGTAATGATTCTCGTAAGTTTGAAAGGATTATGCTCCTCTAGTTGGGGAGTATATGTATTGAATTAAACAGACTGTGATTATGCTCCTCTAGTTGTATTCCAATATAGTTTTTTAAATCTGTTTGGGGAATAGATGGTTGAATTATTACTATTTCTTCTAGCAAAACTTGTAATGTGACTTAAGAAAATTAGACAATATATTTTGCCTCGAGAAAAATTGGAATATTACTTACAGCTGTTTTTTTACTCCAATCATTATTTCTTTTACCAAGATTTATAATTTAACTTCCCTATGAAAATTAAATGAGATTTTGTTTGTATTCTTTTTTTCTAGTCCATATTTTCCTGAGGTAGAGGTTTCATTTCAATTGTTTTTTTTATATGTTTTTATGTTTTTATATTCTTTATAGCAAATTATTGTTAAGTCAATGTTTGAGTTAAATTATATGTGGGTGTATATTGCTTATTTTATTCTCTCAATTGGATTTATATATTTTCAATTTTTAGAATGTCAACACCAGTTAGTATGGAAGGGGATAATATTGAGCCTGCAAATATTGAGATTGAAAGACAGGATGACCATCTACACTCTTATGTTGGTAGTCAACCTATGAATGAGAATAATACACATAATGATGATAATGAGATTGATGAAGAGATTGAAAAGTGTACTAATGAAAATCAAGTGGATGATATTGAAGAAGTTGAAGATGTTATAGGAAGAAATAAAAGAAAAAAAAGATCTAAAGTTTGGTATGAGTTCAAAGAAGTTAGTCTTCCTACTGGGCAAAAAAAAGAAGAATGTGTACATTGTAAAAAACTACTTATTGGAGTTACTGGTGCAACAACACAATTTAAAAGACATTTGGACCGATGTGCTGCCAGGATTCGTGCCATCAAAAAGCAAAAAATCTTACAGTTCCAACCATCAGATATAGAAAACACATTCTCTCAGAGCAGTCAAGATGGTGGAATGTTAACAATATTTAAATATGATCATCAAAAAGTTAGGGAGATGATAGCACATTACATTCTAATTAATGAGAAACCATTTTCTATTGTTGAAGAATTTGGATTCAACTTAATTTTAAAGACTATGTCACCTTTTTTTATGAAATACTCACGGACAACAGCATGCAATGATGTCATACAAGTGTATGAGAGGAAGAAAAAAAAATTGAAGAATGCTTTAAAGGCCATCAACAAAATAAGTTTTACAACAGATTTATGGAAGTCAAAAAATCAGATAATTTCATATATGACAGTCACAGCTCATTATATTGATTCGCAATGGAAGTTACAGAAAAGAGTATTGAGTTTTTTGCATTTGCCACCACCACATACGGCTACCGAAATTGTTGATACATTCTACAAGGCACTTTGTGAATGGGGTGTTGAGAATAAAGTTTTTACAATCTCAGTTGATAATGCATCAAATAATGATAGGGCAATGAAACTTTTAAAAGATAGTTTTAGAGTGAAGAAAAAACTATTCTTTGGAGTAAGGTTGTTTCATGTCCGTTGTTGTGCACACATACTAAACCTTATGGTTAAGGATGGCGTAAAAAGTGTGGAGTACATTATTGATAAAATTAGAGACACTGTGAGCTTTGTTAATGCATCTGAAGCAAGGTTAGTCAGATTTTCTGAGGTTGTCCAACAATTACAGTTACCTACTAGAAAGCTAGTAATGGATTGCCCAACTCGTTGGAACTCAAGTTACTCAATGTTGACAGTGCCATTAAGGTTAAGGGAAGCATTTTTTTCATATAACGAAAGAGAAGTGGCATATGTTGCATGTCCAATAGAGGAGGAGTGGGATAAAATTGAAAAGGTTTGTGATATTTTGGGATTCTTCAACGAAGCAACTGATATTATTTCTGGAACAGATTACCCTACAACAAATTTATTTCTTTCACAAATTTGTACTATTAAGAAAGTGTTGGATGAGGGGGCAATTTCCACTGATAATTTCATTGTGGAGATGGCTAAGAAGATGAAAGCTAAATTTGATAAATATTGGGGTGAATGTAATTTTCTCATGGCTTTTGGTGCAGTGATGGATCCAAGAATGAAGTTTGTTGTAATCGAGTTTGCCTACCCTAAGATATATCATGGAGATGAAAGCATGAGGAATGTGCAGCATGTTAGATGTCTTCTCTATGAAATGTATGAGGAATATGTTAGAAGTTCTGAAGCCGAATTGGATGGTGATGGTGGTATTGCAGGAGGGAGTTCAAGGAGCACAACCAATTCATTGCAAAGTGTAGACCATCAATCTAATTCTAAAAAATA
Source organism: Dendrobium officinale (assembly GCA_019514585.1). Lineage (NCBI taxonomy): Eukaryota > Viridiplantae > Streptophyta > Magnoliopsida > Asparagales > Orchidaceae > Dendrobium > Dendrobium officinale. The sequence continues at coordinate 5,046,206 of CM033686.1, read as the reverse complement.
TAGTGGTTGGCATGATTTCACCTTATTTGTCTCATCCAAAACAAACACCAGGCCTATAAAATCAGATTTAGACAACTACTTGGAAGATGGCTTAGAACTTTGTAGTGAAGGACAGAAGTTTGATGTGATAGCATGGTGGAAAAACAATCAAGCCAAATACCGCATACTTTCGCGAATGGCAGTGGATATTTTATCTATCCCTGTTAGTACAGTTGCTTCAGAATCAACTTTCAGTGCTGGAGAAAGAGTAGTTGATACATACCGATCAAAATTAGGGGTTGACACTGTGCAAGCTCTCCTTTGTGGCTCCAACTGGGTTCGCTGCCACTATGGCTTGAAGGGAAGGGTTAAGGTAATGATGTTACATACAAGATAGAACACATGTATTGTATCCCAAATACTTACATATGAATATTCAATTATCTTTGCTTTTGTAGGAGGAGGAAGAGGATGAAGAGGTGGAGATTGTCCTACCGATTACATGAGAAATTTTGAGGTTAGAAATATATTCTTCCTGGCTCTTTATTCTGCATTTGCATTTTTTCATAGTTACGGTTTCTGTATTTTTTCATAGTTACAGTTTCTGCAGTTGGTTCCATAGTTACGGTTTCTGCTCTTTATTCTCTCTTAAATGTGTTGCTGAAGCTGTTGCACAGAGCCGTGCTGAGTTGAAGAAGTTAATATTGAGTAAAAGTCAACTTTATTTAGAAGTATCTGCTAATTTAATTTAAATGAATTTCAAATTTATATTTATGGGGAGCCTCGTCGCTGCTTGCTATTGTTGGCCAATTCTGGCTGTTGCATGTTATAGTCACACTTAAGATATTAGCAGTGAAGTTTTTATTTTAACAGCACATTTCTTCTTGTCTTCAACTAAGCTTCCTATTAGCATTTAAGCACTCAGTCATTACTCTATCTCTAAAAAAATTGCATACTTAGTATAATGTCTACATAATTAATATATATTATGTTAATTTTTCAGGTTTGCTGCATACTAATTTCTACTAGAGAGTAGAGATGGAAGAGTTTCAAGCATTTGGATTATCAGATATAAAAAGGAGAAATAGTTCTACCTTTTGTTGAGTTTTAATTTTTATTATATCTTGAAACTTCTTTTGGAGTTGAAAAATAGTTCTACCTTTTTTTAGTTTACCATTTTATTTGTAATGATGTAATGATATGCAGTTTGGTGTAACTTTCATATTAATGCTTTTTTCCATATTTATAAAGTTTTAATTGTATTTAATTGCATAAAAATTGCTCTTGATATTAATCATTTTTTTTATTTTATTTTTTAAATAAAGTAGAATATGATCTTTGAGAAAATTATGTTAATATATTATTACATTTATAAGAAAAAATTAAGTGAAAAAATAGAGGTTATGAAATTTGAAGATTGCTCATTATATATTTATTTCTTCTACAATTTTTTTTTAAGAAGTTAAAAGTTAAAGTTGTGTTAGAAATAAATTTCTTCATTATATATTTATATCGTTTACATTATATATTTATTTCTTCCTAATTTAAAATAAATTTTAATTAACTGTCATAAAAAAATTTTAAAAAACTAAAATTTTGATTCGAGCTCGAGCTTTTCAAACGAGCTCGAGCTTTCGATTCGAGCTCGAGTTTTCGAGTCGATCTCGAGCTTGGTATTTTTAAAACGAGTCGAGCTCGAGCTTGTTAATCGAGCTCGAATTCGAGCTCGAGCTCGAGCTCATGGAGAGTTAAACGAGCCAGGCTTGATAAGCCAGATACTCGACTCGACTCGACTCGTTTACACCCCTAGTCCCCAGTTTAAGCGGTATTGTTCTCATTTTTCTCATTTCCCATCTTGAGTGAAAAGAAGGGGTCTCTCGCTCTCTTGGAGAACGCCGCTCTAAACGTGGAAGATCGAAAGACCTTGATTCTGCATTTCAATGGATTCAGGTACGCTTCCGAAAATTTTTCTCGATGATTTGGCATGTCTTTCGAAGACGAATGAATTAATTTTTGTGTCTCCTTTAAATCCTAACAAGTGGTATCAGAGCCTGGTTGTCATGTTGAATCAACGAGAAATGATTTTCTATAATCATGTTATTTTAGATTAAATAAATTCCTTTGGGCCGATTACTTTCAGTTGCTTCGTTGAAGAATCCCAAAATATCACAAAACTTTTCAATTTTATCCCACTCCTTTTCTATTGGACATGCAACATATGCCACTTCTCTTTCGTTATATGAAAAAAATGCTTCCCTTAACCTTAATGCCACTGTCAACATTGAGTAACTTGAGTTCCAACGAGTTGGGCAATCCATTACTAGCTTTCTAGTAGGTAACTGTAATTGTTGGACAACCTCAGAAAATCTGACTAACCTTGCTTCAGATGTATTAACAAAGCTCACAGTGTCTCTAATTTTATCAATAATGTACTCCACACTTTTTACGCCATCCTTAACCATAAGGTTTAGTATGTGTGCACAACAACGGACATGAAACAACCTTCCTCCAAAGAATAGTTTTTTCTTCACTCTAAAACTATCTTTTAAAAGTTTCATTGCCCTATCATTATTTGATGCATTATCAACTGAGATTGTAAAAACTTTATCCTCAACACCCCATTCACAAAGTGCCTTGTAGAATGTATCAACAATTTCGGTAGCCGTATGTGGTGGTGGCAAATGCAAAAAACTCAATACTCTTTTCTGTAACTTCCATTGCGAATCAATATAATGAGCTGTGACTGTCATATATGAAATTATCTGATTTTTTGACTTCCATAAATCTGTTGTAAAACTTATTTTGTTGATGGCCTTTAAAGCATTCTTCAATTTTTTTCTCTCCCTCTCATACACTTGTATGACATCATTGCGTGCTCTTGCCCGTGAGTATTTCATAAAAAAAGGTGACATAGTCTTTAAAATTAAGTTGAATCCAAATTCTTCAACAATAGAAAATGGTTTCTCATTAATTAGAATGTAATGTGCTATCATCTCCCTAACTTTTTGATGATCATATTTAAATGTTGTCAACATTCCACCATCTTGACTGCTCTGAGAGAATGTGTTTTCTATATCTGATGGTTGGAACTGTAAGATTTTTTGCTTTTTGATGGCACGAATCCTGACAGCACATCGGTCCAAATGTCTTTTAAATTGTGTTGTTGCACCAGTAACTCCAATAAGTTGTTGTTTTTTACAATGTACACATTCTCCTTTTTTTTTGCCCAGTAGAAAGACTAACTTCTTTGAACTCATCCCAAACTTTAGATCTTTTTTTTTTTTTTATTTCTTCCTATAACATCTTCAACTTCTTCAATATCATCCACTTGATTTTCATTAGTACACTTTTCAACCTCTTCATCAATCTCATTATCATCATTATGTGTATTATTCTCATTCATAGGTTGACTACCAACATAAGAGTGTAGATGGTCATCCTGTCTTTCAATCTCAATATTTGCAGGCTCAATATTATCCCCTTCCATACTAACTGGTGTTGACATTCTAAAAATTGAAAATATATAAATCCAATTGAGAGAATAAAATAAGCAATATACACCCACATATAAGTTAACTCAAACATTGACTTAACAATAATTTGTTATAAAGAATATAAAAACATAAAAACATATAAAAAAAACAATTGAAATGAAACATCTACCTTAGGAAAATGTGGACTAGAAAAAAAGAATACAAACAAAATCTCATTTAATTTTCATAGGGAAGTTAAATTATAAATCTTGGTAAAAGAAATAATGATTGGAGTAAAAAAACAGCTGTAAGTAATATTCCAATTTTTTTCGAGGCAAAATATATTGTCTAATTTTCTTAAGTCACATTACAAGTTTTGCTAGAAGAAATAGTAATAATTCAACCATCCATTCCCCAAACAGATTTAAAAAACTATCTTGGAATACAACTAGAGGAGCATAATCACAGTCTGTTTAATTCAATACATATACTCCCCAACTAGAGGAGCATAATCCTTTCAAACTTACGAGAATCATTACAGCAAAAAAAAAATGAAGATCGCAGGTACTAATAGAACTCCAGCGACTCCTATCTATTTACTGAACTTTGCATGTAGATCTTCAAAAATCATCCAGAATATTTTCAGAAAAAATAAATATGTTTATTTATAGTATACTTATCAAACTGCTTCAACGAACTTTCTTAGACGACCTCGTGATGTCCTCAGGACCTCAACTGCACGAACACAAGAAGAATTTAACGGGAAAAAAAAATGAAACAAAGTAAATAGAAATCCGAACTTACCAAAACTGGAGTAGATAACAACTCGATCACCTGATGAACGAAGGCAAGAAGCGATGATGAATGCAAGAATCGGCCTAACCAGAGCAGTTAGCAACTCAAGTACTGGAAAAAACAAAGTCAAGTGATGATGAACGAAATAAGCTAACTCACCGGAGAAGATAGCAGGTCGAGGCCGTCGAGCCGTCGAGCACCGGAAGAACAAAGGCAAATGACGATGCCCTAGCTGAGGAAGGAGCGCCGCTGCCGCACTCTACCTCACGAAACGAAATGAAGTGAACCGGTTGTTCGCTTCTTTGAATTGTTGTTTATTTACTTAAGTTTCAAATTTCACCCAGTTCAAATTTCATCCGGTCCAGCACTCCAGCGCCACGCCCTGACGCCCCCATCCGCACTTCATTTGTAATTTGGTCGCCCGCCCAAATTAAACGAGCCGGCTCGACGAGCCTTCGAGCCGGACAGTGTATATATCGAACTCGAGCTCATTAATATATCGAGCTCGAAATTAAGCTCGAACTCGAGCTCGAAGCTCGATAAGCTCGACTCGCGAGCTCGTTAACGAGTCGAGTTCGAGTCGGCTCACGAGTCGGCTTGGCTCGTCTACACCCCTAATCTAGACTATGCGATTCGGACTGAACGCCCTCCTGCCCTTACTGCGGAAAGCACTTTTGAACAAAGGGCAAATTTTGAAAAGTGGGAGCATTCAAACCGCATGAGTTTTATGATCATGAAGCACTCAATTCCAGATACCATCAGGGGTGCAATGCCTGAGGAGGAAAATACTAAGAAATTCCTAAGCCAAATAGCAGACCGTTTCTTAGGCTCTGAAAAGGTCGAAACAAGTACTATTCTTAGTAAACTTATTTCAATGCGGTATAAAGGCAAAGAGAATATAAGAGAGTACATTATGGAAATGTCTAATCTTATTACAAGACTAAGAGCATTAAAGTTAGAATTATCTGATGACATTCTTATGCATCTAGTCTTAATCTCTCTTCCTGCACAATTCAGTCCTTTTAAAATAAGTTATAATACTCAAAAGGAAAAATGGACTCTTAATGAGCTCATTGCTCAGTGTGTGCAATAGGAAGAAAGATTGAAACAAGAAAAGATGGAAAGTGCTCATTTAGCTTCTTCTTCTCATGATTTTGCTGCCAAAAGAAAAAGGAATTATAAAGTTAAAGGAGCTGCAGATAAAGGGACTTCACAACCTAAAGTGCAACAGAAGCAAAATCAAGTTATTACTTATTTCTTTTGCAAGAAGACTAGTCATGTGAAGAAGGATTGTCCAAAATATGCTAACTGGCTCGTCAAAAAGGGTAAACTTCTGAATCTTGTTTGTTCTGAAGTTAATTTGGCCTTAGTACCAAATCATACTTGGTGGATAGATACAGGTGCAACTACTCACATAAGTGTGACTATGCAGGATTGTCTAAGGAGCAGAGTGCCAACTGATGCTGAAAGATTCATCTATGTGGGAAATGACAATAAAGCTCCTGTTAAAGCTGTAGGCTTATATAGATTGTACTTAGAATCTGATTGTACTTTGGATTTGTGTGAGACTTTTTATGTACCATTATTTAGACAGAACTTGATTTTTATTTCATGTTTGGACAAATATGGTTACTCTTGTTCATTTGGAAATGAAAAATTTAGTCTCTTTCAATTTTCTAAAGTTATTGGTACAGGTTCTTTGATTGATAATCTATATAAATTGGATATTTCTGCCTCACAGATAAATGAAACTTTGCATATAAATAATTTTGGTACAAAGAGAAAATTAACTAATGAGAATTCTTTTATGTTATGACACAAGCGCTTAGGACATATTTCTAAACAAAGAATTGAAAGACTTGTGTCAGATGGAATTCTAGATTTTCTTGATTATACAGATTTTAGAATTTGTATTGAATGTATTAAGAGAAAACAAACAAATATTAAGAAATTAGGTGCCAAAAGGAGTTTAAATGTCTTGGAATTAATACATACTGATATTTGTGGCCCATTCCCTACAGCTTCTTGAAATGGTCATCAGTATTTTATTACTTTCATAGATGATTATTCTCGTTATGGGTATCTATACTTAATACATGAAAAATCAGAATCTCTGGATGTATTTAAGATCTTCAAAGCTGAAGTTGAAAATCAACTTGGTAAGAACATTAAAGCTGTCAAATCTGACCGTAATGGTGAATACTATGGTAGATATGATGGATCAGGTGAACAACGTCCCTTTTGCGAGATATTTAGCAGAATGTGGCATCGTTCCTCAATACACGATGCCGGGGACTCCAAGTCAAAATGGTGTAGCTGAGAGACGAATTAGAACCTTAAAGGATATGGTTAGAAGTATGATTAGTCATTCTTCTTTACCAGAATCGCTTTGGGGAGAAGCCTTAAAGACTGCAGTTTATATTCTCAATAGAGTTCCAAGTAAAGCATTAATTAAAACCCCATATGAGTTGTGGACTGGAAAGAAGCCTAGTATTGGGCATTTTCATGTCTGGGGATGTCCAGCTGAGGCTAGGCCTTATAAGCCTAATAAAAGAAAATTGGACTCAAGAACTGTTAGTTGCTATTTTGTTGGATACTCTGAAAGGTCAATGGTTTTTAAATTTTATGATTCCTCAAGTAAATCCTTTTTTTGAGAAGGGCAATGCTAAATTTATTGAGGATGTTGAATATAGTGGGAGTGATAAAGTTAAAGATTTTGATTTTGATGAGGAATATGTTACTATTCCTTTTATTACAATTGAAAATGATCAGGTAACTATGCCTGATATTATTCAGATTGTAAATCCAGATAATCAAAATAATCTTGAATTATCTCCCACTCATATAGAAGGACAACAACCTCAAACTGAAGTGCCATTAAAGAGATCCACAAGAGAAAGGAGAACAACAATTTCGGATGATTATATTGTATATCTCCAAGAGCATGAGTTTGATATGGGATTGGAAGATGATCCAATCTCATTCAGTCAGGTCAAACAATGCTCTAATTCTCAAAAGTGGATAAAAGCCATGGAAGATGAGATGAAATCTATGAAAGACAATAATGTCTGGGATCTTTCTGAATTGCCTGAAGGAGCAAAACCTATTGGTTGTAAATGGATTTTTAAAATCAAAAGGGATGCAATAGGCAATATTGAAAGATATAAAGCACGTCTAGTTGCTAAAGGTTTCACTCAGAAGGAAGGTATTGATTATAAAGAGACTTTCTCTCCAGTTTCTTCGAAAGACTCTTTTAGAATCATTATGGCACTTGTAACTCATTATGATTTAGAGCTACATGAGATGGATGTAAAGACTGCATTCCTTAATGGAAATATTGATGAAACTATATATATGGTGCAACCAGAAAATTTTCAATCTTCTGATTCAAAACATCTGGTGTGCAAATTAAAGAAATCCATCTATGATTTAAAGCAAGCTTCCCGTCAATGGTATAAGAAGTTTGATCAAGTGATTTCTTCATTTGGTTTTAAGGAGAACACTATTGATCAATGCTTTTATCATAAGGTCAGTGGGAGTAAGTTTATTCTCCTAGTGTTATATGTCGATGATATTCTGCTAGCAAGTAATAACATATGCTTGTTGCATGAGACTAAGATATTTCTTTCAAATACATTTGAAATGAAAGATCTTGGAAATGCATCGTTTGTGTTGGGTATACAAATTTATCGGGATTGCTCCCATGGTATACTTGGGTTATCACAAACAGCCTATATTGATAAAGTGCTAAGCAGATTTGGCATGAAGGATTGTGCACCAGGGGATACACCCATTGCAAAAAGAGATAAATTTAGTTTGCTTCAATGCCCAAGAAATAAAGTTGAAAAGAAAGAGATGGATAAGATCCCTTATGCATCGGCAGTAGGGAGTCTTATGTATGCTCAAGTTTGTACGCGTCCGGATATTGCGTACATTGTTGGAATGCTTGGTAGATATTTAAGTAACCCAGGAATGGATCATTGGAAAGCAGTGAAACGGGTTATGAGGTATCTAAAAAGAACAAGACAATTTATGCTCACATATCAGAGATCTGATCATTTAGAGATCGTGGGGTACTCCGACTCTGATTTTGCTGGTTGCCTCGATAGCAGGAGATCCACTTCAGGCTATATTTTCATGTTGGCTGGAGGAGCTATTTCTTGGAAAAGTGTCAAGCAGACACTTATAGCTTCTTCAACAATGGAAGCAGAGTTTATAGCTTGTTATGAGGCTTCAAATCAGGGAATATGGTTGCGAAATTTTATCACAGGACTACATATTTTTGATGGCATTGAGAGACCATTAAAGATAAATTGTGATAATAAAACAGCTGAGTTATATTACAAGAACAACAGGAGTTCGTCAAAATCAAAGCATATTGACATAAAGTTTCTTGTTGTCAAAGAAAGGGTTCAGAGTTCTCAAATTTTTATTGAACATATTAGTACAAACTTTATGATTGCAGACCCACTTACAAAAGGATTACCACCTAAAGTATTTTATGAGCATGTGGCTCGTATGGGTGTAATCTGTTTTGATGATATGCTAGCTTAGTGGGAGTTTGTTTGTATTGTTCAATTATTATGAACTTATTTTCTGATCAGACTAAAGTGTTGTTATTTTGGTGATTGAAAACTCTGAAATACAGTTATTTGATTTCAATTGCAGTTTAGCATAAAGTATGAAATTTTGGTTATAACTCTTTTGAGTTATGAAATTGGACCAGTTGAAAATAGTCATGATTTGAGATCACATTACATGAAATTTTCATGCTACACATCCATACTTGATCTATGTCGTTAATTATATTAATATAGTAACCATTGATGGGTCTTGTTACGAAGAATGTAATAAAGGTCGCTTTGATTCTATATTGATATGATTGATGGACCAGATTGTCCAGAGATGTTATTTTAGAAAGATAGCAAATATTGAGCAACTCTTACGGTTATTTTAGAATGTATATATATGTGGCCCAAGTGGAAGATTGTTGGGAAATTTCTATATGTGGGCCAATATATTTTATACATATAAATAAAGAATTATACATTAGACGCTATCTAAAATTAAGCCAATTAAATATGTGATCTATTTAAGTATTAAATGATTATTTGGCTTATGTGGCATCTCAATTAAATTTTGTATGGAATTAATTTGTGTAGAGGCCGGGTATTTATTTTTATTTTAATGATGGGCTGAAATAAAATAAATACACTTAAAGTATATAAAGGTCATGGTCCCCAGTTTAAGCGGTGTTGTTCTCATTTCTCTCATTTCCCATCTTGAGTGAAAAGAATGGGTCTCTCGCTCTCTTGGAGAACGCCGCTCTAAACGTGGAAGATCGAAAGACCTTGATTCTGCATTTCAATGGATTCAGGTACGCTTCCGAAAATTCTTCTCGATGATTTGGCATGTCTTTCGGAGACGAATGAATTAATTTTGGTGTCTCCTTTAAATCCTAACAAATTACACAACTATTAATAATTTATACGTTGAAAGGTTTAGTCATCATTGCTTGCGTAACAAGGGAGAGAGAATTTGAAGGGTTAAATATTTACCGAGTTGATATCTTAGTACAATCATATATGCTCCTATGAAGAGTATCATCAAGGAAGAGGCCAACATAACAAGGATAAAAGTCACCAGGTTATTATTGATGAAGAACAAAAGAGGTCATGAGGGTATATAAATCTATGAGAAATAAAAGAGGGCAAATACCTCAAGATGGAATTAAAAAACTTTGAGAGAAGGTCAAAGTAAGAGGATGAAGTGAATGACTAGGCTTACATTGCAATGTTCATTATAATGTAGAGATGTCAGACAATAAATATAAAACTTTAGCTCTAATTGACATGTTAGCATAGAGAGTATTTTAAATGACTAAGATTTTATTTGGGACAACTTTCTTATTGCTTCTTAAAACAGTTTTCTTACTGCTTCTTAATTTTTGTACTAAAAAGCTATTTTAAGAAGCAGTAAGAAAGTCGTCCCAAACGAAGCCTAAAAATCTTTAGTGAATTGTGGTCTTGGTATAAACATATAATAAAGAAATACAAAATAATGAAGAATATCATTAATAATAAAGAAATATAACAATAACATATAATATGCATTCTTAGTATAAATAATTAGCATGTGCGATTGATAATTTAGATATGGTAACAGCTTGACCGTCAGTTCTTTCAAATAACAATTCTTTTGCTTCGTTTTAAATAAAAAAGAAAGCACAAATTTAGACTTATTTTTTTCCTGTCGATAGGAACTTGGTCGCCAATAACTTTGTCATTGACAATTCTAATAAAAGGTAACTATCCTCATTTACTCTGTTGTGTAAGCTTAACTTCATTTTGATTCATACATTAACTTGAAATTTATCTACAAATTTACTCTCAGTGTCTTGCCTTCAGGATTGGAGTGTCTTCAGAGAGACAAATCATGCTACCGTGGCTCACCAGTTTGTAAGTCATTCTTCACATATTTCTACATTTTCTTCACCTCGCGAACAACGAAAGCCTCCTATAGGAGTTATGATATATTATATTCATAATTAAACATGTTTAAAATATTGAACTTACAGATTCTCAATTCGGAATAAAGTGTGGTGGAAGTTCAGATTTGATGAGTTCTGATGGAACTAGCTATGATAAGGATAATGCTACTCTCACTACAGCTTCTTATTATGTGACTAATCCTATCAAATGGGCAGTAAGCAACACTGGAAGCTTTGCAGGTGCCTCAAATCCTAATACAAATTATATAATTAGTTCTCAGACCCTATCAGCGAACACACTGGATCAAGAACTTTTTCAGACTGCAAGGATGTCACCTTCTTCATTAAGATACTATGGCTTAGGACTTGAAAATGGGAACTACACTGTAAAACTACAGTTTTCTGAGATTGGACTAATAGATCCACCCACCTGGAAGAGTTTAGGAAGAAGAGTTTTTGATATTTATTTACAGGTAAGCAAACCACACATTGATATTTATTTATATTTGTTAGACCAGCTATATCAAAATAAATAAGTAAAATTTTAATCAAATTGAGTACTTTTTGAATGGTAGTAAGATATCTATCTTTATATATGTAAGCTAGTGTAAATGAAACTAACTTATGACATAACTTCTATAATTTTTTCTTATCTTCAACTTGCTTAAAGGATAAGAATATATAATTCAGGAAAAGCTTATAGAGAAGGATTTTGATATAAGGAAGGAAGCTGGTGGGAAATCTTTTACAGCAGTCGTGAAGGAGTACCGAACACCTGTAACGAACAACTTCCTAGAAATACATTTTTTTTGGGCTGGAAAGGGAACAAGTTTTATTCCTAGTCAAGGCTACTATGGTCCATCCATTTGTGCAATCAGCGTATCTCCTGGTATGAATTTTCATACGAAATTTTAGTGAAATTTCTCATTAACCTGCAAATTATCTTACTAATATCATTGTGTACAGCTTTCATCCCATCTGTCAGTAACAAAGCCCCAAATTCCTCTTCATCAAGTAATAAAACAGGTCTAATTGTAGGAATCATAGCTGGTGTAGTGCTGGGACTTGTCATTTTTGCAATATTAGTGTGGAGACAAAAGCAAAAAAATGTTAACAAAGATGAAGAAGGTAAACTTCTGTAAGGAATATAAATTTTTCATTATGTGTAAACAAATGAATGTTTATATTAAATTTTCTTAATTTGACTAAGTTAATTTTGATTTCATTTATGTCAAATAATACAGAGTTATTAGGAATGGCTGTTAGACCAAATACATTCAGCTATTCTGAATTGAGAGCAGCAACTGAGGATTTCAACCAGTCTAATTTGCTTGGAGAGGGAGGATTTGGGCCTGTATATAAGGTTTACTTTTGCCTATATATGACAACATTAAATTTAATTTTACCATATAATTTTGCATAAAATAGTTTTATATTATCACCCTTTTCATATTTCAATATGATACTAATATTCTGCAGTGATTTATCAAAAGCAATGAGAGTAAACTGCATTTATTTGTTTCATCTAAGGGTAAATTATATGATGGAAGAATGGTGGCAGTAAAGCAACTATTAGTAGCATCTCATCATGGGAAGAGCCAATTTATGGCAGAAATAGCAATTATATCAGCAGTTCAACAGCGTTATCTAGTTAAGTTGTATGGTTGCTGCATTGAGGGAGACAAGAGACTCTTGGTTTATGAGTACCTAGAAAATAAGAGCTTGGACAAAGCTATTTTTGGTATGTTCTAAAACATCCAAAAAAACATAGCCAAATCTGAAAGCATTCAGGCATATAATTGTTCTCATTTTGCAGGGAAAAATGTTTTGCTTCTTAATTGGAGAATGCGCTTTGAGATTTGTTTAGGCACAGCAAGAGGCTTAGCCTATCTTCATGAGGAATCAAGTGTGAAAATTGTTCATAGGGATGTAAAATCTAGCAACATTCTATTAGATAGAAATCTTAACCCAAAGATATCAGATTTTGGTCTGGCAAAACTTTACGATGACAAAAAGACTCACATTAGCACAAGAGTTGCAGGCACAATGTATGTGAGGAATTTGATATTTACTGTTAAATTGTTGTTTTTACTAAAATTTCTATCATTCTTTATGTTGTTCTACATCATTTATAATTCAAAATTATGATCTTTGCAGAGGTTATCTTGCACCTGAATATGCTATGAGAGGACATTTAACAGAAAAGGCAGATGTGTTTGGTTTTGGAGTTGTTGCTCTTGAAGTTCTCAGTGGAAGGCCTAATTCAGACTCTACTCTTGAGGAAGACAAAGTTTACTTGCTTGACTGGGTAGGCAATCAGTTCTTAATCTTACATTTAAAAAAAAAAAGTATCAATCTGTCATTCAAATTTATGCGTGCTATTTGATGTAGAGAGAAAAAAAAATATACAAATTCAATGACTTGATTATTAAAAAAATATGAAGAAATTGAAGATTGAAAACAAAAATATTATTAAATTACCAACGAAAGGTAGCCTCCTTCAACAGAGGTATTATAAATATTACAAAGAGAAGCGTTAAAATGGATTTAAATCACTAATGCTTACATTTTAACATATTCTCCTTAATTTTCTTATCCATCATTGAAAGGTTAACAAAACATGAAAATATAACAAAATGCAGTATCTAACAAGAACTTTTTTCTTATATTTCAGGCTTGGCGTTTATATGAACAAAAACATGAACTGGACTTGGTGGACCCAATTCTACCATCATATAATAGAGATGAAGCGATTAGAGTATTTGGCGTTGCTCTTCTATGCATCCAAGCATCGCCGGCATTACGACCACCGATGTCAAGAGTGGTGGCCATGTTGGCCGGCGATGTCGAGGTTAATGAGGTCACCTCAAGGCCTAGCTATTTAACAGAATGGCAATTTAATGACATAAGCAGCAATTTTGCTAATGATGATTGTTCAAGATCAACAAGCACAGCACTAACAAATATTCAAAGTAGCGAGCCATCAGATCCAAGCAGTACTGTAACTTATATGGGGATTGATCCTTCAGCTGATGTGCCTTTAAGGCACAACTCTATTAGGGAAGGAAGGTGATCCATCTTCTTCCAAGTCTAAATCATTTACAGTGCAATGCAATTGAGGCTTTCTTAACATCATTTAACATACAAACTTACAGTTGATGGTTCTATTGTTGACCTCTCCTCGATGCTTTGATGTATACTTTTGGCAACCCTAGCTCTGCAACTTCTTTTAGCTTGCTGTGACCTCAGCCCCTCTAGAGAACCTCCTTATGACCTTATTAAGTTAGTAGGTGGATCTTGATTCTTTATCATACTAGGATAATATTCCTAGCCATGGCAGAAAGCTACTTGTTAAGCTACCTAATTGGCTCTAGGATTGTAAATGAGTCGAGAGCAGACTTATGAGCTGACTCGAGCTTGACTCGATAAACAGCTAATGAGCCTAGCTCGATCAGCTAACAAGCAAATACTCGCTAGCTTACGAGCCGGCTTGTTTAAAAATTTTTACTATAAAGTGCACTTTAAATATATTAGAATTCAAGAGTTCAAGCATGAAATTATTAAAAATATTTAAAAATTATATATTTTAACAAATTATTATTTATTATTTATCTATTAATTTTTCTTTTTTTTATAATTTTATTATAATTATTATTTGAATCATAATAATTTGCTCTCTTTCATTATAAAGTTTAAACATTGTTTTTCTTTAATATTTAGAAAGTCATAATCCACTAAGAAAATTTGTTTAATAATCGATAAAAATATTAAAGCTTCATTATACATTTTAATAAATTAATAATATTATAAATTTAAAAATATATCTTAGAAGTTATTAATTTCTCAATCTATAGTATAAAAAGAAGAAAACAATTATCAAATGATTCTTAGTAATTAATCCTAAGAGCAATGAAAGCAATTGAACAAAATTATTTTTAAGTTATAAATTTGTGCTATATATTTTAAGATCAAAATAAATAAATAAATAAATAAAGAGTCGTGGAGTACTCAAAGATTGACCTTTCAATATAGACTAATTAAATAATTTTTCATTATTGAAAATATGAATTAATCACTGATAGTGATTTTGATATTACTATATTAGCTGATTGAGATTCTATGAAAGCTCAACAAAGAAAATATCCACATATTTGCATAATTTATACAACTAATTAAGAAGCTCTTGAATATTTTGAGTTGAATAGTATTATTTATACTTCAAGGGGAAAAATATATATTTTAATCATAATGTATTTGAAAATAATTAAATTTATTTTAAGATTAATATAATATTTAAATATTTAATTTAAATTTTTATTACATACATTTCAAAATAGAAAAATAAAAATCACAATATAATATCGTACACGTGATATAGAATGCATCATGATGGACTTCGAAACCCTTAGGTTTACACTAAAATTCGTGTTATATATGATATCTAAAATTGCACTAATCTCAATATAATATATCGATAGAATTTTTTATTGATGGGCCTTAAAAACAATGAATTTGTTTCAAGATCAGTGTAATATAAGTTCATTATATATAAAATTAATCTTAAAACAAATTCAACAATTTCAAAGTTCAAACACACCAAAATTCTATCAAGCTAGGTTCTCTAATCTTAGAGATGACCCTAAGGGCCTATTTAGGATGAAATTATTAAGTGCGATCACCTAATATTATCCAG